>VMDO01000650.1:0-105271 GCA_007922755.1 Pedetes capensis | reverse complement strand
ATCTATTGGTATCCCACCAATTCCTGGAGCCTTGTGTTTCATCAGTTCTTTCAAGGCAGCTTCCACTTCGTCCTTCAACACCATTGGTTCCTCTTCATATGCAACCTCATGGAATGGTTGGTCATCTACCAATTCTTTCTTGTATAATGACTCTGTGTATTCTTCCCATCTTCTTTTGATGTTTCCTGCATCATTTAATATTTTCCCTGTAGAATCTTTCACTACTGGCACTCGAGGCTTGAATTTTTTCTTCACTTCCTTAAGCTTGAGAAGCACAGAGCGTGTTCTTCCCTTTTGGTTTTCTGCCTCCAGCTCCTTGCGCATGTCATTATAATATTTGTTTTTGTCTTCTTGAGCTGCCTTCTGAAATCTTCTGTTTAGTTCCTTAACTTCATCATGTCTTCCTTTTGCTTTAGCTGCTCGACATTTGAGGGCAAGGTCCAGTGTCTCTTTTGACATGTAATTTGTTCTTTTCTTTTTTTCTTGTCTTTTAAGAACTTTTTGATTCCTTCTTGAATGATATCTTTTATGTATGACACAACTTTTCTGGTCTCTTGTCATTTGTGTCTAATGCATTAAACCTATTTTTGAGGTGGTCTCTGAATTCAGGTGGGATACACTCAAGGTCATACCATGGCTCTCATATACTTGTTCTAATTTTCTTCAGCTTCAGTTTGAACTTGCATATGAGAAGTTAATGGTCTGATCCACAGTCAGCACCTGATCTTGTTTTGACATTTTGTATAGAGCTTTTCCATCATCTCTTTCCACATATGTAGTCAATTTGATTCCTTTATGTTACATCTGGTGAGGTCCATGTGTATAGTCTCCGTTTATGATGTTGAAAAAAATGTATTTGCAATGAAAAGGTCATTGGTCTGACAAAATTCTATCATGTGATCTACAGCTTCGTTTCTGTCACCAAGACCATATTTTCCAACTACTGAGCCTTCTTGTTTGTTTCCAACCTTTGCATTCCAGTCACCAGTGATTATCAGTATGTCTTGATTGCATGTTTGATCTATTTCAGATTGCAGAAGCTGATAGAAGTCTGTGTGTTGCGAGAGGCTGAGAGCTCTGCCACCGTAACCTCAAACATGAGCAAGGTTATCCATGGTGGACAGGTTTTCAGCTGAGCTTCCAGACTAAGACTAGGGAGTAGGACCTGGTGAGCCACTCTTGAAACAACTAGCCACTGAAAACCCTAAGGATAGCAAAGAGACACTGTCAGATATAGTGCCGGAAAATGAAGCCTCCAGGTTGGAAGGCTCTCAAAAGACTACTGGGGAAGAGTTGCCTCCTCCAACTAGAGTCTACCGTGATGACAGAAATGGAGTAAAGCCCCAGGGTGCTCAACTTGCTGATGTGGCACAACTCAAAATGAGGAGAAACAACTGTAAACATCCATTAATAATTGGAACATGGAATGTACGTAGTATGAATCTAGGAAAATTAGAAATTGTTAAAAGAGAAATGGAATGCATAAACATTGACATTCTAGGCATCAGTGAGCTAAAATGGACCAGCATAGGCCATTTTGTGTCAGACAATCATATGGTCTACTATGCTGGGAATGATAAACTAAAGAGAAATGGGGTTGCATTCATCATCAAAAAAGACATTTCAAGATCTGTCATGAAATACAATGTTGTCAGTGATAGAATAATATCCATATGCCTACAAGGAAGGCCAGTTAATATGACTATTATTCAAATTTATGCCTACCACTAAGGCCACAAATGAAGATCATATGTTAGGCTGTAGAATAATTCTTAACAAATTTAAGAAGATTAAAATCATATATATATTTTCCAAGTCTCAATAATATTCCCTTATAATTTTTTCAAGCCATATATAAATCAAGGAGTCAACATCCAAAATATATAAGGAACTCATACAATTCAACAGTAATAATAAAATAACCCGATTTTAAAATGAGCAAATGATCTGAATAGACATTTCTCAAAGGAAAACATATAAGTGGCCAATAGGCATGTGAAAATATTCTTAACATCACTAATCATTAGGAAAATGTAAAGAAAGGCCACAATTAGTTATAATCTCACACCTGTTAGTATGGCTTCTACCCAAATGTCAAAAGATAAGTGCTGGATGTGGGGAAAAGGGAACACTCACATGCTCTTGGTGAGAATGTAAATTGGTATCACCATTATGGAAAGCAGCATGGGGTGTCCTCAAAAAATTGAAAATAGTACTTACCATATGTTCTAGCTACCTCATTTGTGGGTATATGTTTCAAAGGATGTGAAATCAGTATGATGAAGTGATACGTGCACTCTCATGTTTATTGCAGATTTTATCCATAATAGCCAAGATATGGAAGTAATGTTGTTGTTGTTGTTGGGTGCCGTCCTGTTGGATTCAAGTCATAGGAACCCTATGGACAACAGAATGAAACACTACCCAACACTGTGCCATGCACATTATCTTTTTATGTTTGAGCCCAGTATTGCAGCCACTATGTTTCTTCTCATTTTGAGTCATGCCACATCAGCAAAAGGAGATCCCAGGGGCTTTACTCCATTCCTGTCATTCACATAGACTCTACTTGGAGGAGGCAACTCTTCCCCAGTCATTTCTTGAATGCCTTCCAGTCTTCGGGGCTCATTTTCAGGCACTATATTTGACAGTGCTTCTCTGCTATTCATTGGGTTTTCAATGGCTAATTGTTTTGGGAGTAGGCTGCCGAGTCCTTCTCCCTAGTCTGTCTTAGTTGGAAGCTCAGCTGTCCACCATGAGTGGCTCTACTGGTATCCAAAATATCACTGGCATAGCTCCCACAGCACAACAAGTTGACAGACATGTGAAGGATGGAAACAATGTAACTGTCCTAAAAGATAAATGGATAAAGAAAATGTCACATAAATACACAGAGAGAGCAATAGATGTACAATGGAATATTATTCAGCCTTTTAAAGGAAGGAAATTCAGATGGGTGCAGTAGCACAAACCTGTAATCTCAGCACTTGGGAGGCTAAGCAGGAGGATCACCATGAGTTTGAGGTCATCCTAGGCTACAAAATGAGTACCAGGTCAGAATGGGATTCATAGACATAGTCTTAAAAAAAAAAAGAAAGAAAGAAAAGAAAAGAAAGAAAAGAAAGTCTCCTATTTTCAACAATATGGTTGAATTTAAAGGACTTCATGCTAAGTGAAATACGCCAGGCAGAGACATAAATACCACAGAATCTCACATACAAAATCAAAAAATGTCACAGGAAAACAAATACCACATGATCTCACTTACATATATGAAATAAAAAAAAGTTGAACTGATAGGAACAAAGAGTAGAAGAGTAGTGACCACAGGCTAGAAAATGGGGGAAATGAGAAGGTGTTGGTCAAAGGGTACACAATTTCAGTTAGAAGATGAGTAAGTTCTGAAAATATAAAGCACAACATGGTAATTATAGTTAATATGAATGTATTATATACTTTAAGTTTGCTGAGACTAGATCTTAAATGTTCTATTTTAAAAATGTAACTATGGGGGACAGAGGATGTTAACATTTAACTGGCGGCATGCCCTGATATGAGCGTAACCAGTGACATCAGTTCACTAAGACCTATACCCTTTTTGAGGAAATATAGGTATTTCTTTTTGTTGCAAGTGACTTTGTGTTTTAGTTTAAACCTTTCCTAAAATAGTTTGTCTATTTTTGTTTCAAAATATATATTTATTAACATTTTAAAAATGAAATTAAAATTTCTATTACAATTTATTAAACTGATGTTGTTGTTGTTCTTGTTAGGTGCCGTCGAGTCAAGTCTGACTCATAGCGACCCTATGTACAGCAGATCGAAACACTTGCCGATTCTGTGCCAGGCAAACCATCTTATTTATGTTTAAGCCCATTGTTGCAGACACTGTGTCAATCCATCTGGTGGAGGGTTTTCCTCTTTTGCGTTGACCTGCCACTCTTCCAAACATGATGTCCTTCTCCAGGGATTGAGCTCTCTTGACTACATGTCCAAAATATGTAAGACGCAGTTTGGCCATTTTTGCTTCCAAGGAGCACCCTGGTTGTACTTCTTCTAGGACAGATTTGTTGTTTTTTTTGGCAGTCCATGGTATATTCAATAGACGTCTCCAGCACCACAATTCAAAAGCATCAATTCTTTTTCTGTCTTTCTTGTTCAATGTCCAGCTTTCATGACCATATGATGCCTGGCGAGCCACTCCCGAAACAACTAGCCATTGAAAACCCTATGGATAGCAAAGAAACCTAAACTGATGATAATTCAAAAAAGTCATTGGTTCTTAAAACGAAAGTCACTTCTTGATATTTTTAGCTGAAATTTTGTTCAATTATGGAACAAAATAAAAGACAAAATTTTAAATATTAAGTATTATGCACAGTTCTTTGGAACACATTAAGCAAACAAGCTTTCTGCACTTGCCACGTGAATAGGATGGTTTCTTATCAAGTTTGGATGGGGAAATGTAACATTATTTTCTTTTTGCTGGCTCTGGTTGACTTTCCTGATGTGAATCAGGCATTTCATGTCCTAAAATATCATTAATCAAAGTTTATATTTGAATAGGAATTTCTTCCTTATATACTCATCATTTTAATTCAGGAAGAATTAGTTCTCATCTTAGTAGCCTCATAAATTCCAATCATGGTAACTGTTTTCTACCTAAACTTACATATATGATGTAAGAGTTTACTGCCCCCATATCCACCTTCTTCTGCTGCTGCTTCTCCTCCTACGTCGTCTTCTCCTCCTTCTCTATTTTCTTCTACTCTTTCTTCCCTGAGTGCTCTTTCTTCTTTTTCCTGGTAAGTATCTGTATCATGAGAACTCACCGACTGCTGATCATCGTCACACTCACCCATGTCACTCACATCTTCATCTTTTTCATTGAATTCATTCAAAATCTGTTATATAAATTCTGAAAATAAAGGATCATCAGGCTTCATAGACATAGGAAATCATTTAGATGCCATTTTTTCAATGTTATTGCTATCAGAATTGTAATATTGTATAAAACAGAGGGATAGTAACCTCTATTAGTAAAGAATTAGTAAAGAATACTAACATCCCTAGTGATGTCAGGTGTCAGAGACCCAAACCTTCTTGCATCTCATCCCAGTTAATGAATCAAAATTGCACATGCAACTACTGGACAAGTAGGCCTAAATTTAGGAAGGTAATGAAGATATGAAGGCTTGTGCAGAATTAGTATGTACAAGGTAAGTGTAAATACATTTCTCAGGTCTGTTAGACCCATAGATCACCAGTTAAGTGTTAATTAGCTTGATGGTTTCACAAGGTATATGTGTATGGAGATGTCACGCTACACCTTTATCCATAGGATTTGTATATTTCAATCATAAATCTCAACAAAGGTGGGCATGATAAAAGAAAGGCAGGAATAGATTTGGGAGTAAATAGGTGGAGATAGCATTTAATAAATGGAATTGGGGTAGGAGAGCAGGACTCCTTTCCTAGAAAAGGAATATGTTCTAGGCTTTTAGTTCTACTCACACTGGAGTCCCCTGGTGGCCTGGGTCACATTCTGGCCTATCAAGCCCCTGGTGAGTGTGGCATGCACTGGAGTGAGAGATGCCAACACATCCCTGCCCATCAACCTCCTCACAGTCAAGAAGTCTAGGGCATGGAGGCCACAGTGGTATGGCTGCAGGCTAATTATATTATTATTATGTTGTTGTTGTTAGGTGCCGTCGAGTCGGTATCCGACTCATAGCGACCCTCATAGGGTTTTCAATGGCTAAGTGCTTCGGGATTGCCTTGGGAGTGGATTGCCAGGCCCTTCTCCCATTTCTGAGGTGCTGGGAATTGAACTCGGGGCCTCAGAGACTACAGCGCAGCACTCTACCCACTGAGCTAAATCCCAGCCCTCAATTATATTATTATAGGAAGCATATATATAATAAGTACTTTTGTTAAAAGGGCTGGGACTTAGCTCAGTTGGTAGCACGCTGCGCTGCAGTCTCTGAGGTCCTGAGTTCAATTCCCAGCACCATAAAAATGGGAGAAGGGCCTGGCAATCCACTCCCAAGGCAATCCCGAAACAGTCAGCCATTGAAAACCCTATGAGGGTCGCTATGAATCGGATACCGACTCGACAACTCCTAACAACAACAACAACATATATAATAAGCATCTACTAGCTGACTGATCTCCCACTTGTGTGTCAGCTTGTCATGCTCTGGGGCTTGCATATTGCTGTGATGCTGAAAGCTACGCCAGTGGTATTTCAGATACCAGCAGGGCCACTCATGCTGGATAGGTTCCAGCTGAGTTTCCAGACTGAGACTGACTAGAGAGAAGGACCCAGCAGCCCACACCCAAAGCAATTAGCCATTGAAAACTCTATGAATGTCAGAGAAGCAATGACAAATATAGTGCTGGAAAATGAGCCCCCCAGGCTGGAGGGCACTCAAGAAATAACTGGGGAAGAGTTGCCTCCTCCAAGTAGAGTCTATCTGAATAACAGGAATGGAGTAAAGCCCCTGGGACCTCCTTTTGCTGATGTGGCATGATTCAAAATAAGAAGAAACATAGTGGCTGCAACACTGGGCTCAAACATAAAAAAGATAATGTGGATAGCACAGTGTTGGGTAGTGTTTCATTCTGTCATACATAAGGTTGCTATGAGTAGGATCCAAATCCATGGCACCCAACAACACACATATTACACATTACAATTTGAAGAAGCAGTGAACATTTATATCTTGCACATGTGAAAACTGAAAGTATTGCAAGGATGAAGGAGCTATTCTTTTTCAACCTGATGGCAGTAAGAGAGACTTAAGGCCATTCTCCCAAACATAACCACCAGTCACTTCAAACGTATCTGGGTTACTTCCAAGTTTGTAATTATAGTAAAATTATAAATAATAGGTTACTCTATGCTGTTGTCACCATTTCTTTCTTTTTTCCTTTTTTTTTTAACTTGGAAATTGTACCCAGGGTCTCATGCTTACTTTGCAAGTGCTGTACCACTTGGCTGTACTCCCAGCCCATTTTAAATTTTTTATCTTTGAGACAAGGTCTTGCTAAGTTATACAAGCTGCCTCTGGCCTGAAACCTGTGATCCTCCTAATGAAAAATAGCTTGTTCTTTGAAAAGATATAGAAGTTTGACACACCCTTAGTCAAATTCACCGAAAGAAAGAAAGGGAAGACTCAAATTAATAAAATTAGACAGGAAAAGGGGGACATTACAATAGATACCAATGACAGCTGGAGAATTATTAGGGAACACTTTAAAACTTATATTCCAAAAAACTGGAAAACTTAGATGAGGTAGATAAATTCCTAGGTACTTATGACCTACCAAAATTAAATCAAGAGGACATAAACAGCTGAGCATGATGATGTGGGCCTGTTATCCCAGGGACTCAAAGAAGAAGGAGGATGTTCATGGATTAGAAGAATTGGTATTGTGAAAAAAGCTATTATACTGAAAGTAAGCTACAGATTTAATGCAGTCTCCATCAAAATCCCAATGACATTCTTCACAGATATAGAAAAGAAAATCCTAAAATTCATATGGAAGCGCAAATACCCCTAAAACATTCAGTAGCAGGAAGACCAATACAGGGGGGGGCAAAACAATAGCTTATTTTAAATTATAATATAGAGCCATAGTAACCAAAATAGCATGGTACTGGCACAAAAAGAGACATCTAGACCAGTGGAGTAGAAGATCCAGAAATAAACTTAGCTAGCTACAGCCACCTGATATTCATCAAAGATGCCAAAAATGTAAGTTGAAGAAAAGACAGCCTCATCAACAAATGGTGCAGGCAGAACTGGATGTCTTCACGTAGAAGATTGAAACTAGATCCCTCTCTCTCCCTGTATGAAAATCAGTTCAAAATGGATCAATGACCTTAATATAAGACCTGAAACTTTGAAGCTGCTACTGGCAAACATAGGGAAAACACTTGAAGATGTAGGCATAGAGAAGACTTTCTGAAAAGGACCCCAAGAGCAAGAATTAACACACATGATGTGCAAGTAGAAGGGGGACATTGTGAGAAAGGGGATAAGAGGGTCATGAGAGGGTAATGGAGGAAGTGAACATGAGCAATGTACAATGATGTGCATTTATGGAAATGTCATAATGAACCCATTAGTTCCTATACTAACTAAAAAATTACTAACTAAAAAAATGAAAGTAAAATAAAAATAAACGTGTCCCTTTCCCTTAAAATAAAAACTAACATCCTACTGTGGTATGGCCAGTGTTCTCCTCTCCAGCCTCCTCCCTTGCTCATCCCTCAGTACTCCAGCCACACCAGGCTCTCTTTCCAGGTCTTAAATATATATAACTCCTCCCAGTCTTGGGTTTCAGCTGTTATACCCTCATCAGGAACATTCCCTTGTACCACTGCCATGTTCACCCTCACTCTTCCCATACCTGCTTTTCTTCTCTCCCAGTCACAACTCATATCTCCTCCTTGGCCCATCTTTCCCAGCCTCTAGACGGGATCTGGCTACCTGGTTCTGAATGCTCATAATACCCTATATTTCCCTTCTTATCACTTCCCATGACTGAAACATATGCTTCTGTGCCATTCTTTATTTGATGTCTATCTTCTCCACACCTGTAGCTGTAGCCCTGTGGCGTCCGATCCTGTCTGATCTCGGAAGCTAAGTAGGGTCAGCCATGGTTAGTACTTGGATGGGAGACCACCTGGGAACACCAGACACTGTAGGCTTAGGAGAAGGATCCCACAATCCACTCCCAAAAATCAATCCACCATTGAAAACCCTATGAATAGCAGAGAAGCCCTGACAATAGTGTTTTGTCTGTCATAAGTAACTTTGCTATGAGTCGGATAGACTAGAGGGCACCTAACAACAACAGCATCTCTCCCATTCGGTTGTAACCTTAGCAAGGTAGGAAGCACATCTATTTTGTATGCCATAGTACACAACCAAGCTCCCAGGCGCACATCCACTCAGCACTCCTCACATTTAATAGAAGTCTGTTAATAAATATCTTCTAAATGAATGCAAGTCCCTTTCTAGGTACCCAGGGGTTAAGAAGTCCTGTCGTGTAATAGAGCAGAGGAGTGAATATCCAGAGATCTGCATTTCAGCCCCACTCCCTTCTAATCAGTGCCAACTCCTCTTCCCTCTTGGGACTAAGAATCTTTATACAGAGACTAAGGATTTTGTGCTATTTTCTCTCTGGGGCCCGCCCAGTTCAAATAGTCTATGATTTTCTGTTACTGAGTATGATTTGGGGCTGCTGTTCTCTCAAATAGACACTGGACCTAGCAGTGAAGTGGCAGACTGGAGATAAGAATAACTATTCCTGAGGGAAAAAAGTCTCTTGCTCCCTTTGTTGTTGGAACACTTGTACTAGAAAGTGACTTTCAGAACCACAGTCAAGGGACTGCCTTGTTATCTGTGTTGTGATTCTTGGTTCCATTACTTAAATCAGTGACTTAAACTTTCCATTTCCTCTAATGACAGCCAGAAAGTGGGTATCGCCCATCACAAGGCATCCCAAAGGCACAATGTGTAGTCTATAGGTTAACAATTCAATATAGATGAGTCTTTTAAAATAAATCATCTTAATTATTGATGCATTGAGGAAAAAGTGTAGGGGACCGGTCTAGAAGGGCAGTTTGCCATGAGGCCTATCTAGGCCCACTTGGAGGTCTGAGACTCATTCCCCAGGCAATAACCTCTGCCCTACATCCGGGAACTCCTGGATGTCCAGCTTCCCAAGATGGCACTGGGGTCCAACTCCTCTCCTCAGACCTCTTGACACCTGATTGGCTGTTTCTAAATTACCAAATGGCTCCTGATTGGACCGTTCAGGAACCACCCCCAATTGGTCCTTTTTTCAAACCCCAATTTGCATGTCTCCCCTGATAGGCCAAGGTTCACTCACTCCATATGAAGTGGCAATCTCTGATTGGTCCCTGGTTGGTCCCTAAAGGGAATATAAGGATGGTGCATGGAGCAGAGGGTCCATTCCACCAACCCAGACAAGGAAGCAATAAAGAGCTATACAGCAAGAGTCAGAATCTTCACTCAAGAGCCAAGAATTGAGGAGCCACTGTGGGCATAAACCTTTGCACTTGCCTTTCTCAAAGCTTCTCAGAGTAGCTGTGGGCGTAAGCCTCCTCTCTAGGCAGTGCAACTCAGGCAGCATTCACAAGCCAGTGGGTCTTTAGCGGCTGGGCTTTGCTCTCGACCGGTGGCCAACAGCCAGAGTGGGCAGTGGGTGATGCCCCACAAAACAGTAAAGCCATCTTGGGTATGTTAACTTTCAGGATCTCCTTTTTGTCCTAGATATAGTTCTTCATTTGACTTCACCCCTTCTAACTTCCATTATTAGATCTCTAGAATTAGAATGTCTAGGCTTCTTTTGCTCAGAATACAAAGTAATAATTATCCTGCTTTGTCTCACAGTAGCAGTCCAAGTCTCCCATTTGCACTTTATTCCCAAACATCAGTTCAATGCAACAGAGAGAAAATAGAGTCATGCAAGGGAATCAGATAAGAATCTGATTCCAGTCATTTCCTGAAGAGGACATGTTCTCTCAACAATTCAAAGGCTCTTGAAATTTGCACTTTGCCATGGAGCATGTTTTATGTGCCAGAGGTAGCTTCTCCTCATTGGTAATTAGTTGTACATGTGTTTACTCTTGTTGAAACTAACCTCCAAGAAACCTGGCACACTGCCAGGGACCCCAGGTCCTTAGGGAGGACACTCGGGGTTGGGGACTTCTTAGGGGCACAGACTCTGAGAGCCTGACATTCGCAGCAGTCTCTTTGCAGTGAGCGCCACATGAGAGGTGGTCAAGGGGCACAGCAAGGCACGCCTGGATGTGATGGGCATGTTCTTCTGACTGGGGATGTAGCTCAATAGTAGAACCCTTACACAGTATATAGAAGGCCCTGGGTTTGATCCCTAGCACTGCAAAAATAAATAAAAGGGATCCTCTTTGCATTTATGCACATCAAATAAACTTGAGAGAAAAGCACAGAAGATCCCTTTGTGCAAGCCTGTACTGTGAACCCCTTGAGGTCAACTTTTAAACATAGGACCTATCTGTACTAATTTGTGCTGCAAAGGACCAACTCCAAGCTAGATGATCTGCAGGCATGGTAATATGAATTCCAGCTAATTAAGCATTTTAAAGCTCTTTTAGCTTAATTAATTTGCTCCAGCTGACTTGTATATAAAGCCTGACTATAAAAGAAAATTAAAATATGTCCCAACGTGGTATTGTCTTCCATCCTTAGTGCACAGGTTAGAGAAAGTTAGACGTGTTATCATGAACATGAGTGTTTTTGTTGGGTGCCATTGAGTCAGGTCCAACTGACAGCAACCTCTATAGGGTTTTCAATGGCTGATTGTATTGGGCTTGCTTAGGTAGCAGATTGCCAGGTCCTTCTCCCATTTTTTGAGGTGGTGGCAATCGAACCTGGATCTTAAGATAGGCACAGCACTCTACCAACTGAGCTAAACTACAGCCACATGAAAACGGTAGCTGTTTACAGTTTGATCAGGGGACTGACTGAGATTCTTTCATGTTCTTTTTTCCTTTTGTTCTTTTTGCAGTACTCGGATTGAACTCAGGTCCTCCCACATTCTTTGAGGGTGCTCCACCACGGGACTGCACCCCCAGCCCACGTTTTACTTTTCATCTTTCCACAGGGTCTCACTACATTATGCAGGCTGCCTCTGACCTCAAACGTGTGACCTCTTGCCTCCACCTCCCGAGTTGCTGGGATTACAGGCGTGTGCCCAGCTGACTGCGATTCTTAACATTCCCACTGTGCACTGGAAAGAACTGAGAATAGTTTTCAAAAAAAAATTGGAAATCACTATTGCAAGATCACTGTGGGGGGAGGCACAATAAATCTATTCTATTGCAACACCTACTCTCCTCTCGACATACACCAAACACTTAACGGGCTTAACTGCTCATGTCTGAGTGCTTCTTGACACTATACAAACAGCTTTTATACGTGTGTACACTGAAAGACTCACGGACTTAGTATTACAGGTCATGCCACCAGAGCAGGCCATCAATTACCACCAGAGCCAGGGCTATGATGCCCCCTATGCTGGCTTGTAGCCGCTATCTGGGGTTACTTCTTTACCAGGTTGATTGATGTTCATGTCTCTTGTGGCAAAGTGAGATTTTCAGAAGGAAAGAAGGTCACAACAATTAAAATAAAAAAAATTAAAAGCTCAAGTGTTTATTCCCAGGCACATTCTCTTTAAATGTGGCTTTGGAAACTGTTCTTTTATATTGTTGATGTCATTCTAATTTTCCTCTCCCTCCTCCCCCTCTCTCCCTCCCTCCCTTCCTCCCTCTCTTCCCCCCTCTCTTTTATTCTGGTGTTTTGAGACAGAGTCTCACTGTTTAGCCCAGGCTGGCCTGGGACTCACTATGTAGACCAGGCTGGCCCCCAACTTGCATTGCTGGGCCTACCTCGGCCTCCTGAGTGCTGGGATTAGTGTGCACCACCACACTACCATTATCATTTCATTTCAGATATTGGAGAGAGTCGGAGGGAACTTTTAAAAGCTGGAAGTTCTTCCCTGTGCCTCTCCCTCTCCTTTCCCCATCCCTTTCCCCCTCCTCTGCCCTCCTCACCCCACTCTCTCAGTAGCCTAAAGGAATTTGGGAGAAGAAATAAGCCTGCAGACGTTGATGTGCATTTCTCACTTCCTTTTCAATGATTTAAGTAAACCTGCTGTCTTCCTTGCCTTATGGCCCAGAGTTACCTGTTAATGCTGCCTGTCCAACAGGAACCCTTTATTTAATACAAAGTGCAGAGGGGCTGCAATTAACAGACAGTTTGTATTCTCACAGAGAGGGAGCATTCAGTGATACACTGAGTTTCTATCTGTAGAGAGGACAAGAGGAGCACTTAACATCTTCTCGAAAGGAAAGGAAGAAGGGAAGGGAGGTATCAATCAGTAAACAAGCATTTTTGTGCACCTATCAAATGCTTGCTGAGGTTTAGCTCAGTTGGTAGAGTGCCACACTGCACTCTCTATGGACCCAGGTTTAATCCCCGGTACTGCAAAAATGGGAGAAGGATATGGCAATCCACTCCTGAAGCAATCCCAAAGCAACCAGCCATTGAAAACCGTATGAGGGTCACTATGAGTTGGACTCAACTTGAAGGCCCAAAGCTAAGCAGGGTCAGGGCCTTGTTAATATTTGGATGGGAGACTGCCTGGGAGACTGCTGTAGGTTTGGGAGAAAAACCAGTCAACCCATTCCCCCCAACAAAAAAAATTAATCAGTCATTGAAAATCCTAGGAATAGCAGAGATTCACTAGCAATACTGTTTCATTGTACGTAGAGTCGCTATGATTCGGACACGACTCCTCAGCACCTAACAACAACAATGACAACATATTCTGTACTATAACTTATGTGTCAAGTATAAATTCTTGTATATGCTGAATACAAGGACCGAGGTTTTGCTGTTAGTTTCTGGACCTGTGCTCCACACCCACCTACCCACTTACCTGGTGCCAGAACAGCTGTGGCTACAAGAGGAGGAAGGAGTTAACTCCTCCCTCAGGCAGTTGCAAGCAGAATTCAAGATTCTGCCTCTGCTACTTCCTATGGAAATGAAAGCCTGAGCCAGTTGGCGAGTGGCTTGTCCCTTCTGAGCTCATTTTCCCATCTGAAAAGTAGGCTTGATATTACCAGTCGTGAAGGGTTGTCATCAGGATTAGAGATCAAATGTAACGTAAATACGTGACACACCATGCCCGGCGTGCTGCAGATACATCATCAACAACTGCGTGTGGTATCCAGGTGGGAATGGCATCAGAGAGGAACGTTTACTCAGGCGAAGATGGTGAGGCATTTGACCAGCATACGTCTTTATTCATACTGCTCTGGGAATCAGGAGCCTTGGAACAAGTTCCAGCTCTACCACTAACTTGCTGTGTGACTTTTCCCGGGTCACTTTCCCAGCTTGAGTTTCAGAAACTCATCTGAAAACAAGGGGCTGAACAAATGGCTCAGAGGACGCATTGCTCAGAGGCTCAATCATTTGCGGTCCCAGTGCCTGGGCTTGTGGAGTTACAACAATGTAGTCAATCGGATGTGTGGAATTTGAATATATGACCCAGCAAGTCTGCTCCCAAGTATCTGTCCAGCACAAAGGTGTACATGTGTGCAGCACACTCACTGCAGTGCTGTTTATAAATAGATTGCAGTAGATTTATACAGTGGGCCCAGCCAGGAGAATGAACAAAGTATGCTATACACTGAGAAGTGGAAAAACCACAGACACACAATTTTGAGCTAAAGAAGTCAGACATAAAAGAATATACACTGCTTGATTCCACGTATATGAAGTTCAAAACCAACCAAAACTAATGCATGATGTTAGAGTGGCTACCTTAGGGTAATGACTGAAGGTTAGGGGAGGGAACTTCTAGGGTGCTGGTGAGGTACTGTTTATTAATATGAAAGCTGGGTACACATGTGTGCTGACTTTGTATGTACTGCTATACACTTATCATGAGTGTACAAACAAACAAATATCGTTCAATAAGAAGCACATTGAAAGTACATATAGAATCCTCTTTGGTCTTCAGGGTACCCAATGGTTATTTCCTTCTACGTGCCAATCACTGGTCTAGAGGAGGGGTGGGTGGAGGCCACTGCAAATAGAGACAACTGAGAAGACAGAGCATCTGCTGTCTAGGAATCTCAGCTTGAGGGAAGCCAGAAGATAAACAAAAAGTACACTGGGATGAAGTCCTAGCATGCAGATTTGAGCAGATTATTGTGGTGAACCCAGAGTGATAGTTGTTGTTGTTAGGTGCCATCGAGTCAGTATCCAACTCATAACGACCCTCATAGGGTTTTCAATGGCTGGTTGTTTCGGGATTGCCTTGGGAGTGGATTGCCAGGTCCTTCTCCCATTTTTGCGGTGCAGGGAATTGAACTCGGGACCTCAGAGACTACAGCGCAGTACTTATCAACTGAGCTAAATCCCAGCCCAAGAGGGATAGAGGAGGTAACATTTGAACAAAGTTTTTTAAAAAGGGTGGATAGCTGGGTGTGGTGGTATTTGCATGTCACCCTGGAGCTCAAGAGTTGAAGTGGGAGGATTGCGAATTTGAGGTCAGCCTAGAGTACACAGAGAGACACTGTCTCAAGAAACAAAAACAAAACCAAACAAACAAAAATAGAAGAAGATGATGAAGAGGAAGAAGAGGGCAGAGAGAGCACCACACATGTAAATGCAGACTTGGGGAGGCCCCTCCACCCCCTACAGGGATAAAGAAGGGTCCAGAGCTGATGAGCAGGAGCTATAATCCAGGGCACAGGTGCTTTGCATTTAAGTCCTGTATCCCAGGCTAAGGTTGATAGACTCTCTTGTGTAGCACACCAGAGGGAACCACTGAAGAGTGGCTAGGCAACTGAGAGCTTCTAAAAGCATGTTCCATCATATTGACTACATTCTTTTATGGCTCATTCTTATGGATGAACTGGTCTGTCCTAGCAAAGCCACCCTCCTCTGCCCCTCCACTGCATTCCAGCTCTCTCACATGCTCTAGCTATGCTCCCTCTCTCTCCTGCATCAACTTTTTCTCTCTCTATGGGACCTTTTCCACCAGCACACAAACACTTGATTATTTCTCCCATTTAAAAAAAAATGCTCTTGGCTGGGCGGGGTGGCACACACCTTTAATCCCAGTGACTCAGGAAGCAGAAGCAGGAGGATAGCAAGTTCAAGGCCACGGACAGCCTGCATAACTTAGTGAAAAACTGTCTCAAAACTACAAGGTGAAAAATGGGCTGGGGGTACAGCTCAGTGGTTGGGCGCTTGGAAAAGCAGGCGTGAGGTCCTGGGTTCAACTCCCTAGTACTGAAAAAAAAAATGCTCTCAACGTCAGTCCCCCTCCATTACCTCACTTTACTTCACTCCACTTCACTTCTTTCTTTATGACAAAACTTCCTTGAAGTATAGGTAATTCTTGCAGCTTCAAATCCCCATCCTCCTGTTGGCTATTGAACCCAATCGAGCTGAGTTTGCAGCCCCAGAAGGTCATCAGAGCAACAGCCCCCACATTGCTAGCCCCAGTGGTCATTTCTCCAGGCCTCCCTTCACTTGACAGGTCAGCAGCCCTTGACCTGATCACTGGCTTCTTTCGCTTCAAAGCACTTTCTTTCCTTGGTGCCCTGGCTGTCTTCCAGTTTTCCTCCTACGTTACACCTTGTTCTTTCTCAGTCTTTGCAGGTTCCTGCTTATCTTTGGGCTGGGGTTTACCTCAGTTGGTAGGGGGCTGCTCTGCACTCTACCCTGGCTTCGATCCCCAGCACTGCAAAAACACAGAAGGATGTGACAGTCCATTTCCAAAGCAATCCAAAACAACTAGCCATTGAAAACCCTATGAATAGCAGGGAAGCACTGACAATAGTGCTGGGCATGGCACAGTGTCGGGAATGTTTCCTTCTGTTGTACATAGAGTCACCATGAGTCAGACTGGACTCTTGAGCACACCTAACAACAACACAACCTCATCTTTGGACTTCTCTGTCTCAAAGCTTACTCTAGCATCTCTTCTCTACACTCATCTTGTGGCTGCATCCGGTTTCATAGTTTTAAATTCTGTTCTATATGGTGTTGATTCCCAAATTTCTGTCTCTGATCTATACTGCCCCCCCCCCACATTTCCAGACTGACATATCTAGCTGCCCATCACACAGCTCTGCCTACAGGTCTAATGGGCATCCCTAGCCACCAGGCCTCAAATTAAACCCGTGAGCTGGTCCTAAAGCCTGCTCCTCCCAAGCATCCCCATCTCCAGATTAGCCACTACATCCTTCCAGTACCTAGGGCCACAATGATCATCTTGACTCTTCACTTCTATGTTTTATCCTATCTGTCAGCAAACAAAACCTATGAGCTCTACCTTCACCACCTCCAGGGCCATCACCCTCATCCAAGCCATCATCATCTCCCACCACGATCCCTGCAGTAGACTCCTGAGTGGACTTCCTGCCTCCACCCTTATCCCTACTCCCAACACAGTAACCAGTGACCTCAATAAGTGATAGGTCAGACCAGGCCCCTCCACTCTCAAAACCTACCAATAAGTTTCCTGTCTCACTCAGGTCTTACACTGGCCTCCAAGACCCTTGAGGATCTGGCCCACCTTGCCTCTCTCATTTCACCTTCTACTCTCCCCTTCACTAGCCACACCAATCTCCTAGCTCTATCTTTAGCACACTAGATATGTTCTGGCCTCAAGGCCTTTGCACTTGGGGAAAAGACTCTCTCCCTGAACTCTTTAAGGCTTTTAATCAAGTGTCCCTTCTCCATGAGGGTCTTACTGAGCAATTGCAGCCACTCCCCTGGCAGAGCCCCCTCACTTCCTTCCTTGCTTTATTTTTCTCCATGTCATCAACCACCATTGTGACATGCTTTATATTTTACTAGCATATCTTGTTTATTGTCTGTGTTTCCTTCTTCTGCTATAAGGTGAGCCCCCTATGGCCAGGAATCTTGGCTGTTTTAGTCATTGCTATAGCTCAGGGTTTGGAACAGTGCCTGGCACACAGAGTGAATGGGATCAATAGGGCCTGACCTGTCCTCTGGAACTGCCGTGGTGTGCTATCTAGCAGGTGGATTCACGTGGGGAAAGATTGGTAGCAGCTAGAAGTCTGTTTCAGCCATATGGATGAGAGGTCATGAGGTTTGAACTATGGAAGTGGGAGGGAGATTGAGAAAAGAGATTTAAGAAATACGAAGGAAGCAAATTTGACAGTAGCAGCTGAAGTGAGGGAGAGGGAAGCAGCTAGCATTACTTCTGAGTCTCTGGCTTGGAGGGCTAAGTGGGTGACTGGGTCATTAACAAGAATCTGGAAGAGAGAAGGGAAGGAGCAGAGAGCATGAGGGGGATAAACGTGGCTGGATTTCTTGGTCATCAAATCACACATGCATGCACACACATGCATGCACACACATGCACGAGCACGCACACACCCATATAACACATTTTAAAAATGACCAGTCACATGCGTACATGCTTGTAATCCCAGTGACTCTGGAGGCTGAGACAGGAGGATGATGAGTTCAAGACCAGGGGCAGCCTGTGTAATTTAGCAAGACTCTAATTCAAAATCATATAAAAAATAAAATAAAATAAAACAAAATGGGCTTGGGCAGAGAACTTGCAAAGTATGGTGCTGTGTTCAACCCCAAAGTATTGAAGAAAAAATGTCCCAGAATGTGAGTCTCACTAGCCTACCTCTTCAAACCACCAACGTCATGCTATAGACATCTGACACCAAAACCCCCTCATGCAAAACCTGCACGCTCAAACCAGAGTTTCATTGCAAAGTCGCCATCACACTTTCCAGATGGCCAGATTCTCTATTTTACTTTTTAATTAAAATAACAGCTCATCCAAACCTGGTTTATTCAGTGTCCCTTCTGCCAGGCCTTTGCATTCTCTATAAACATAGGCTTCACACTTCCTTCCGTCCCCTCCTGAATCACTCACTGCCTTCTCAGCTCAGCAAACATTTGTTTCTGTTTCCATCTGGACTTTGGGCCACTAGACCACCCAGGGGTTGGCTCTGCCTGTGACACAATAAAAGTTTCCATCGCTCTGTCTTAGGATGTCTTGGGACCTCTAAATACTTGGGCCAGGGATTTGCAATCTTGGGTGCTTATGGATTTTATGGGCTATAATCATGAATGTATATACCTGTATTGATTCCTGCAGATCCTTTCCAAAATTACTGCAATTTATTTTGGGGTGAGGACCACCAGTCACAAGTTCAATTAAGTTTTTTGCATGAATCCAGGGTGGTCATGTGTAGTCATGCTGGTTGGGTGTTAGTTTTCTGTCACTGAGACACAATACCTGAGATCACCCACTTCTAAGGAGGAAGAGATTATTGAAACTGTGCTTTCAGAGTCTGCAGTCATAGCACCCCAGCATCCAGTCCTGCCTGATCTTGGAAGCTAAGCAGGGTTGGCCTGGTTAGTCCTTGGATGGGAGACCACCTGGGAATACCAAGTGTTGCAGCCTAGGGAGAAGGACCTGGCAATCCACTCCCGAAACAATCCACCATTGAAAACCCTATGAGCAGGAGAGAGGCACTGACATTGCACTAGGCACATCAGAAAGTGTTTTGTCTGTTGCTCATAGGGACACTAGGAGTTGGACCTGACTCCAAGGCATCTGACAACCATAAGATGCTTTCAGAAGTTTCAGTACATGTTCACTTGGCCCTGTGGCTTTGGGCTTGTGGCAGCACAGTGCCTTATGATGGGAGTACCTGGCACCTCATGTTGGCTGGGAAGCAGAGAGAAGAAGAGGAGCTGCTGGGGTCCCAATATCCCTTCCCATGGCAAATTTCCAGTGACCTAATTTCCTTCCACTAGCCTCTTCCTCTGGAAGGTTCCACCACCTTCACATAGCAGCATGGCTGAGGGCCAAGCCTTCAACACCTGAGCCTTTGAAAGACATTCAAAAGCCAAATTGTAGCAGTCACGCACAAAGGCTCTGCTGAGAGGTGAGAAGTGAGAACCAGCCCAGGCTTTGCTCCCTAAGCAGCATGAGTGAGTGTGGGGCTGTAACCTCCCAGAGGAGGCGCCTGATTCAAGGCCCCACAAATGTATGGTGGGCTGGGACCGACTTTGCATCATGCTGCCCAATGGTGGGAGATGTGAGGGGATGGGACAGTGCTGTGTGCAGCCTTCTAAAGGACAGCTGAGCATAGCCTGAACATGAAGGATAGACATTGGCCACTGTTCTTTGAAACAGTGTGGCTTCTTGTGTCAGGTTCTTAAGCACCTCACAAACAACAACATTCCCTGTGAGGGAATAGTGGGGGTTGAGAGTGATTGTTCAGGCTTAGTTAATCTTAAACTAAATGTGTCACCTTACTAGAGAATTCACAGTAGGGGCTTTTAAACAAGAGTCACCCCACTTTGTACTACACACTGAATTTCTACATAGGCACACAGTTGCTTAAAAAACAAGCAGCACTTCCTGGAACTAATACAAGGCCTATTGGTTAACCAAGGACTCTTATTTTCAAAAATGAGGGCTTAAAATGTCATAGCAAATACTTGGCATTCTTGCTTCCATTTCCTCCTCCCATGTGACCAGTGTTGAGACCCTTTCCCTCCAAATGTGGATTTGACCTCAGAACCATTTCAGCCCAGTAGCCCAGGCAGTCACTACGCATTGACCATCAGCTTTGGCAAACAGAATTAAACTTAACTGACTTTCCTGTCCTTACCAACTATTTGTGTAGTCAAACATACATATTCAAAACCAAAAATGATGTGATAACAGTGATGCTACATCATGGAAGTAAGGCTCAAAACCCACTCCCTCCTTCAACGTGGTGAGTGTTTCCAGCCTATGCTCATCTCTCCCTTAATCTTTGTCTGAATAACACCTACCAATTCATGTGAGAATCTTTCCAAGGTGTATAGCTGAAAATCATTGCACAAGTTGATTGTACTTTCTTATAATAACAATAAGATAATTGGAGGGTTTTTCCTGAACAAAAACTTGAAAGCAAATAAGTCACACAGAGGTACACCAGTATGTCATGCAAGCAAAGTTATCAACTATAACCTCCTATGATTAATTAAAGTATAGAACTTTAAAGTCCCTTAAAATGAACCTGAGGACACTCCTATATGGCTTAGTCCACGTTTATAAGGTGCTCACATACCACATAAGAGCATATACATCTCCTGAATCACCAGTTTGAGCTATTTAAAAGGAATACAGGAACTTCAGTAAATGGTAATCAAATAATTTAAAAGAATTGAGCTTGCCTAATTAAGAATTAAGAAGGTTTGGGGATAATATGATAATGCAGGTTTCTTAATCCAGACTCAGAAAGACAAACATCATGTGTTTTCTCTCCTATGTAGATGCTAGATTTCAACACATATTCAATGTGTCATGAAAATAGGAGAAGAAAAAGGACTAAAGGGGGTGGTAAAAAAAAAAAAAACAGATAATGGGGAAAGGAAAAGAAACATCACATGTTTGGCTCTTGGGCAGAATTTGGAGATACATATATATTATACGGGGCTGGGATTTAGCTCAGTGGGTAGAGCGCTGCGCTGCAGTCTCTGAGGCCCCGAGTTCAATTCCCAGCATCGCAAAAATGGGAGAAGGGCCTGGCAATCCACTCCCAAGGCAATCCCGAAGCACTCAGCCATTGAAAACCCTATGAGGGTCACTATGAGTCGGATACCGACTCAACGGCACCTAACAACAACAACAACAACATATATTATATAAATACACATACATAAACAAGACATGCAATCAGAAGAGGGAGCATTAGTGGGAAAGAAGAGATCAGCAGGGGGAGGAAGGTCGTGATCGGGTAATGGGGGAGGTTAATATGAACAAGGTAAAATTATATGCATGTATGGAATAGCATCAGGAGAAGAGCATGGCAATCCACTCCCAAAGCAATCCCGAAAGCAATCTGAAAACCCTGTTAGGGTCGCTATCAGTCGGACAAGACTTGATGGCACATAACATCAGCAACATGAAATGTCATAAATGAAACCCATTAAGTTGTACACTCTCCCAAAGCAATCTCAAAACAATCAGCCATTGAAAACCCTATGAGGGTTGCTGTGAGTCGGACCTGACTTAATTGCACCTAACAACAAGTTGTACACTAAAAAATTTACCAATATAAAAATAAAAACAAAGCAAAGAAAAAAAACATATTTCTTTGAAGAAAAAAATGAGGCTGTCAAGCAATATTCAACTTTTGCTTTCTCTTTTTCTTACAAAGATAGCATTAGCCAGTGTTTCTTGCATCCTGTTCTGCACAGGGTACTGTGCTGAGAACTTCAACAGATAAAACCATTCAAACTCACTCCACTCAACTAATATATCAGACAAAGAAAAGCCTTCAAGGATGTTGCCTGTTCCTGACTTCTAGAAGCTCTCACACTGTGCTCCTTCTTCTGGGCCCCTGATGAAAAGTGAGACTGTCTAGAGGGCTCACTATGAAAGTCTCTGAGGAAAAGAGTGTCTGTCCAAGTTCCATCCCAAACTCCTTTCCTCATTAGCTTCCTGGGGCTGCCATAACAAAATACCACACACCTGACGGCTTCAAACGACAGAATTCTATCACGGTTCTGGAAGCTAGACGTCCAAAATGAAGGTGTCAGCAGGCCCATGCTTCCTCTGAAGGAATTCTTCTCTGGGTTTATATTGTTTTGTTTTGTTTTTAAGACAGGGTCTCACCATGAAGCCAGACTGTCCTGGAACTCACTATGTAGATTAAGGCAGATTAGCCTTGAACTTGCAGCGATCCACCAGTCTCAGCCTCTCACGTGCTGGGATCACAGGCATACACCACCATGCCTTGCTCTTCCTTGGCTTTTCATAGCTTCTGGTGGTTGTCAGCAACCCTTGCCACTCCTTGGTTTGTAGCTGTATCAATCCAGTCTCTGCCCCCCTTGCCACATGGTATTCTTCCTTGTGTCTCTGTGTGTCCTTCTGTGTGAAGATATTAGTCATTGAATTTAGAGTCTGCTCTAATCCAACCCTCATCTTAATTTGATTATATTTGCAAAGATCCTATTTCCAAATAAGGTCACATTCACAGGTTCCACCAAGTACACTCTGTAAACTATTTGTGGGTATTACTACTCTCGGTTCTAGAATGTAGACATTGGAGATATTTATCCCAGTTGATCTGCAAATCTATTCAGATACTCAATCCTTCTGTAGAATAGTAGAAAGCCATCTGTCCATATTTAAAAGAAAACAATGTGGCTAATTAGGTTGGCCTTTTACATGTTTTTAAGACAGATATGTTTGTGCTTTTCAGATTTTTATTCCACATTTCTAGCCAGTAGGTTGGTTCCATGCCTGTTTAGGAACAATAAACAGATAGTAAAAAATTTAAAGTGTGATCAACTCATTTTTTTTCTCCTAATGAAGCTGGAAAGACTAACATACAAACTGGATCAAATATTCCTTCTTTTATTTTTCTCATTTGACATTGCAACTCAATGCAGGTGGCCCCCAGAAGCACAAGGGGGAAGCCTAGGCCAATGGTCAGATTTTATGGGAATTCCCATGAGACAATCATTTCGCACCAGCCGCTTCCACTTCATCCACAACTTTCTTTTATAAAATCTGAGGCAGATTTTAACCAGATCTATTGTTATATTGCTCCTCGGCCCCAGGCCCCAAGTGGGTATTTGCAAAATAAAGCTATATTAGGCTTTGAGGAATCAAAAGAACCATTTATAAAACTCTCACAGTCCCCAGGGTTCCTGAGCTGACCTAGAGGTCTGGGTTGGGGAATTCACTAATTCCCACTTCCATTTCTTCCTGTCATTTGAATTATCACCTTGAAGATGTCACAGCTCATATGTTCATCCTTCTGTGAGTTAAGGCCTATGTTCCTTGGCTATGGAACATCAGGGGAACTAGGGGAGCAACCCCGGGGATGTAAACTTACCATCCCTGTCAAGTCACACCAGCTCTGTGCTGAGAAGGCATCAGGCAGTAGAGGACAAGGGATGGAAAACAGAACACAGTAAAGGATTGAAAACAAGGATGCACGCTCTGGAACTGGACTGTCTGGGTTCAAATCATAGGTCCATTTTGGGAAGGCAAGATGCTTAACTTCTGTAAGCCTCCTTGCTTGTCTGTAAAAGAAATATGACACCACCCACCTCATGGAGTTATACAGAAGTAACATGGTAGTGATTGTGTCAAGTGCCTGTAACATGGTAAGTACAAATTGACGCTAGCGCTTAGGACGTCGGGTGCCAGTTCTGCTGTTTGTTGTTGCCTGCATCAGTCTTGAGAGGTCCAGTTCAGGCTCACTGGGAAGGAATGGACACATAGATTAGTGATGTCTGCCTTGGGTGTGGACTAGAAGACATATTCTGTTGGAACCACATACACTGTTTGCCATTCCTACAGGAACAATGTTGGGTTCATTTCTTTCTTCCCAAGGCCCCATTCCAAGACCCTCCACATGGGAGGCCCCCAACAAGTATGTTGTTGTTGTTGTTAGGTGATGTCAAGTCTGTGTCCGACTCATAGCAACCCTATGTACAACAGGCGAAACACTATTGTCACTGCTTCTCTGCTATTCATAGGATTTTCAATGGCAAATTAGTTTGAGGAGTGGGTTTCCAGGTCCTTCTCCCAAGCCTACCTTCTCCCAAGCCTCACAAGCCACCTAGAATTCCCAGGCAGTCTCCCATCTAAGTACTAACAAGGCCCAGCCCTGCTTAGCTTCCAAGATCTGACAGGATGAGATGCTATAGTGGACTTCTGCAGGAAAATATGTAGTTAAATACTATATATTCTCAAATCTATCTTTCAACCATTTTAGAGAGCTGAAAAATCAGATCCAGGTTAGAATTGCATGTGGATTGGATTCACAGTCAAGAGCTCCCAACCTCTAAAATTGTTGAAGGAGTACAGATTAGATTTGAGAATATATGGTAATTCTTTGGTTAGTGCTTCTTGCTATAGTGGTAGAAGGCAGGAGGAGGAATAGGAACTAAAGCTAGGTTCAGAAGCTGAGATAAAATCTCTTTCCCCAGTGTGGTTTTTGATATCTCCCTGGTGTGGGTCAGGCTGTCACCAGGACTGTAGAGTCTTTGTTGTTGTTGTTGTTTGGTGCCGTCCAGTCGGTATCTGACTCACAGCAACCTCCATAGGGTTTTCAATGGCTGACTGTTTGGGGATTGCCTTGGGAGTGGATTGCCAGGTCCTTCTGTAGAGTCTTACCAGCAGGTAAATCCTTGCTTTGAAACTGACTAGGCCGATGTGCAATGGGGATGCAAAAACCTGGAAGTCTAATGAGCCAATGCTGAACAACTAGAGGCACAATGCTATAGAAGAAAGAGCCAGTTAGTCCTGAGTGCTCCAGCAACTCAGCCAATGTCCCTGAGCGGACCTCAGCCCGTTTGTCCATCAGCTCCCTTATCCATTGAACAAGAATGACAATTTCAAGTGTGGGAGTTGTGGGACTCAAACAGCATTAGACATAAAACACATGGAACAAAAAGTTGTTTTGCAGGAGTAGAGTAGTTAGAATGAAAATCTGCTTACCCTTCAAGAGCCTAAAAATTTACCAAAAATATATAGCCAGTTATATTCAATTTTTAAAGTATTTTCCACTAATTTTAGCTAATCCTCCTTGGTACTTCTCTGTCTACTCTCTCTGCCTTATGACTCTTCTGTCTCCACCCTGGTATGAGTATTTAAACACAAATGAGTCTCCCCCTTACCTTCTACAACTGGTTCTTAGCCCTAGGTCTGTGGAAACATCTAGGGTATCACTGCCTCATTTAACCATAAAATAAACGTCAGCCATGCTGAATGTTAGAAGCTAAATGCTACTGAGATAACCATGTGGTGCCAAGCTTGACAGCCTACCCAAGCATCTGGACAAGTAGAAACCAAAGCCAAGAATTCCAAGCACAGCCTTACCAACCACACCAATTTCAACTGCTGTGCCATTCCCTGGGTTCTAGAGTCTCCATTATCCTGGAGCCTATCCCTGGAGTTGGGAGGAGCAGCCTAAGAGAGGATACAGCTTCATAGGCTGGCTGTGTCATGCACAGCTGGGGAGTCCACTGAGCTAGGAAGGGCCCTAGAGGGAAAGGTCGTGGGCTAAGGTGGAAGATTCCAGAAGGACCCATAAGCCCACAATGGCTGCAAGGACCAGACACCAGGGGTTGCTCAGAGTCTTTAGCTACACATGAACATCAATGTCTTACATATAGATAAACCTAAGTAAGTAGCAAATATCCCTTAAATGAAGATTTTTCCAGCTAAGAAGTGGCCTTATGTAGCTGGATTTGATGTTGGCTCTTTATTCCATGCCTGTGGCAAAGGAAAAGTGAGCCTGGAGGTGAACAGTGTGGTAACTGGGTCCAAGGAAGCAAAAAAGAAGTGCATATTAGCCCTGGGAGGAAAACCCAATTTGCCCTTCTGGACAGCCTGGGATTTACCGTGTTTCTGTTCTACTTACCACACAAGTAATCCAAGGTAAAGTTAGCGAAGAACTTTATAAAGAACTTGGAAATTTTTAAATGTTTCCCAGAAAAAATTGGAGAAATAGGAAAAAGAAAAATGTGACCTTTCTTTCCATTGTTAGGATGATGGGAACTTGCAAGGAATGAGGAGCCAAGTGAATTTGTGGGGTCAAGAAGTAAAGAAAAAACCTTGCCTTAGATCACCCCAGATGATGGCACCACAGGCTCTAGGGGAGGGTCTGGGATCTAGGGGAGGGGAGAGTGTCCATTATTAATGTTGTTGGTTTGGTATCTGGTTTTTTAAGCTCCCTGAGAGATTCTAAGGTTCTACAAGAGTGAGAATAGCTGTTGGAAAGTCTGATCCAGAGCTGGAGGCTGGGGCACAGGCTGATCTGTGGGAACCTGAGAGCCCAGAGGTAACCTAGGAAAGCGGGACTGGAAAAAGAGAGGAGCAGTGGGAAAAAGGAGGAGGGGCGGAGGGAGCTTGGTGAGAAAAACAAAAAACAAAAAACCTGAATCCAAAAGGCCTTCAGCAGTAATTGCTAAATTTGCTTGTAGGAAGCGGTAAGTTAATACATAGTGTCTTGTGCTAGGCAAACCGAGTCAGCTAGATTCTGTGCTGGCAACTTTGATGAGTAATATATTGTGCCACCATAATGTCATACCAACCCAGCGAGACAGGTGCCTGGACCTCATTTATGAGGGGGACAAAAAGGAGAGATCTGCATAGGGGCATGATTTGCCTGAGGTCATAGGCTACTTGCTGCTGGTAGAGGTGGGGTTCCAGAGTAGTTCTCTGTCAAGAGGATGAGGCTCTATTTAGATTGTCTTATTTTGTTCCCAGTACTTGGGAACTGAGCTCAGGACCTCACACAGGCTTTTGCAAGTGCTCTACCAGTGGGCTGCACTCCCAGCCTGTTTTTTACTTTTTGTTTTGAAACAGGGTCTCACTGAGTTACACAGGCTACCTCTGGTCTCAAACTCGTGATGCTCCTTCCTCTACCTCCTGAGTGGCTGGGATTACAGGCAACCACTACCACACCCAACCCATTTAAGTTTTCTTGGGATGTTGGCACTGCTGAACGACAAAACACATTTTTACACAGAATAGAAAAGATGGATAGACAAATTAGTAAGAGCATAAAACCAGGAGAGTGGAGACGTCTGTGGACTGAGTACCCAGGAAAGCCTGAGAAAGATCAAATATAGTTTATGTATCCATTCTTCTTCTGATAAACAGGCAATTTTCCCACTCTTTCGCCAATTTTTCGCTGTAACAAACAATGCCATAATGAATATTCATGCACATATGTCTGTTTGTGTATGTTATATATCCAGGAGTGGAATTTCTGGGTTGTAGGGAACATAGCCTCTGCTTATGCGCATGCTCTTGTTAGCCTCTTGTCCATGTCTTGGAGTTCTCCTGCAGGTATGGGCACTCCTGGGACGTGGAATGTGATCAGAAAATGCTGTTCACTGGAACAGGAGCTGATAGCCACAGGCACTCATGCAGGTGGGCATTAGGCTCTGTGTACCTGGGACTGTGAGTTAGGACCTCCAGCCCAGTTCTCCTCAATGAACAACAGAAACAAACTGCTGAACTGAGACCTGAAGGCTCAACCTGAGTCTGGGGTGACCCTGAAAGCCTGACCTAAAACTGACAGTTGCCCTGTCTTCATTTTTCCTTTTTCTAAAATATTTAATTTAATTTCCCTGCAATTATCAAAGTGGTATGTGTTCATTATATAAAGTTTAGAAAGTTGCCGGGTGCGGTGGCACACGCCTCTAATCCCAGCAGCTCAGGAGGCCAAGGTGGGAGGATCGCAAGTTCGAGACCAGAGGCAGTCTGTGTAATTTAGCGAGACCCTGTCTCAAAAAAGTAAAAAAAAAAGGGGGGGGGGGGGAGCTGGGGTCCAGCTCAGTGGTCCAGCACTTGCAAAGCACGCAAGAGCAAGGTCCTGGGTTCAAGCCCCAGTACCACAGAAAAAAAAAAAAGAAATTTTAGAAAGACATTTTCAAAATCATGTTAATCATCCAAAATTCCACTGCTTAGAGACATTCACTTTCAATCTGTTAGTCTGTTCTTCCTCAGTCTTTTTTCTTAGTGGTTTTCCTTACGTACATACTGCATTGTATGCAATTTTTAAAACCTAACATGCTTATTTTTCCATGATATTAATAACACTATAAACATAATTTTAATGAATTCAGATCATCATTTTACTTTAGTCTTCTACTGTCTACTTAATTATTTCTACATATGGGATATTCAGATTATTCCTAATTATTATTTGCACAGTTAAGCTACAGTGGGTATCTTTGAGCATAAACCTTTAATGGCCTTTCAGACCCTTGAGAGAAGATGCTAGAAGTATAGTTCTCGGGAGGGCATTTTAAAAACTTTTGACACATATGACTAACTGTGTTCTACAAAGCTCACCACATGACAGGCCCAGCCTGCTAAGTCTACAGAATGGCCAGCTGACCTACTTTCACCCGTAAGCCAATTGTGAGATCTTACGCTGGGGCTCAGCTGTGGAAAGGGAACCTTTAAATGCTGGCATGCCCCCCACCAGTGTTGGGTTTGGTGGAGAAGAATGTTTGGCATCCTCCCAAGCAGTGCGCATTAAGCTGCTTCCTTCATGAAGATGAACAAGACAGCAAAATGGACAGCTCACACTGTGGGAAAATCAGTCTCCATATCCAGGTCTCTGCGAGTAAAGACAGTTAAAATAGGCCAGTGGGACAGGAGATGATGTATTATTTAAGTTTTCTTAGTTTGAAAGCAACAGCAACAACAATCAAAAAGACCCTGGCAAATTTAAGTAGGGGGGAAGAAAAGAAAAGAAGGAAGAAATTTGTTGGAAGGATACTAGGTCCAAAGGGCTGTCTTCTTTGGGCAGGTTGTACACTGCACAATTCAATCATCTTGTCATCTGTGTGAGTGGTACCTGCTAGCACAGTAGTGGTGTAGTTCACAGAACAGTGTTTCTCTAACTACCTGAGCTGAAAGGCCGGTGTTTCTGCTTTGTCCTTCTGCTTCTGTTTCTCCTTTTCCTTTTCCTTCTCCTTCTCCCTATTCCTCTTCCTCTCTTCCTCCTCCTTCTTCTTCTTTTCTGGTCCTGGGGATTGACCCCAGGGACTTATGCATAGGTTATAGAAACTGTCTGGTAAATTATGTGCAAAGAGTCAGTTTATAATTTAAATACCATCAAAGCTACTAGTTTCTAAGCTCAGAATTAGGCACTGAGTTATGTATGTAGAGTTATGTATCAGGTACATCTCTGCAGCCCCAGGCTTCTCTCTCCAGAACATTCCTTTGCCAGGGTATTCTTACACGTTATTAAGAATGCTTTTCATGTGGTGTCTAATACCTTGCCCCCTTCAGGGTAAGGTGTATCTATGCCATTATGTGGGGCTGGGATTTAGCTCAGTTGACAGAATGATGTTCTGAACTCTCTGAGGCCTGGGTTCAATCCCCAGCACCATGAAAAAGGAGAAGGATTTGGCAGCCTGCTCCCACAACAATCAGCCACTGAAAACCCTATGAATAGCAGAGAAGCACTGGCATAGTGCTGGGCGTGGCACAGGATCAGGGAGTATTTTGTTCTGTTGTGCATAGGGTCTCTATGAGTTGGACCTGACTCAAGGGCACCTAACAAAAACAAACATGCCATTATGTGGTTGGCCACTGCAGTGTGCAAAACCAATTTAATAGCACAGGGACATCTGTTCTACCCTGTGTGCTTGTGTCATAAAAGAGCCTAGTAGGATGGGCAACATGCTTGAGATAGCATTAACAGCACCTCATTTCTGGAGAAGACTGGAGGCTGGGCTGATGTTGATAAGAATAATGAAGGTCTCCTCTCTAATGAGAGATTAGGCTCTTATCCCAGATCAACCAACTGAATTACAGATACAACCAAAGGGCACAGTGAATTGCACAGGCATCAGGAATAAAGGAGTAACATAGGTTGACCCCCAAGTCTAATGCAGGCAGATCAATAATAAATGGTTTATTGATATTACATTATACTTCATGCCAATATAAAATCCCTGTTTCCAGACTTTGTGGCCACTCCGTAGCAAAAACCATTATTTATTTCAAACAGCCTAAGTGTCAGACAGGTGCTGCCTAAATGCTTCACCTGAATTAATTAATAATTCTCACAACCCTATGAGGTGGGGGTTGTCATCATTTCCATTGTAATAGGTCAGAAAACTGAGGCACAAAGCAATTTAGTATCTCGTTCAAGGTCTGTTATTGGTAAGTGGTGGAGCTAAGCTTCAAGCCTTAGAGAGTCTCACTCTGGAGCCCATGACACGCCAGCTGCCTCTTCAGGGGGACCAGAAGACTCCTGAGCTTTGTTAAATAGCAGTCAGTAAACAGGGATTTAGGGTGCTCCATCTTGGGTTTTTTTTTTTTTTGCCTGTATTGGGGAGTTGAACCCAGGGACTCACCCATGCTAGGTAATTGCTCTACCACCGAGCTGAACCCCAGCTCCTTGTTTATTTTTTATTTTGAGATAGCATCTTGCTAAGTTGTGCAAGCTGCTTCTGGCCTCAAATTCAGATCCTCCTGCCTCAGCCTCTTGAGTCACTGGGATTTCAGGCATATACGATGGCACCAGGTTTATCTTGCTTAAGAAAAAAAAAAATCATGGGTGGCCCAGGAATAAACATTGTGAGTAACATCTGTTGTCCCTTGGTATCCAAGGGAAATTGGTTCCACAACCCCCTTAAGGACACTGAAATCTGCAGATGTTCAAATACCTTATACAGAATGGTGTAATATACATATATGATTCTAGACACACTCTTCAAATCACCTCTAGATACTTAATACACTGTAAATACTATATAAATAGTTGGTACACTGTGTTGCTTAGGGAATAATAACAAGGGAAAAATTTATACACATTCAATACAGGCAGAGTTTTATTCTGACTATTTTTAATCCATGATGGATTGACTTCATGGGTATGGAAACCACAGATAGAGAGGGCTGACTGTACCATTCTTTGCCATGTGATCCTTATTACAACCTATTAAAGCAAACCAGGAGGCACTCTAGTTCCATTTTATAGAGGAGGAAGCTGGGCCTTTAACAGAATCTCTACCTACCAAATGGCAGAAACATGTCCTCTGACTTCTAGACTCATGACTTTAACTCATTACTTGGGTTGGGTTCTTTGGTCACCAATATTCAAGATGGTGCCCACAACCCCACTTTTTGTGTTATTTCCTCACACACTAAGTAAGACTCTCTCATATAACCACTTTGATACCACGGAAATGCCAACTTATGACTTCTGAAGCCAGGTCGTAAAAGATATTATAGCTTCTGCCTTGATCTCTCTGGGATCATCACTTGGGTAGAAGCCAGATGCCATGCTATAAGGACATTCAAGCAGTCCCACAGAGAAGCCTTTCTCACAAGGAATGGACATTTCCTGCCAACATCCAGTGAAGAACTGAAGCCTCCTACCGACACCCAGCACAAATTTGCCAGCTGTGTGAGTGAGCCCCACCAGAAGCAGCTCCTCCAGCCCCAGGCAGATAATCATATCCCCAGCTCATGCTTTGACTGCAATTCCATGGAGACCCCAAGCCACATCCTCCTGGCCAAGTCACTCCTGAATTCCTGACTCACTGAAATTGTGACATAATAAGTGTCTATACTAACGTCTTGAGTTGGGGTTTATCTCAGGGGGTAGAGTGCTGCTCTACACTCTCTGAGGACCCAGGTTCTATCCCAGTATCGCAAAAATGGGAGAAGGATGTGGCAATCCACTCCTGAGGCAATCCTGAAACAATCAGTCATGGAAAACCCCACAAGGGTCACTATGAGTCCGACCCCACTCAATGGCACCTAACAACAACAACACTCTAGTATCTTAAGCTACTTGAAAGTCTTTTAGTTGTTTAAAATCAGTTAGGGGGAAATTTGTTACACAGGTACAGATACCAATACAGCTCCATCTCTAACAGTTCTGACCCAGATGAAGAGCACTGGCTGTAATATTGAGAAAATCTTCAAAGCACACTTTGGTACTCAGTTTCCTCCCCTGCTAAATAATAATCTAGGCCAATGTTGAGTCATTCTCATGGTGACTAATGAACCATTACAATTGGGGTCAGGGGATGCTCTGTGTGAAGATGGAAAAAAAACAGGACAAACCTATGCCACATAAGGTTTTATTTTCCTTTTTTTTTTTTTCCTCCACGGTACTGTGGGTTGAACCAGGGCCGCACACATGCTAAGCATAGTTCCACCACTGAGCTGCATTTCCAGCCCATATTTTTTTTCTTTTTTCTTTTGAGACAGGGTCTTACTAAGTCACACAGGCTGCCTCTGGCCTCAAACTGCCATGTAAGTGTTTAAAGAGCATTTCATCTGTGCATGCAATCTATCAGCTCATAAAGATCTAATCTAGGACCCTGGTAACAATAGCCCAAAATGGTCACTGAAAATCATTTACATTCTCTGCTCTTTGTCAAGGCACTACAAAAGGTGAGTGTTTTTATAACTGGTTCACCAAAGAAACCCTTCTTTATGCCCCACCTACCCCCTCTATCCTTTGCCTCACAGCCAACTCCCATGCTTCCAAAACTTCCCCATTAAGTATATCTGACACCACCTTCCAGCTCCAGGACAAGAAAAAGCCTCAGGTATCTGGCAGAAGTGGGCAGTAAATGTATAACAACCATTTCTCTGAGGGAAAACCTTTCTTGAATTCTGTTATATTAACTCTTCTGCCATCCCTGATTTAAAGCTACCAACATCACATCCCTGAATGCAGACTCAGGAAAGATGTGCATAGTCAGTCTCCCAAGTCAGTACCAGCTGCTTTGCTACTGCCCTGCATTTCTGACACCTCCCTCTCCCTGCCTGTCCTCTTGTTTTGAAATGTCTTTAGGGTGCATCCCCTTGTTCACAGCATCTCTCCATCAGCCTTCCTCATCTCTCGCCTGGACTGTTATGAGAGCCTCTTCCTGTTCTCTCCACCTCCAGGTCCTCCTCACCCTGTCCCTCTGCCACACTCCCACACTGTCATCTCATGGCTTCACCTGATTCATCCTCGAAATCCTTCAAGCCCATGGTTTTCAATGAAAACATCAAAGTTGTAGGATGTACGTCTTTTTAATGACCTCACCTTGTCCACATCTCATCTACATGGACACATGCGTGCGCGCGCACACACACACACACACACACACACACACACACACACAGACTTCTCTGATGAGCCATGGCTCAGTTCATGTTCTCATGACATTCCTACTGTCTGAAACACCTTTTTCCTAGTCATAAATCTTCCTCCTCCCTCAGAGTGCATTGGCACTGGCCTCTCTGGCCTCTTGCCTGCTGAGCCCCCTCAGCCAGCGCCTCTTGTTTCCTCATTTCATGGTGTTTTGTGGCTCTCTTATCAAGTTTTATCAAGGGCTCTCTTGCCATGGGGAATCCTGGCTGAGTCTGGGTACCTGACTTGCTCTCTCTTCCCAAAGCTACAGGCTGCTGTGGACAGGCCCCTACAGGGAGTCTCTTACTCTTCAGTGCCTGGCATCATGTCCTGGCAATGGGAAGACCTGTTCCTGCCTGGAGAGGGCAGGGATGAGCCAGGGGAGGTCACTGGGGTGAGGTCATGGGAAAGGGGCAGAGAAGGAGACCGCTGCTGCCTAGGAAGGCAGAGAGAGTGCAATATGCTGAGGTAGGGGTGTGGAAGGACAGTAAGGAACAGGAGTCCTTCCAGAACCTTCTGCAGTGGTCATGGCTCCCAGGACCACCTCTAGCCCTCCAGCTGATTCTCTCTCCTGAGACTGAATGTTCTACTCTCAATAGTTAAAACCCCACCCCTTAGATTCTGTGCCTTTTACATTGCTTTAAATTGGATAATTATGGGCTCCAAGCAACCCCTTAATCACATGTTGAAGGATCTGGTCCAAGCCCTGACTCCCAGGACAGAGAGCAGTCTATCCTCTTTCCCAGTAACTTTCAAACTTAAGTCGCTGACCAAATGGACCACATCTTGGATTTCTGGTAGCTTCCTTGAAGATAATTGCAAGAAAATATCCTTAGTATATTAGCTCTGGCCCAATTACTAAGAGAGCTAGTCAAGCCTCTTCATTCCAGGAGATTTCTCTACCTGAAAAAGAAAGTCTGTGCCTAGATGATCACATCTATCTCTGACACTGTGATTCTATGTCAATCACCCAGCTTTGTGCCTTAATTTTTTTCATCTATAAGGCAAGAATAATAATCTCTATCCATTTCAGTGAGCTATTTAAAATCAAATGAGATAATGGGCATAAAAGTACCATTGAAATTTTTATTAGTTATTATTTGTGAAAATCAAGTAGTGTGTTGAAAGTATTTTATAAATATTCCTTTTTGATTTAAGTAGATTTTAACATGATTGTAGACTTCATTAATTTAGAAGGGAAGCTAGAATACACTAAAGTAGGTCTTCCAAAGTGGGGACTCTTCCCGTGGCTGAGCAAACTCAAGAATCGAACATTTACTGAGTAAGTAACCGACAGATACTGCAGACCAGGCCTGTATCAATAGTTCTTATTGCTTTTAATTCCCCAGGATCTACACTCAAGATTGTCCCTTTAAATTCAGACGTGCCTGTTTATTCTAGGGCTTGCTGTGTACGTTCACTCGGCCTTTTAACAAATGTGCTGAAGAGAATTAAAGTAACTCATGCCTGTTTGCCTTTCCTTGGTAGAGCATAAGTAGGCCACCCTCGTACCTCAGAGCTTGTTCTTTCCATCGTTGTTATTGTTATTCAGCTCTTCAAAAGCAAGGTCAAGATTCAGAAGTAAGCCAGATCTCACTTTGATCTTCCAGACCATGGCTACACTCTGCCCAGCAGCCTTCATCCCCCTGTTTCCAAGCACAATAAAAGCATAATTAGGAAATCTTTATAGTGTCCTTGAGGATCAGCACACCCGGAGTGATTGAAGCCAGTGACAACACGAGGAGTCCAAGTCACTGCACAGCTTAGCCTGAAAACAATTGCTGACCACCACGCTACATTGTAGCCATAGAGTGAGGCCCCCTTTATCTTGGCGTCTTCCAGGAACAGAGACCCAAAGACAGACCAATTAGTAGAGCAGCTTTTTCAAATGATGTTGGAAGTCTGTTTTGGTCATGCCATCTGATGTTTAGACTAGGAGGACAAATCCTAAGCAATTCACTTCTTCCTCAATATGTAAATACTTGATCTACACAAAGGGGACAGAAACAGATGGGCAGATGGTCTGTCTCTTTTGCAGCAATGTGAAAATCCCTGCCAATGGAAGATACTTAGTAAGAAAGAACAACTTACTTCTACTACCCCAATTGCAAGAGCTAGCCAAGGCTCCCAGTCCACTGACAGCTCAGTGCACCTTCTTTGTATCTGAAATGCAGCCCATTGGAAAATAAGCATGAAAGCAAAGCCCAACAGTGCTTTTTTGAAGAGACTAAATCTCATTAATAACAATAATTGTTGTTGTTGTTAGGTGCCGTCGAGTCAGTATCCGACTCATAGCGACCCTACATACAACAGGGGAAACACTATTGTCAGTGCTTCTCTGCTATTCATAGGGTTTTCAATGGCAGATTGATTTTTGGGAGTGGGTTGCCGGATCCTTCTCCCAATAACAATAATAGTAGCACATTATTATTATTAAAAACTCCATGATAGTCATAAACTAATTTGTAGATAAAGAAGTATATTTCTCATGAATGGCATCTGTTAGTACAGCCACACTGATGGGCAGAACACTGAATCCATTCCACACCTATCAGTAAACAGCCCTGACCCAAGTCTCTCTATAGTGCTCCATCTGTGTCACCCAGCCACCAGGTGTGTCCTCTGGGGACCCCTCCCCTCCTACATGCACCTGTGTCCACAAACCAGCTACTGAAGAGTGGACTCTTGGCTAAGCAGTGTCTGTATCTCCCGAGCCCCTCTGCAGGGAGATGGTTGGGGTGGGGCACCACTGGGGGCCTGGGCTCTGTTCCCTTCCCTGGGCTTTCACTCTCTCGGGCTGACAGTCCCATGGTAAGAACATGAGTCAGGCGGCTCCAGAACAGCTTCAAGGCAAAGGCGGAGCGCCTGGGCAGGCCTTGCTCTCACCGTGAGGGAGGGGTGGGAGACATCCTCGGTGACTACTACTTAAACGTGGCCTCTTTCCCCTCGGCCATGCCCCGAAGCCCCAGGTTAGGTGCCTCTTAAAAACCAGAAATAATAACAAGTAACAGCCATATGGGCACGTCTTCAAGCTGCTGTCTGCATCCACTTCCCTCTGTTCAACCCAGCGGAGAGAGATAATGACCCATCTTAGGTTTAATTAAACATCTGGGCCCTGCTGCTGGGAGATTCCCAAACCCACATCTCCCTATAATTGCAAACCTTTTTTTATTTGGGCACTTTGATGACAGTCACATAATGGGAGCAACAGCCCCAACCCCACCCACTGCCTCACACTTGCCAGCTACCAGTATCCCCTCCCCACCCCCATCTACCCTTCCCTATTCCTCTCCTGCCCTCTGTTCATCATTCTTCCCTCTACATGCTTCTTACGCATATCCCTTCTGCTCCATGCCATTCTGTGCTCACAGACTCTTGGAATCAGGAGACCTGGACTCCATGCAGACCCAGCTCTGCCCATTACTTACTCTACCACCACCAGATACCCACACCTGAGGTCCCCAGGACTCTGCTTGTACACAGTAAATGCTAAACCCTCATTGGTTGCCTTCTTTTCCACTCCATTCCACTCTTTAAACCCCAGGTCTCTCACCTGAAAATTGAGTTCTTATTGTTGCTCTGACTGCCTCACTGGATGGTTAAGAACATCAGGCAGAAATTGTCTAAAACATCCCTGATAAGTTCAAAGGTTTCACATACAAAGAAGGGCGACTTCCTAAGGAAAGAGGCTTAGAGCTCCAGAACTGCTGGCCAGACATGGCCTCCCAGGGGAATAGTCACTGCCACTTCAGAGCAAGGTCTGAACTGTAGTAATGCAAGTCCTGAGGAGACACTGGGTCTCTCTCCTCAAGATGTTTTAGGGGAAGCAGTTACAGAAGGATGCAGCGGACTCTGCTAGAGTGGGGCCACAGTCTGTATTTGGCACTCCCCCACGCTGCTGAGACACGGCATAAGCCCGGCCTCCAGGTTCCTCCAGGACGCCAGCCATGAAGATTCCTCACATTTGTACCACATTTCCACTAAAAGCGGCTTCTATTCATAGTTTCCTTTGAGTTGCGCAATGCTATCAGGTAGTATAAGGATCTCTGTTTGCAAATGAGGGCACCAGACCTCAGAGAATTGCACCACTTTACACAATGCCACATGGGAGCCTTCTGGGAGGAGGTGCGGCCTGGCATCCAAGCCTGACCCTGTGCTTCTCTTCCAGGTGGTATCATCCTCCAGAAGAGACACAGCTTGTTCCTTGGGCTTCCTTTGTTCCTCTCTCCCTTCCTTCCTTTCTTCTTTTTTCTTGATAATGGTGCCTTAATTTCAACTATTTACAGGTTTATCTCTAAAGTTATCAATGGATAATAATTATAATAAAATAATGCTGCATTCCATTAACACCCTTACTAATGAATTTCTCAGGCACTCCTGTTCAGCACCAAAAGCCTTTTGGAACATGACATTTAAAATCAAAGTATCCCTATAATGCACTACATAGTTCTTAGATTATTTTAAATCAGATTGTTGTTGTTAGGTGCCGTCGAGTCGGTATCTGACTCATAGCGACCCTCATAGGGTTTGCAATGGCTGACTGTTTCGGGATTGCCTTGGGAATGGATTGCCAGGTCCTTCTCCCATTTTTGCAGTGCTGGGAATTGAACTCAGGACCTCAGAGACTGCAGCTCAGAGCTCTACCAACTGCGCTAAATCCCAGCCCTAAATCAGATTAGTTTATTTTAAATACGACATGCAAATAAAATAAAAATCTAACCAGTACAGCATAATGCAGTTACATGCACCAGATAATGATATTTCTGACAAGGGGACAACAGTAGTTGTCACCTAGTGATGTTAGAACTGTCTTAGTTTTTGTAAGTTCTGTGATATTCACAGAATGACAAAATCACCTAACAAAGCTCAGTGGTGAGCCATGCATGAAGCCCTGGGTTTGATCTCCAGCACCACAAAAACAGAACAAACAAAACAAAAATACCCGAACCATTTATCAGAACGTGTTTCCATTGTTAAGTGATACATGACTGCATAAAGTAAAACTCAACCTACTGTGTCCATCCTCCAGGCCAGTATGAAGTTGACACAGGTGCTTCTGATAGGGGCTAGTGAGACTCCCGCTTCTGTCAGACACCTCACAGGCCTGTGGCAGGGGATGAAAATCACTTAAGACTTTAGCAGAACACACAGTGACCACTCACCCATCTACCTATCTATCCAGGTCTCCCTCTCATACAGGAGGCAGAGCCTTCCCTGTCCCTGCCAGACTGAGGAAGTGGAGCAAAAGCACTCTTGTGGCAAGACTCAGTCCGCCCTGCACACCAGGGAAGAGCCAGCCAGCTCACTCACTGCAGCCTCCCAGAGCAGAGGGAGGAGCAATGGAGCTGCTTGCAAGGAGGCAAATCTCAGAAAACCTTTCCAAGAACTAGAACTGCCCTTCTACTGCCTGGGCTGTCCCAGGAAAAAGAGTGATCTATTTCCAAGGGTTGCTGGCATTGAAGGATTTCCCTGGCAGGGGACAGTCTAGTCTTCAGCCAATTTTTTCAGCATGTTTTTTTCCAAGAAGTTACATAGGCTCTGGGTGCAAAGTATTCAAAGTAGCCAATAGGACCAAGTGCAAACTAAATGATGAATGCCTTCAAAAACTCTTATAAATAACTTATTTTCCATGATTTCCCAAAGTTTTAGCTCATAGAAACCTGAGCCTGTGGCCATAAAATAAAAGGAGGACAAAAGAGTGGGTGTTCTTCATGTTCAGATTGATTCAAGTGATAGCTTTTACGATTTGAATGTGCAGGATATGAGTAGACTTGGAATGACTGGGCATGCTCCTCCACCACGTCCCACAGCCTGCATTCTCTTCTCTAAGTCCAGTTCCTTTCCTTCTGGGAGCACAGCTAGACAACATTTCCCAGCCTCTTCTCCAGTGACATGTACCTCTGAACTGAGTTCTGTCCAAAGGAATGTGGGCAGAAGTTAGGTGCATCGCTTGTAGACCTGGCCCACCAAAGTCTCCTAAGTGGTCATGCACTCTTTGTCTGTCAGCTGGAAGACATTCTCTGGTCAAATATGAAGGACCCAGAGAGAGTTTCAAGGTCTTAGAATAGGGGTTGGGAACCTTTTCTGTAAAGGTTATTATAGCAAATATTTCAGCCTTAAGAACTATATAGTTAGGCAACTTTCTGTTACTACTACAAAATCTGAGATAATTAACTCATAAAGAGGAGAGGTTTATTTTGGCTCACAGTTCTGGGGTTTTAAGTACAAGATGGAGTGATCCCATGGCTCCGGGCCTGTGGTGAGGTAGGACACCATGGCAGGAGGGTGTGGTGGAGCAAAACCACTCACCTCTTGGCCAGGAAGTAAAGAGAAGAGGAGAAGTCTGGGGAGCTATGATCCCCTTTGAGGGCATGTACCCATGACATAAGGACCTCTCACTAGGCCCCACCTCTCTAAGCTCCTAAAGTTTCCTCCAAGCCTTTATACATGGGCCTTTGGGGGACACTTTTCCAAATCATAGCAGCACTCTTTGTTGCAACTACAGGTGGTCCATCATATATTATGCCTTCATGTCAGTGAATTCAACTATCCATGGATCAAAAATATTTGCAAACAAAACAATAAAAAATAACAATGCAAAAATAAAAATAATACAAAAATAAACAATGTGGCATGATGACTATTTACACAGCATTTACGTTTTAATAGGTATTATAAGTAATCTAGAGATAATTTAAAGTATACTTGAAGATGTGCAAAAGTTATATTGCAAATACCAAATCATTTTATACAAAGGACTTGAGCATCTTCAGATTTTGATACCTGTAAGAGCATATGGAAGTACTTTTAGAATCAATACTCCTTGGATATAAGGGACAGGGACTGTACTAGATACTGCTGTTGTAGTGCATAAGCAGCAGCAGGCAATATGCAAGTGAGTAGCTGTGATAAAATTTCATATTCAAAAATAGCTGGCAGGTCCAATTTGTCCCATGACTCTTGCCCTAGGAGGTGGGAGAGCCACAATGTAGAAAGAGCATGGGTCCTGGAATAACTGCCTGACAACTGATAGTATTCATACTGTATAGTGAAAAATACACCTTTATTGTATCAAGCCAGTAAGAGTGTAGGATTTGTTAAAGATACTAGTATTCTTTACCATCTTTAATTAGACCCACCATCCTCTATTCATTCTTTCTGATTGCCAAGTTTGTGGATTAGGAAATGGACCAAATGACAAGAAAACTTAAATATTCTTCTGAAATGGACTTTAGAAGTATAGGACTAACTTGGGGGGTAGGGGGAGTAGATAATGGGGATGTGGGGAGGGGAACAATGTAGAGGGGTAAAGAGGGAGAGAAAAAGTGCAAAATACAGGGTGCAACTCTATGAAGATGCATAAAAAAGTATAGGATTAGAGAAAGGTTGGAAGTAACAGATTTTCCAAAATTCCCACCATCCCCCCCAAAAAAAAAATCTGAAAAACCATGTGCCCTCAGAACCTAGGCCAGGCAATTTTATGACTCCACTGAGAGCCTTGGAGGAGATCCTTTTTTTTTTTTTTTTTTGGTGGTACTGGGGGTTGAACCCAGGGCCTCGTGCCTGCATGCTCTGCAAGAGCTGAACCACTGAGCTGTGCCACCAGCCCATTTTTTTTACTTTTTGAGACAGGGTCTCGCTAAATTACACAGACTGCCTCTGGTCTTGAACTTGCGATCCTCCTGCCTCTGCCTCCCCAGCCGCTGGGATTACAAGCGTGCGCCACCGTGCCTGGCAGAGGAGATCCACTTTGGTGGTGAAAGAGGATGACCATCTCCTTTGTGAAGGTCTCTAGGACCATCCTTTCTCCCATGTGTGGGTTGGCTTCCCCTTCTCTCTGTTTCCTCAATACTTTATACACTAACTGATTATGTTTTTTTTATTGCTCAGTGCTGGAGACCAAACCCAGAGCTTTGCACATGCTAGGCCAGTGTCCTACCACTGAGCTACACCCTTAATTTTATCTCTTGATTTTATGTCTTTTTATGTTGGATTGGTGTTACAGGCTTTGGCTTTTCCCACAGTATTAAGAACTCCCTGGGAACAAGGGCTGCTTCTTGTCTCCCTAGATCCAGCCCCTTTCCCCTAGCACACTCTCTGCCTCCTCCCATGGCCAGCATAGTGCTTGGTACACAGTAGACACATTATAAATGTGTCTTCAGGGAAGGAGAGAACTTAGAAGAATAAAGGCTTGCATAGGTCAAGGTCAAATTGCCTAGGTTACATGTGGGCAACTATATCATTTATCATCCAAATCGGGACACTTTTGAAAGTGGAAGGTGTCTTGAGCAGGCTGGAACCTATGGTCATCTCAGCAATTTAAGGCCTCTTCGCATCATGGTTTTCAGCATGATCCAAAGGGAACTGGTGGCTCCAATTAGTTTAAGGACACTTTAAGATTAAACAAACAAAGAAAACTCAGAGCACAATGGAAAGGAAAGGGTGATGTGATTTGAAGTTTTTCTTGGCAGAAATCTGGGAGGGTCAGCATAGCTCTCTCATTGCACTGAGTTTTCACTGATCATTTCACACTAATGCCAACCATAACAGCCTGAGTTTATAGTCCAGCTCATATTCAACCTTGAGCATAGAACACACAGTCTCACACAGTCTCACACACACACACACACACACACACCACCACCACCACCACCACCACCACCACCACCACCATTCCATCGGCACAAGAGGATCCCAGGCATGCTTGTGCATCCTTTAGTTATACATATCTCCAAGAAAAACCTCAGAACCTCAACATTTCTAGAAAACAAAAGAATTACATTAGAAGGATCTGTGTCCATTTCAGGGACATCTATTTGAGAGGTAAATAAAATCCCAATTGCAAATATTTGTGGGAGGTTTGGGGGGATTGTGTGTGTGTGTGTGTGTGTGTGTGTGTGTGTGTAGCATTAATCACACTAGTAATTCTGATCTGGGCTGATAATCACATGCTGACATAATTAATCCCATTACATGGAACAAATAAAAATCCAACCAGAGAGCATAGGGTGGTGCCCTTCTCCTCTGGCACAGCTGATGGAAGAGCTTGGTCTGGGGATGGCCACAGAGCACATATGGACACCTAGCACTCTGGTAGGAAAATTAGACCATAATCTTTCCACATAGAGCATGCCATTTAAATATCCACCTACAGTTTCCTACTCTTAATTGATTTTTTCCTGGTTTTCATATGTTTTCCCTCCTGGAACCCTGGGATATGTTTCATGGAAAATGTCCCTACTCGTGGACACATTTGCTCTGTTGGGGAGCCCACAGTGTTATTTCAACCTGGATATTCTAGCAGCAACTTCTCCTTTCATGTGCTGCACTTTACACAGCACATACTCATCCACTGTTTCAATTTTGAACCTCAAAAACCACCAAGAAAGAGAATATGGTCAGGTATTAGTATCTTCATTTCACAGAAAGAACTGGCCCCAAAAGGACACTTGCCCAAGGTCAAAGAGCTACTATATGGGAATACCAGAACAACCAAAGAGATTCAAGTCCATTCTGCTTTAGCTGTACCTTACAGACTTCCCCACAGGAATACTGTCCCCCACCCCACCCCATAACCCAGAACCCAATCCCATATGTATTGGTTAACACTGGACATTTGCTAGCATCTCGGTCAGAGGAATAGAGTGGCAGAATTAGAGCCACCTATGATCTCATGCGAGCTCATCAGTGTGAGCATGTCCAAGGGTTTGACCACCTATGGATGCTGCAAGTTCCCTCACAGACCAACTGCAACAGACATGAAAGAGAACGAGTGGGAAGCACTCACTGTGGTGTGTCTATACATCTCTTTCAGACAAGCCGTGTGGTTTGGTCCAGGCACAGACAGTAGCTCTTTCAAAGAGATGAGCTACTCTACTGGAAATCAGGTGGTGGGCACCAGTGAATGGGCTTCCTAGAGAATCAGGGTCACGGGGACAAGTTGGCATACAAAGACTAGGACAGGTTTGCCTGCAAGGGAGGCCTTGGGGGAGGACAGGCAGCTGTGGCTAAGGAACTGCTGCTGGTTTTACAGATCTACAGGTGGTCCCTGGCAACCGCTTGCAAGCCATGAACTGTAACAGAGAATGGAGAGTGTGCTGATGCAGGACCTGGCGGCCCTAACTACCTCCTCCCTTGAACTCATGTGACGTTGGAAACACCACTTTCTCTTTCTGTATGCCAGAGTTCACCACAAGGTTGGAACCTTTAGGAATGTGGCTTATGGTGCTAGGAAAATATCTGTAATGTTATGAGAAATACTCCCTGCACTAAAATATTTCCCTGCCCACTCTATGTTCCTCCCATCATGGTGCCTGAAATATCCTCATTACTTGGTTTTACATCTCAGAAGCCTTTAACATTCAAGACTCTCCTGTTAAAATGTCAATCCCTTGGAAAGTTCATTTAGAAAATAATCCAGGATATCCATTATAAGCATGAGGAGGTAAGGGGGGATCAATTGTGGGAGGGAGGAGAACCTCGAGTTTCACACACATGCAACTCCCCCATGTCCCCAAAGCAGTAAGGTTCCCTGCGTTACTGCTTGGGGGTTCTGGAAGATGACTGTATGGCATCTTGGAAAGAGACAAGGGAAGAATAAAACCTCAGCTCTAATCTGGGCTCTGCTATAAGCTTCGTGTGACACAATGACCAAATCTTTTCCCTTCTCTAGGTCTTACTTTCCTCATATATAAAATATAGGGACTGGACTCAAGGGGCCCCAAGGTTCTGTCTGGCTCTCAGGCACTGAGAACGAAGGAGAATGGAAGATCCTGGAGTGAGCTAGTGACACATTAAGTCTTCATTTGGCACCAATTGGATTGATTGGGGCAACAGCCTTGGGGCTGAAATGAATAGAAATAAGACTCCAATTCTCTTCAAAGCTAATTCCAAACAAACCATCCTTCTCCAAACCAGAACCACCCCTCCCTAGGAGGAGAGGGAAGTTCCAAGGAAAATCTCAGGCACCGAACCTACTTCATGTGGAGGTGAGGAGTTGAGTGAATCCCAATCGTCTCTCCATCCCAAACAAATCCTTAAAAGCTTGGTTCCCCTATCTGGAGGAAATTTACCAGACCTGTTCCCCCAGCCTGTGGTGGAATTACTTCTTTCCTCTTTCCTTAGCATTTTCTGAGTACCTACTAGGAGCCCGGCCCTTTGCTAAGTGGGGTGAATCAGAGACATCTAAGACCTGACCTTGAGGAATTCAGCCAAGGTCTGGGAGGATATAGATGATTAACAATCATGATGCAATGGAAAGAGTTCTCCACCTTCAACCTAGACCTGCTCTTCTAGGGTGGGGTCTTGCCAGACCTGATTTCAAGGGCGGAAGCAGCAGGACACTAAGTTCCTCTGGGGGCTGACACCCACTCACCTACAGGGTTCTCCCCAAGAAGACAGACACCTATGTCTCTACCTCTAGCATCATGCATCTAGTTCATATTCATTCACATGGTGGGGGGGGGAAGGATGCTAACAGCATCATATTTACCATGAAGCATCTACCATGGATGAAGTGTGGAAATATATAAGAATGGGCGAAACAAAGAAAAATTCAACTGCCAGTTCCAATTGTCCCAAAGCTGAAACTCTGGTGATAAGCCCTGAAAACAAGAGGCCTGTGAAAAAAGCATTGGCTTAAGAGCTCAGACTCCTGGTTTTCAGTCCTTCTCATGTGACCTTGGGCAGGGCATCACCCGTTGTGCCTCAGTTTCTTCATCTCTAAGTGGGCATGCTTTGGAATAGCAATACTGGTGTTGGCTTATGCCTGGGAGCTTGGTTTAGTTTTCTCTTAAAGTCTGGGGTTTCTTTGCTTTTGGGTGACTTAAGGTCTGAGCAAGGTTTTTGGAAAGGAGAAATGAAGCTGGAATGAGCTGAGCAAAAGGAGAAGCCAGCAGGAAATGACATGCTAACAGGAAGAAATGGGGTGGGAGAGAGATGAAGAAGACACAAAAGGAGGTTGTAAGGAGGGCCACTTTCCATAGGAGTTAGAGACAAAGACCTATGCTGGTGACACTGAATGGACAGCTAAACAAAGAGAAGAAAAGACAAGTGCCAAGCTCCAGGGCCACCTAACCATGCAAACCACCAAAATGGTGGTTAGTCCAGACTGCTCAAAAAGGATCATTTCAGAGCTGGCTGTGAGGATTTAGTGCCAGAGACCCATGGGGTTATGGACAGTGGGGAGCCAGCAGGAGCTGAAAAGGTCCCAGCTAACAACAAAGCCAGATCTAGATGTGGAATGTGTAAAAAGCTGGGTGCAGAAAGTACCGCATACCCTGGCTCCAGCAGCCTCACGCCTGCGGGGAGCTGTGAGTAGTTGCCCAGGCCTGGACCCTGCAATCCACACACATTTAGAGGTCAGTCACGCATCACCTACCAGCAGAAGCTAGGGCTACTGATGCATGCCACAGAGGACAGAGGTCTGCTTATTAAATTACTAAATCCTGTTAGAAAAGAAGGCAACTTGCTCCTAATAGAATTTTTATGTTTCTCATGATCCTTGATGACTCCGGGGATATTTTTAAATCACCAGTGTGGCACAAAGGGTAAATCACCAGCCAGTTCTCTCCTCACCAGCAGAACCCTCAAACGGAGCTCTCTCCCCTGGGAAAGAATTGTGCTGTCTTGATATAACAAAGCCTCTCTAATTGGCTGAAAATCGACTGTGCCACTGAGTGTGGGGCAGTAAGAGGGATGTTCTCTTTCAGGAGCAGCAAGTTTGTATGCAGAGGGGGTGTTGTCTGGAACTATTATAGTTGAGAGGGTTTGTCATAGTATTGTATATTTTATACCATCCTACTCCTTCCTCTCCCCCGCCCCCAACATACTCAACAAATTGTAGAAATCAACACAGGATGTTTATGCTGCAAGGGGTTGACAAATGCCTGCTCTATGGATTCACGCCGCCACCTCTGCAATCCCTTCCGTTGCTAGAAGGCACTCCATGTTTCACGCACTCTAGGCTGCACTGTTGGACACACAGCGTTCCTTAGTCTGGGAAAGAATGTGCAAAGCATCTCACTGCATTTAAAAGTACCATTGGGTTACATAAAGGTGAAGCAGGAGCCTCGCCTTGCAAGAAGGAAGAATTAAATTTGATGAGTAAACCAGACTTCAGGTGCTTTCTAGAATGTGGATCTTAGCTAACTACTTGACTCTGCTTTTATCGCACAACTTTTGTCCCCCAGAGTACCAGGAGCAAATTAGGTTTTTTTTGCTTGTTCGCTTTTCTCATTCAGAAGATCTCTTCTTACTCTAGTGATATCATCCCTGGAAGACTGAGATGTACCAAGGGGTGAATCATGTATCACCTTCTCATCTCGTCTAGAATTACATCAGTCAAGAGCTCTGGGGTACACTGGAGACAAAAGCCAAAAAGCCGAGGGAGAAAGACTGGAGGAGGGCAACAAGGGCCAGCCAGGAAGGGAACTGGTTCTTTCGAAGTCTGTTTTCCTCTTCCTCCTCCTCAAATCCCCCCTTGCTATTCATAAATCAGATGAGAGGAAAATCAGGCTTTAAAGAGATCGTTGCTTTATATTTATTGATGATGGTTTAAATGTCATTGTGTGAGCTTTTTGACCAGTCTCTATACCCCCATCCATCACAGATGAAAGCTAACCTTGGCATTCTCTCCAGACACATAAACTGGCAAAGAATGAAGACTCGCACACACCCTGCCCCACCCCCAAGCATCAGCCACATTATCTTCACTGTTTTATGTCTCCATCAGTGTTGGTCAGCAGAGGAACTTGGCAACATGTGGAAATAGTTGGAAATGTGAGATATCTAGTGAGATGGAATAACAATGGGCCACACAGCTGTCTGCTGATCAGATGAGGATGCGGGTGAGAAGGCCAAATCAATGTGGGTGTGTAGGTAGGCTAGGACATGACTTTCCTGACCTTACCTGGGCATCTTAAAGTGCCATTCAATGCTGTGTATCTGAGTTAGTCCAGGAAAGAGATAGGGATTCGCTACCAAACCAAAATATAATAGATTCAAAGGCTTGGCCCATATTCTTAAGAAGACATTAAATATTAAAAAGAATAAAAATTTTTAAGAATAAAATTCCACCCACATCCTTTGCTTTTCTTTTTAAAACATAGCCTTATTCCTGAACCACTCCCATTAATTAGGAGGAAGATCTTTCTCCCTCCCTTCCTCTCCGGTTCCAATGAACTCCAGATTCCTTAGGATTTCTGGGTCTAGCTGCTCAGAATGTATTTAAAATGAAAACAAAGTAAAGTGGCCTCAGGACACCAGGGAAGGCCAGGAGTGAAATCCACTTCTGCAATATAGGAAAAGAGGCCCAAAAGGGCAAAGGGAAAAAATAATTTGCAGAAGGCACAGTTTTGGCAGCATCTTATTACAACTTCCAGCTGACTGGGTGTAGCCCAACTACAGACATCTGTTTGGAGTTTACAACAGAAACAAACACACAGAAAGCATGAGCACTCCACAACACACACATGGGACCAAGCTCTAGCAGCTTCTCTCTCCCTTGGCCTTTAAACCATTCCCACTAGGCCAGGCTGGGTTTTGGAAGGGAAGGAAATAGGCTCTACAACTTGCCTACCCCCACACCACTTGCACCATGACCCACTCACAGGTGAGTGGAAATTACAACTTTTCTCCCTACTTGCTTTTCCTCCCAGGAAAAACAGAAATGGCCCCACTCATCAAAGAGCCTCATGAGGTCTCCTCTTAGGTCTCTAGTTCATGTCTAAAGCTCCTTGGCTGTTTGCAAAGGAAAATTTTGTATCCTTATATATGATCATTAGGGCAAGCCACAGGAGGTAGTAAAACATCAGCACAGGGCAAAGTCAGTCCATACATAACCACACAAGTTTGAGTGTGAGAAACTGAGTTCACCCTGACCTCTCCAAAAATTAACTCAAAAAGACCGAAGAAAATTCACACTTGTACAGTATGTGAAGAATATAGAATTTGCTGGCGAAGGCTGGCCACAGACACAGCACCCAGAGTTGTTGCTCCAGGAAGGCCTAAGAAGATGCAGAAAGTCGTTCTGCCTTTTCCACACCACCCCACCACACCATCCTAGGGTTGGAGACCACACACCTCCACCACCTCCATGGTCTAGCACATTCAGCAGTGGTTCCAGATGCTCACCTGTTCAGATCATTAGCTCCTCTTTATTCTCTCCCCACTGGCATGCAACAGAATCAGAACAGTGCTACTCAAAAAATAACAAAATGTTTTATACACATTTCCATATGTACAACTGAACAACATTTTACATGTTTCTTTTGCACAGCAAAAGATAAAACATTCAGCTCTGAGAACACAGTTATGTACAAAAAAAGATGTCAGAAATACTTCACAACAGTGCAAAACTATTTTACACAGCATCATGGAGTGAGATCTTTGGGGCAGGTGGCAGGTGTGTGTTTCTCAAAGAAAACTCCTTTTTTTAGATATTAGCTAACTGTAAACAAAATGCAACTTTCTTTCATACCCCCCCCAAAAAAAAACCAGTTATTTGAGGAATTTGGCAGAATTTCAATAGTCTGAGTCTAAGGTAAACAGCCCAAGCCTCATAACAACAAGAACAGGGGGCATGAGGGTGGCATTAAAGCCTCCAACACTGTGAGAGCATGTTAGTGACATGTCAATGGCAGGGCTCAGTCCTCCCAAAGAGGGGGTCGGAGGAGGAAGCTAACCCCTCCTCCTCAGCCCCAGCTGCCTCACAAACAGGAAACTGGCCGCCAGGCACCTCAGGCCGCCCAGCCCCGCCCGCTCGACTTTTCTAAATTCGGCTGGCCTTCCCTCACCCCTACCTCAGAGGGCTACCTCTCTTGCTTTTGAGGGGTTTTCTCCTCCCTCCAATCTGCCCACATCCCCACTGAGCCGCCTCAAACGGAGCCAAAAGTGTTAGGATGCTGTGTGGAGGGAAAGCGGCCTTGAGGAACTAAGGACCTGGGCCCCAAGCTGAGGTCTAGACTTCAAGTGCCCCATTTCCCCTTTCCTAGGAGCTGTCGGGGAATGGGAAAGTTGCTGGGACCTAGGTTGGGGAGCTACTGTGGGGGGTGAGGGTGCATGGAGGAGGCTGCTGGGCGCTCAGCCCGAGTGGGGCTCTTCGGGGCTGGCGCTGTCAGCGGGACCGGACATGTCCCCTGTAGTGGCAGAGGTGGCGTCAGGACCGCCCTCGATGGAGCTCTCACTGCCTGTGCTCTCGCCCGACAGCAGGCGCGTCACCCGCAGGTCGGCCTGCAGGATGCGCACATCGTTGCCGAAGCTGAGTTGGCCCAGGTCGCTAATAAGCTGCGAAAGCTGGGCCTTCATGTCCGAGGCGCTGCCAGGCAGCGGAGGCGGTGTACCGGCCTCAGGGCCCAGGGAGACCCCGCCGCCTCCCAGCGCCTCCTCGCGGCCATTCTCCAGCGTGTCCAGCAAGTCCCCACATTCAAAGTGCATGGCCGCCAACAGCGCCCTCTGTGCCTCGGCCTCCTCTTCTGCTGGATCCCCTTCCCCTACACGGTCGTCCTCCTTCTCCTCTTCCAGGCAGCCCTCGGGAAGCACCTCTTCCTCTTCCTCCTGCAGTTCCTGCTCCTGCTGTTCGCCGAGCAGGTCCTCAGTGATGGAGCCGAGCTTGGGCGCGCTGCGGCTGCGCTCCACCGGCGGCTTGTAGCAGCAAGGTCCGTGCAGGAGCAGCTTGCGCAGCGGCACTAGCGGGATGGTGTGCGCACCCACCAGCTCCTGCTGCTGGTGGCGCGCGTCGTCCCGCCGCTTTAGGCGTTTAAATTCCGCCAGAGCGTTGGCTGACGTCTGGTAGAGCAGCAGGGCCATGGCCTGTGCCTTCTCTGGTTTGGACACCAGCACCGCGTGGCAGCGCAGCATTACCGCCTTGTGCTTCAGCTCGTGCCGGTACACCCAGGCGAAGACCTTGGGCAGCCGCGCGTCTGCCACGCAGTAGGTGACGCGGTGCAGCAGGTAGAGGTGGCCCGGGCGGCGCAGTGCACGCTCCTCGGCGTGCACCATGCGGATACCTTGCGCACTCACTGTCAGCTTCATCTTGGTGCCTTGACGGCCTGCCTCGCTCTTACTCCAGATCTTGCCCACTGCTAGGTCGGTGCAGCCGTCACCGCGCGCCTGGATGGTGGTGGCGTTGCCCAGGTAGAGCACAGTGTAAGTGGGGTCCTCACTGGTGATGTGCAGCTTCTTGCGCTTGGAGCGAAACATGCTGCCCACCCGGCTGAGCGCGCCTTCCGGGCAAGCCCGCGCCAGCGAGCTAAGCGCGGAGTAGTGCAGGCTTACAGCGTAGCCTTTAGGCTTGGACGCCTGCCGTGGCGGCGCCTCGGCCAGCAGCTCGAACTTGTGCTTCTTCCACGGCAGCATCTCCGGAGGGCGCCCCGGCGCAGCTGGGCGGCGGCGACAGAGCGCCGGGTGCGAGCCCCGCTGAGCCACCAGCCCCTGCTGGGGTTGGCCCAGGCAAGACAGAAAAATAAAACTCTTGCTGGGAGCGGCCCACTGGCGGGGAGTTGGGGGGAGGGGTAGAATTTTTTTAAGGAGAAGAAAATTAAATTAAGCTTCCAGTGGGGAGGGAGAGCCCGAGCGCAGACACACACACACACACACACACACACACACACGCACACACGCACACACACACACACACACAATATTACCCCAGCCTGGGCAAGAACCGGTGCAAAAGTCTTAGGCAAGCACCAAAATGAGAGAAAAGGGAAGAAGAGCGGAGCGGAAAATGTCTTAGAAAAAACCTAGATGAGCGCGTGCAAATAAACAGAGGGAGCCCCAGCAAAGCACCCGGGATAGTGCGAGTACATCCACGAACTCTCCAGCGAACGTGAATAGGGCCGCCTGACACACACACACAACCCCAGGCCAGGGGTCAAAGCCACAGAAACTCTATATGGCAGGGTGACCAAGGGCCGGTGCCCCACACCCCCAAGGAGTGCCGGAGACGACAGCCCCTCGGCTCGGCTGGTCCCAGAAGCAGCAGCTCGCTCCAAGTGCGGTGCGATGGTGCGCCCGGCTGGCCGCCGCCGGCCCGCGCAGCAGTCCCGCCGCGGCTCACTGCATCTTGCCCGGGCCGGACGCCGGGGACTTGGGGCTCGGCTGGCTCACAGTCCGCGCTGGCTCCGCCAGGGCAGCGCGGGGCTCCTCTGGCGGATGGTGAGCATTGTCGGTTCCGGGGACCACTGCTACCTCATTTCTTCCCTCTGAGGGGTGTCAAAGTCCGCTCCCGGGCTCTCCTCGGACGGCTACCCGCCTTTGCAGCGCGCGCTCTCCGGTTCTACAAGCGATGGCCGGCTCACCCGCCTCACATCGTTGCCGTCCGGGAGGAAGATATCGGGTAAATATAGGCCGGCGCGAACCATTCGCCGCGCAGGGACAGGGGAGGAGCGGAGAGGAGGATCGGTTTCGGGGTGCGAAGCCCGACGGATTTCTGGTCTCTTAAAGGGACCGGGTTACAATCATTGGTCGAGGGAAGCAGAAGACTGGTCCAATTGGGCAATTACATCTCAAATTCACTAGCATCTCTTTTATCTACAAAGACCACGAGGAACTGGGGTTACCCCACAGCAAAAGGAACTTGAACTCTGACACTCCACCCCAGGCTGAATTTCAACTCACTGAATATATTATATGCCTGGATTAAAACTTCTGGGGGAGGTGGTGGAAGATGAGTTTGTAGACTATAATTTCCTGTGCAAAAAGATTAGGGAAATTGATTTTTTCCCCTTGTGTGCCAGCCCTCTGAGAATCAGTGGGTGCTGTTTAATATTATCATCTTCAGATTTGTATTCTATTAAAGAAAACAGAGAAAGGCAAAGATTTATCTTTTACTATGTTGGAGCCAGTTATCCACAGCAGGTAGTTAAAAATGAGTGGTAAGATGACTAGAATGAACAATAACGTGTATAGTCAATAAATGAAGTGCTTCCAGCTTCAGGCCCCCCCATACCCATTCCTGCTGTCTGCCCTCAGAGTAAAGCAGTTTTCTGAGATATGTACAGTTTCTCTCTTCTTCTTTTATTTATAAGTGTTGGTGGGGTACAGAGCAATAAGACTTTTGCTATATCCATTAGGCAACTATTACATCACTTTTGGTTACACTTTCATCAACTCACATATTTTACAGAACCATATAAACTAAAGAAGAGAAGAAAAGAGAAAGAAAAAAGTTGGAATTTTAATTAATATGTAATAGAAATCTATGCAATAGTGGGCTGTATTCTCATTGATTTTTTTCTTTTCCCGTATTTTTCCCATGTATTCATAGAGTTGCATCATATATTTTGAGATTTTCTTCTCCCCCTTTCCCTTCTACTTTACTTCCCCTCCCCATCCCCCTTCTTGTTACTCTATGTTTTCCCTTCTTAGGTAAGTATTATTGTTCATTTTTATATCTGATATGTACAATTTCAAAATGATGCTGTATTGAGTTAGACCTCAGTTTACTTTAGCAGGCTTGTAATTTACTTTTATTACCATATACCATTGACATACTTTGTATGAGCATTCCTAGTAAAAATTCAAATGACATTTTTTGAGTGATGATTGCAGTAATCGTGCTTTTTTTCACATGCCAACTGGACACTGTAGGATTTCTTGTTTTTTTTTGTTTTGTTTGTTGGTTTTTGCCCAAGTACTGGGATTACAGGTGAGTGCCACTACGCCTGTCTCCAGACAATGTACTATTAGTTAACTTGAACAGCTTGGCCCCTGTCTCCTAACTCATTTCTAGACCCTTAAAACAACCTGCTTGCCACTATCATCCATTCAATCAAAGCAAAAAGATTTCTGGCTGGAGAGTATGATAAATGTCCAAATAGTCCTGGACTCGTCTTGGCTCCCAGGCTCGTCTCGGAGGACAGTGGTTCCTCCTGAGAGGCCCTGTCCACTGGGGATCTTGGATATCTTTGGTTTCCATGCCAGCTTCTCGTTTCCAAACCACTGCAGCAGCTCCTGGAAATTCCCTGGTCCCCTGCCTTTGCTATCTTTTAACCTTCCTGTGAACTCTACCCCAACTTCCTCAGAGTCATTGTTGCTGTGCTTCAATTTAACTAACTTTTCTGTGTGCCTTTTCGGGCAAGGCCATGAACTAGGAGCAGACCCAGTTCCTGTCTCCAAGAAACTCTCAGTTCAATGAAGGCTGTAAACTCTACCAAACTCTGAGCTTCCCCCGGAATGCAGGCTTTATGAAAGTCCCCTGCGCCTGGTACAAATTGGCACTCCAGTAAGTGTTTGTTGATTTCATGAATGAGACATGTATTTGAACAAGAAGACATTTAGTAGGCTACATGCGATGAGAAAGACCCAAAATATTTTGAGAAGTTGGGAGAAGAAAAAGTTCATCATGCCTAGGAAAATCTGAGAAGGCTTCATGGAGGTGGTAATGAAAATGCATGCATGTGTATAAAATATGATAGAATGTAATGATTATAACAATGAAAGAAGAGAGTTTCCCTATCATAGAAGAAGTTTTCTGATAATGGTTTCAAACCCTCCTACTCTCTGAAGAGAGGAATGGCCTTTTCACGGCTGGCTGGGCCCATGAAGTTCTTCAACCTGAGCCATAATACTTTAGTCCCTAGCTATACCAATGAGCTGGTTATAATAAACCATTAACCTGCTGGGCATGGGGGTGCCCACCTGTAATTCCAGCACATGGGAGGCTGAGGCAGGAGGATCAAGAGTTTAAGGGCCAAATAGTGAAATCCTGTCTTTAAAAAAATCAAATAAATACATAAAGAAATAAACCATTAAGCCAACGTTAACTTTCTCTTCTGCTCAAATTTCTGGACTATTATACAGTGTCAGTGATGACAGTACATGTTCCAAAGAACAAAAAATTCTGACATAAACACACCAAATTAACCTGTGCTAAGTGACCTTTAGCTGGTCCATAATCTCAAAGTCTAACCTCTACAAAGGCAGACTCATACCATATTCAAGCCATTAACATTTCCAAGTGGCTTGGAGGTCCTAGCGTCAGAAGGGATTAGGGAAGATGAAGAGGACGCTGTGGTGGGAGCTAAGACTGGCCTCAGCCTCTGCAAAAGGCACCACCATGAACTTTATATGGTGACTGGGAAACTGGAGGACACAGTGGCAGGGGGGTGTCCACTGGCTGACCAGGTTAGTCAGTGGCATCCAGAGTGCCAGGCCCACATGCATAGGCCCACAGAACTGCTCCTGTTTACTAGTCTACATCACACCGTGACTGCCTTTTTAATAAGCTTATTTCAACCTCCGGAGAACAGAAGGGTTCAACGCAAATTCAAACCCCCTGGAGTGTGAGTCATCCCCAGTGCCTCTGCTCCAAAACCCAGGAGGGGGACCAAGCTGTCTCCTTGGGGTCTGAGTCTGGAGCCTGCCTCACCTTGTGAAGAAACCGGCCACCGCGGCTTAAAGCATTCTGAGCACTTAAAGCAATTGAGGCTACGCTTCCTTGGCTGGGAACGCTGAGGGCAACCTTGAAGAGATCTGAGACCCCAGCGGTTCCAGAACAGAACCTCAGGGAAGTAGGCTGGGAAATGGGTTAGGCACTGTGACTGTACTTTTTATGATACTGCTCCATCTACTGGTAGGAGGCAGAAGTGCCACATAGCTAAATGATTTCTCGTAAAACGGGACAAGCCAGTGTTTGAATCAACATATAGCCAAGTCACAGCTGGAAGGAAATGTTGCCACCAGGATTCCCAGCCCGTCATTGGCATCTGACAGCAGCCTTTTACCTCACCGGCTTTTGGACCAGCTTTCTGTCCCTTTATGTCTTGCATAATCCTCTTCTCCCTTCCCCGGCTTCCCCCAGCATCCCACTGAATGGACATTGACTTCGGAGATGACAGATGACAAATCTGGAATCTTCAAAGTCGTTCGACAAATATTTGTTGAGAATCTGCTGTGAGTATGACGTTGTTGTTGGAGACAGAGCAGTAAAGAAGGCTGAGAAGTGTTTACCTTCCTGGGATTTATAGCCTGTGGGGAAGCAGATAATCAACCAACTAATAAAATACAGATAGTGATAAAGTCTCTGATGAAAAGGAGGCAGTGTTAGGGGTAAAGGTGGTTGCTCTCAAAGCTCAGTCAAAGGAGCCTTTATGAGCAGAGCCCCAAATGAGCTGGAGCCATGGAAAGAGATGAGGGAGAGCATGCTGCACAAGCTAGACACGATGGTAGGCACAGGTGGCTTTTCAGCACTGAGGTGTGCCACAAGTATGATTTTGAAGACTTAGTAAGACAAAAAGAATGCAAATTCAATGATATATTTAGACAATGGTGAGTTAAATAAAGTAGATTATTAAAATCCTGTTTCTTTTTTCTTTTTAATGTGAATGTTTTAGATTACATATATAGTCAATGTTTTTCTGGGCAAAGGGCACAACTATCGTAAAAGCCTTCAGGTGGGACTGAGGTCAGCAAGCTCAAGGACTCTTAAGTTTCCACATCCCACTGTGTGATCCCAACTTCTTTTTCTTCAAGCCCTCTTTATTCCTTCTTCATGTCACATTAGTTTTCAGTCCCCTCAGAGCTAACAGGATCTATGTCAACATTAGCGGGAAATCACTGGTTCATTGGAGGTGCTGTCCTCAGGAGGGACTAGCATAGTTCTTGTGGGACCCCAGTTAGTTTCCACCAGAGAGAGTTGTTATAAAGGAAACAAGCCTTACTTCTGAATCTTCCTCCAGCTTCTTCTCTCACCACATCATCTCTCCCTCTTGCCTGGGGTCCCACTATGATGCCATCTGCTGTGACATGACACAGTCACGGAGTCCTTTGCCATAGCCAGAGCCATGTTGTTTTGACTTTCAGCCTCCAAAACTGTGAACAAAGTAAACTTCTTTTCTTTATATGTACCTAGCTCTATTTATTTTTTTATAGCAATGGAAAACAGACTAATACAGCCACCCTCTTGGGAAATGTCCCTCCAGATGCAGGTTTCTCTGTAGAGTAGCCAACCAGAGCTGACATGAAGCTTCCCCAACAAAAGTGAGGCAGTTAGAGCAACCTTGAACTTGTGTTCCAGTCCCAGCTAGCAACAACTAGCCACATATTCACACCCAGCTCACCCTCTTTCCTATAGGCTCGGAAGTATCTCTTCCTGCTGCTAGGGGTCATAGGAACACTTGTAATCCCAGAGACTTGTGATGCAGAGGCAGGAGGATTGCAAGTTCGAGGCCAGGGGCAGCCTGTGTAACTTAGTGAGACCCTGTCTCAAGATAAAAAATTAAAAATGGGCTGGGAGTGCAACCCAGTGCTAGAGCACTTGCAAAGTATGTGCAAGACTCTAGGTTCAAACCCCTAAACACTGCCAAAAAAAAAAGTCTCTCTTCCTTTGTTTCTGTGGGCTGTCCACCACAGATCCATCCTCCACACTGGTTCCACTCCATAGCTCTGACCTTGTACCTATTTCCACTTTACCCCTGCTGTGGCTTCTCACCAACTGCAGACCACAATCCCAGCTCCTTAGTCAAGACACAGGCATGCTCAGGTTGGGCACCTGGCTACCTTTGCAGACTCCTTTACCTCTCCTGGCCTCATAATTTATACTAAGCAGAGAGAATAACCTGGGCTTTCCCTATGCTCGTGAGGCTATTTCTTTGCTTCTTGTCATTGTTTGTGTGGTTCCATCTAACTGGCATTATCTCCTCCTGCCACTTCTCCTGACTTACCTTCCTTCCTTCCTTCCTCCTCTTTCTCTTTCTTTCTCTTTCTTTCTTTCTTTCTCTTTCTTTTTTCTCTCCTCTCCTCTGCTTCTCTCCCCTCCACCACTTCTCTTCTTCCTCTTCCCCCCCTCTGCCACTGCCGCCTCTTCCTCCTCCTCCTCCTCCTCCCCCTCTCCTCCTCCTCCTCCTCCTTCTTCTCCTTCCTCTCTCTCCTCTCTCTCTCTCTCTCTCCCTCTCTCTTTTTTCCTCCCTCCCTCCCCCTCTTTCTTTCCTCTTTATTTTGCCGTGCTCTGGATGGAACCCAGGGCCTCATGCCTGCTAGGCAAATACTCCACCACTAAATTACATCCCCAGCCCTGCTACTCATTCTGGAGAGCCCATTCAGGTACCATCTTATCCAAGAACCTGTCCTGGGCCCAGCCGGCTCCTCCATGCTCCCTTGTGTGCATCTCAACCTCTGCATTTGCTTTGTGAATAACATTAACTCTCCATCTCCCCTATTAGACTGTGAGCTCCTTGAGGGTGGGGACTGTATTTTATCCACATTATGTCCCCACCTCCTAGCACAATGCCTGCCACCAAGTCAACGTATGGTAAGTGTTGGTGGAATGAACATTAACCGCATGTTTATTTTGGTGGTGATGAGACTGTTAGGTACGGACTGCCAGAACTGGAAGGACCCTTCAAGATAACCTAGTCTGCCCCTCTCTGGTTTTACAGATGAAGAAACGGAGGCCCTGAGAGCATATGTGCATGGCCAGAAAGTGATTTGGTGGCCAAGACAAGTGAAGATCCATATGGCTTGAATCTCAATTCAGGACACTTTGCTTCTGCTAAACATAAAGCTAAAGGCTTTTAAACACAATAGTGAATGTTCCTCACTCCCTGCCTCTCTGTGAAGGGCTACATTTTGGAGGCTCTTAAGTTCATTTGGTGAACTGGGTAGGGGCAACCCTCACCAGCCAAACATACTTCTCCCCACAACCTGACTGGCCCCTCAATGAAAAGCCCATCTGTTAATGGCTTTTACTACCCCCAAAGAGATTTGAGTCAAGTATGACTGTCATGAAAGGCCACCAGTGAGACTTTGGGCCCTGTAGTGGTCAAGGTCACACTGAAGCCCATGAACGTCTGGTGGTTCATGGGGTTTCTCTGCTCTGTCCAGTAACATTTTGGGGGTTTTTTAACCTCAAAAACAGAAAGAGTTGTCCTTATTTCTCTAGAAATATTATCAAGTACAAGAGAAATTAAATATATGTATTAAATACTTGGAGATTTTCAAGTTGAGAGTAGAGATGGTATGAAGCAAATCTGTGTTTTACTTTGTGTCTTGTATTTGAATATCTCCGGGCATTCAGGCACAGCACATTTGTAGCTGGGCTATACAAAGAACTAGCAACATGATAGCCATTCATTCTAAAGATTAATTCAGCTGGACTCTGCACACTCCATGCTGGGGACATGTTCAATGTCCCATCCTTTAGGAGTTTATAGTTCCATATTCACTGAGGATTTAAGCAGGTAGCTTTTAGTACAGATAGAGAATGAAACATAGGTACTAATAAGTTTGATCAGAGGTGGTGAAGGCTGAACTCAATGCTGAGCACTCAGAGTTGAACTTCTATTGAATAGTATAGAGAACAGGGTGCTCTTTCTGGAAGGGGTGGACTTCATGCTAAGCATTGAAAGATGGACATACTACTGTAGACAGAGACAGAAGGGAGAAATTGAGAGGAAGAAAATGGCTCGTGCAGCAAGTGGTTCATGTGGAGCACAAAATCTCAGGGCAAAAGCAAACAACGCAAGGGTGCTGAGCACCTATGTGGGTCAGACACTGTGGCGAGTGACTTGGATCCATCTAAACATTTCCTCCTGATGAGAGTGTTGTGAGGTTTTTGCCAGCCTCTTCATTTTACAGAGGGAAAGGACTACGCATGGAGAAGTTCAGAATCTTGCCCAAGATCCCCACAGCTGCTGTTCTTTATGTTTGAGTTCGGCCAGGGCCTGCCTCCGGACGACCTTGAATGGAAGGCAGAGGCGCTAGAGCAGCCAAAACTCAGGTACCCGGAGAGCAGCCCTGACCAGTTGAGGGTCCCAGAGCAAGCTGCTGCCCCTTCTCTGGGCGTTTGCCTCCTGTTTGTGAGCCGAGCAAATTTTCTTTCAGTTTTCAGGATCACAGCATGCTCTATTAGTTTTCTGGGGCTGCCATGATGAATTACCTTAAATGGGGTGGCTTCAAATCACAGACATGTATTCTCTCACCCTTCTGAGCCGAGCAGAAGGAAGCAAACTTCCTTGCCTCTGTGTAGTTTCTGGTGGTTGCCTGCCCAATTCTTGACATTACTAGTCATAAGGACATATCATGCCAAGCTCTGCCTCTGATCACATGGTATTCTCCTGCCATGTCTTCTGTGTTGTTGTTGTTAGGTGCCCTTGAGTTGGATCCCACTAATCACAACCCTCAGTACAGCAGAAAAAAAATTACCCAACACTGTGCCATTTGTACGTGATCTTTTTATGTTCAAGCCCATTGTTGCAGTCACTGTGTTTCTCCTCACTTTGAGTAGTGCCACATCAGCAAAAGAAGGTCCCAGGGGCTTTACTTCATTCCTGTCATTAAGGTTGACTCAACTTTGAGGGCCTGCAGCTGTAGCCCTGTGGCATCCGATCCCGTCAGATCTCGGAAGCGAAGCAGGGTCAGGCCTGGTTAGTACCTGGATGGGACACCGCCTGGGAACACCAGATGCTGTAGGCTTGGGAGAAGGACCTGGCAACCCCCTCCCAAAAATCAACCTGCCATTGAAAACCCTATGAACAGCAGAGAAGCACTGACAATAGTGTTTCCCCTGTTGTACAGAGGGTCTCTATGAGTCGGATACCGACTCGACAGCACCTAACAACAACAACTACTACTTTGAGGAGACAACTATTCCCCATTTGCTTCTTGAATGCCTTCCAACTTGTGGGGCTCATTTTCTGTCACTGTATTTGACAGTGCTTCTCTCCTATCCATAGGGTTTTCAATGGCTAATTGTTTCAGGAATGGGCTGCCAGATCTTTGTCCCTTCAGATTCAAATTTCTCTCTTAAGGACAGCAGTTACTGCATTACAGCCACATCCAGTCTGTGTAATATCATCTTCCCTTGATCATATTTGCCAGGGCACTATATGTTCTCAAATCTAACTCTCACCATTTTAGCAGTTTTAGCAGGTCACAAAGTCAGACCCAGATTAGAATTGTTTGTGGATTGAATTCACATAAGAGAGCTCTTGAGGAATATCCAATCCACATGTGGTTCCACTCCATGTCTGCTTTTGTACCCCTCTAAAGCTGTTAAAAGGATGCAAGTTAGATTCCAGAATATACAGTACTTTTTCAAATATAATCCCATTCACAGGTACTGGGGATTAGGACCAAACATCTCTTTTTGAGGGATACCATTCAACTCAAAACAGAAGCCATGGTAGAAAACTATAGAGATGAGGGAGGAGAGGAACAACAGAGGAGCAAGGTCAGAAGTCCACACACTCTGGAGGTGACCCTGTCATCCAGGCCCCCCAAAATGTTCTCCTGCACCCCTTGCCATGGAGCCTCTCCTTCATAGGCTGCTTACTTGGATTTTTTTCCACCTGGACAAGGCCAGGCAGAAATGCAGAGGCACCAGAAGGAAGCTAAGAAAAGAGGAAGAGGCTGACAAGTGAGCCTTCTCATCAGTGCCACCAAAGGCAGGGGGACAGTAAAGAATACAATTAGCTTCTTCCCTCTGAAGGTGGAGGGAGGGGAAGTCATTACCCCTGCATGATTAGGTTTAAAGCAGAAACCTTAGATCTTTCAAATAAAAATAAAGTAAAATTTAAATCCCTCATTATTTTTAATATTTGTCATAATGTCTACAACCATACTACCCTGGCATCCAATCCCACCTGATCTTGGAAGCTAAGCAGGGTTAGGCCTGGTTATTCTTTGGATAGGAGACCACCTAGGAATACTGGGTACTGTAGGCTTGGGAGAACGATCCGGCAGCCCACTCCCAAAACAATCAACCATCAAAAACCCTAGGAATAGCAGAGAAGCACTGACATAATGCCTGGCATGATGCAGTATTGGGGAGTGTTTCCTTCTGTTGTACATAGGGTCATTATGAGTTGGACCCAACTCAAGCCGGGCGCTGTGGCACACGCCTGTGATCCCAGGGGCTCGGGAGGCAGAGGCGGGAGGATCGCAAGACCAGAGGCAGTCTGCGTAACTTAGCAAGACCCTTTCTCAGAAAGTAAAAAAATGGGCTGGGGGTGCAGCTCAGTGGTCCAGCACTTGCAGAGCATGCAAGTGTGAGGCCCTGGGTTCAACCCTCAGTACCGCAAAAACAACAACAACAAAAACAAACAAACAAAAAACCACCTAACAACAACATTTGTAATAATAGTTGTAATAATAGTAAACTATGCTGATTGAATTTGCTATGCGGTGGTTCCTTCGACCCTCTCATGACAAAGAGGGCAAGATGTGGTCTTCTCCAGTTATGTGGTGAAGGCACCACCCTGCTGTTGTCAACCTAGGCACTTTTCCTGAGGCAGTAAGTGCTCCTCTGTTGTTTCAGATACCAGGGTGGGGCAGAGTAGCACGAAGGGGAAGGGAAACTCCCAGGGTCAGGAGCCTACCAAGAACCTCAGTGGTCATTAGCTAATACCCACTCTGAGGCACAAACCTGACTTAGAACGTCCTGACACTTGGCTATCTAGTCTTTGCTTGAACACTTCCTATGTTAGGAAGCTCACTCCCTGACAAAGTTGCACATTCCATTTTTGATCATTGAATCTTCTTTGTAAGAAGGTTCAGACCATCCCAGTGACTCAAGAGATGGAGGCAGGAAGGTCACAAGTTTGAGGCCAGAGCCAGCCTGCATAACTTAATGAGACCTTCTCTCAAGATAAAAAACATATAAAAGAGGTTAGGGGTGCAGCTCAGGGGTAGAGCACTTACAAAGTATGTGGGAGGCCCTGGGCTTACTCCCCTAGTACTATGGAAAAATAAAAAAAGTTCAAACTAATTGTACCAAAAATTGCAGCTCTGTGTTTTCTACTTTATGTTCAGGTTCTGCTGGCCTTGGATCTGCTCAGAACCATCTTCTCTCTCTTCCCTATGACAGTCCTTCCCATAAGTGGAAATGATCCCTATAGACCCCTGGTGTTCGCCCCTAAAGCCAGTCCTGCCTCCATCATCTTTGCTCCAAACAGCATATTCTGCATTCCAGGAAGATCCAGATGAAAATGCTAAAGGTTATTAACATATTTAGAGTGATTTAAAGGGAGGGTCACAGAGACCAAAAGCAAAACTTTAGTCATCAGAAGACCCTCCCAGTGGAGTAGGGCCTTGCTTGTGGTGTATTCTATGGCCCCATTGCTAACTTGAGTTGTTTAACCCTGGCTGATTACCACTAAAATATAAGCTCATCAGGACGGGATTCTGTTTAATGCTGAATCTCCAGAGCCTAGTAATGAATGAATGAACAAATGGAATGAATGAATGGGATACGCCTGGCATTGAGTTGATGATTATTCATTCTACTTCTAGCCTCCTTTACTTTTACTTTGCTTCACTTTATTGGGTTTCAATTTGTACAATTGTTGTTGTTAGATGCCGTCGAGTCAGATCCAACTCATAGCGACCCTCATGGGGTTTTCAGTGGCTGATTGTTTCAAGATTGCCTTGGGAGTGGACTGCCATGTCCTTCTCCCATTGTACAACTAGAACTACAGAAAATAACAATATCCTTTCTCACTTGACTGTTGTGAAGGAAAAAATTAATTGCAAATTTATCTGCAAATAAAAGACCCTAGATATTCCATATATAAGAGTTGAAAATAATCTTTGGGTGTAAATACAGTGTGCCAAAAGCAAGAAGCCTTTGACATTTTTCTTCACATGCACAACTTGCACAAGCAAACAATCAATGTTTGATTGCAGTGACTCAATCATTTATAATAATCACCAACAAATGCCTGAAGAATTATTGAAAATCACTGGTGTGTGAGAATCCAAACATTTCCAACAAAGGTAAAACAAGAATGGCAGATAATCAAAGGATTATCAAAAGATTCCCTCTTGATCTAATGACACTCCAAAGAAATAGCCAGACTTCTGTTTTCACAACTTGCAACCGTATGCAGATTACTTTAATTGTCCTCAAATGAGGTGGTATAGAGGGTAAGAGAGAAGGAGGGACATGGCTGCAAGGTTGCCTTGGAACAATTTTTCAGCCACTGACACATTTTGGTGAAGGAGTGAAAGGAAAACTGGAAAAGACATCCACTCACTGCCTCTCTTCCTTTCCAGAGAGACGTGGAGCCTGGAGGCTCAGCAGTGTAGAGTTGAATTGCCAAAATCCACTCCAAGGATTCTCCCTGGGTGTGAGTTTCAGGGCTTGTGACTCCATTCAGATAAGGTGAATCAAGCATTAGGCAATACCATGAATGAGGAACACTCCCTGTGTCACTATTTGGAAGCTGGAGATGAGGTTTCCAATCCCCAAGTCAATGTAATCTTCTCCAGAGGTCAGCTGCAGGTACTCCTGGCTTCAGTGGAAGGGCTCAGCTCTGTGGGGAATTGAGAGGCTCTGAGCAATTTTCCAGACACAGCATGGTAGAGGAGCATTTCCAGTGGTGTGACAGAGTGATGGTGGGAGTCTGGTTGTGCTTCATTGCTCCCTAAAGTGTGTGGGTGGAATTGATTCTGCAGTTGGAGGGCAGGAACCTGGGCTGATTCATCTTTGCAACTCCCTCATTTGGGCAGCAGCCAGCACCTTGCTCAATCCTTGGTCTCTACAATCATCACTCCCCTCCTCAATCACACTTCATTCTCCTGAATCTGGGTCCTATGATCTTGCCTAATCAATGTCCTCAATTGCTCTTTTCTTTGCCCTTCTGCTGAACAATTATCCACATGGGTTCTCACCTACCCTGGTCAGGTGGTGGGAAAAAATTTTATTCAGCTATGTCAAATTGATACCCTTACTAACTACTGGGCAACAATCTTACAGCATTATTTCATTTGCCACCTCTGCAGAATTATGATTCTCATTATTATCCCCACTAACCAGATAAGGGGCTGGGATTTAGCTCAGTTGGTAGAGCGCTGCGCTGCAGTCCCTGAGGTCCCAACTTCAATTCCCAGCACCACAGAAAATGGGAGAAGGACCTGGCAATCCACTCCCAAGGCATTCCCGAAACAATCAGCCATTGAAAACCCTATGAGGGTCGCTATGAATCAGATACCGACTCGATGGCACCTAACAACAACAACCAGATAACGAAACTGAGACTCATTTCTTTAAGTAATGTCTTGGGAGGAAACATAGAATAATCTGTGCTTTTCCTATTGGCTAGGATTGTTGCAGCTAATTAATCTTGTAGTGTCTGTATTCTTTTAAGTCCCCACCAACCCTGATTAAATTAACACTTTGGTTTATTCCACCAAGATTTTTTGGAACCCTTAGAAAAATGACATTATAAACCCAAAGGTGCTCACCTGTAATCCCACCACCGAAGAGACTAAGGCAGAAGGATCTCAAGTTTGAGGCCAACCTGGGATACCTAGTAAGAATGTCCCAAAAACCAGACAAACCACTGGGCACTGTGACACATGCCTGCAATCCCAGTGACTTCAGAGGCTGAGGCAAAAGGGTTATGAGTTCGAGGCTAGAGGGAGCTTGCACAATTTAGTGAGACCCTTACTCAAAATAAAAAATAAAAAAAGGGTTGCAAGTACAGCTCAGTGGTAGAGCACTTCTCTACCCTGTACAAGGCCCTGGGTTCAACCCCCAGTACTGCAAGCAAACAAACAATAAAACCAAAGTGTTTGCCTTCTCAAAATCCCTGGAAGTGACAAAATCTGGAGAAGTTAACTAGAATGAAGTCTCAAGTTATCGACTGAGCTCTAGGAATGAGATGGCAGGTTTCTCTATACCATTTACCAATATTATTATTATAATTATTAAAATGTAGAGTCCTCTTAATCTTACTTCTGGGAGTTAGTGAATTCCAGGAGCTGTCACTAATTCTACTCTTCTCTATATCTTCCTTCTGGAGATTATGTCCAGAGATTTTAAAGACAACTGCTTCTAAGTTGGGAAATGGGAGGAATCATGTTCTGGTACATTCCTTCACTAGTCTGTGAGAACTGCCTTCCCAAAGCCATGCCAACTACTACAGGGCTTCTCAGCAACCCCTTGGGAGATTCCCAAAGTTGGCTCCAATTAAATAAAACCCAGTGGTGAGGTGCAGCACTCAGAGGTCTTGGTAGGGAATCCAGAAATGGATGAGTGGCATGGTCCCAATTCTGGCTGCTGCTAACTTGCTATGATTGACATCTAGTCAGTTCACGTCAGTGTGTTCATCTAAGGGAATGGACTCCTCTTGCTACTCAAAGTGTGGCCATGGACCAATAGCATCCCTCTTGCCTGGAAAATTGTTACAAACAGAGACCTGGCCTCACCCTGGACCTTATGAATCAGAATTTCCTATTAAGATTTCCAGGTGATTCATTATAATTTGGGAAGTACTAGATTAGATGGCTTCTTGATCCTTTTTTTCTTTTATTAATTTTTTAACTGTCAAGTAAAAATTGTATACATTTATGAAGTCCTGGATAATGTTACATTTTACTATGTTATACATTTGGGAATAGCTTAATCAAGCCAGCTAACACATGTATTACCTTGCTCCTATGATTTCTAAAATGCTACCTACCCTCATTCTGGCCTCCCCAGTGATGTATGGGACAGTGACAGACTTGGATCTGATTCTTGACGCTGCTTATACTTGACCTATGACCTGAGCAAGCTGCTTCCTTCTCTAAGCATTCCAAAGGCAAGATGGTTCTCCAGATTAATGAGAATGCAGTTTGCCAGCACACATATAACTCTAAATTGACTTTTTACATTCACCTTATAGGAAAATCTAACGATAACGTGAGAAAGAGAAGCCCAGGACTCTGAGTGGAGTCCCCTCGCTATTTTCACTTTAATTTTAATTATAGTAAAATGTTAGTGCAATGTTCACTGGAACTTGTAAACATTTTTTTATTTGAAGTAAAGCAGAAGTCAGACTTTGATGGCTTTCCTTGCAACCTTGCCAACCTCTGGAAATCTTGTTCGGCTTCCCATTCTGAACTCCCACAAAGGAGGAGATTTTTCTCCCCAGTTCGATGCTAAGGAATACTAGGTAAATAAAAATCTATTAGTTGCTTGGCTGGACTTCAGCGAGAGTGCACCTTGGGACTTGCTTGAAAACCTGCGCCAGGAAACCCCCAGGCTTCCAGGCCCAAAAACACCCTTCTCCCGAATCTCCGCCTCCTTCTGATGAAAACAACTAGGAGGCGGGGTTAGTTCAGTGAATGTAATCGGCCAGATTTTCCAACTGGCCTCGTTTCTTGCCGGACACTAAAAATTGACGAACAGATCTGGAATGTACCATTCTTTTAATCATGCAACCCAAATTGAGATATTCGTAGGACTATCTATAGTAAAGTTTCCAGGAACCATTTTCACAATTTCATTATATAATATTGGCAAACTCTAGGTATACAAAAAGCGTTCTCTAGCAAGTCATTCCGTTTTCCTCTCTCAACTTTGAGCCTGAACTACTTGGGTTCGCTTATACATCACTTCCTGGAATAGAGTCGTGAATACCGGAAGCTGCATGCGCTGAGAAAAGAAGGTTCATACGTCGGCTGTGTTGCTATGGGCCGGCGGAGAGCGCCCGGTAACGGGGCGTTGGGCCGGGCTATTATACGCCATCAGGCTCAGCGGAGCCGTAGCCACCGTCATACTGACTCCTGGGTGAGACAGAACTTGTTTTTCTCATTCTTTCTGTTTAGTTTCGAGAGGCTGAGTGCTTACAAAATTTGGGATCAAAAGTCACAAAATTTTTTCAGAAGTGACGCTTGAACAGGATTTTGAAGAATGAGTAGGAGTTCCTGCCAGACTGAAGAGCAGATCCCAGCAAGGCACAGGGCACAAAGTTAGACGCTTGAAAATAGATCTAGTGTGGTAATGTTTGAAGAATCTTGAATGACAGAATGTATTGAATACGTTTGATCCCCCGCCCCCCAGAAGCCGTGGGAGTTCTTCGAAGTTTCTGAGAAGGAAAAGAAACTTTTTTTAAAAAATTAGTTTTTGAGACAGGGTCTCGCTATGTAGTCCAGGCTGGCCTCGAATTCGCGATCCTCATGCCTCCGCCTCTCCAGTGCTGGGATTACAAGACATGCGCTACCACGCCCAGCCTTATAACTATTGTTTTTTTTTTGTTGTTGTTTGTTTGTTTTAAATTGTTGATCTGTCCAAAGAATTGATCCTCCAGAAGCCATTGGTGGCCGTCGGAAATACAAAATTACTCCGATCCCTGCTTCTCCTTTGTTTGCCCTCCTAGTTGTTTAGCTCAAGGCACAGTGGGACTTAATATTTCCCTTGATCTCGTGAAGATCATAGTAGGACCCTTAGAAAGTGAATGAAGTAGTTTGACATGGGTTTATCATCCCAGTCGTCCACCATTTATTCACCAAGGGTTTTGAGAATATACAAAATTCTCAGTAAGATTTTGAGCTGAAGTTAGGTCCCTGGTGCTGACTTGACTGTATGTGCCACTATCACACCATTCCACTTCCAGCCAGATAGTCTGCACAGTAGTTAGCATACAGTGCTTTTCGGTATTCATTAGGTCTAAGTTACTGTAAATGTTAGAATTCTGCTAATTTTAATTGATTTTGAAGCAACTTGTTATTAATGTAGCATGTAGGAAGTAGGGAGGAGTTTGAATGTGAATTCTAAAGAACCAAATTCTAATCCTTATTCTAATTTTTGTTGATTCTGTAATTCAGGGCAAACCTCCTAAATTTTGATTCTTAATTTTTAAAAATTTATTTGTACCTACACTAAGCATATAGCTTAGGATAGTATTTATCAGACTCTTTGTTGTGCCTGGAAATCAATTTAATAGTTTCAAACTAGCATTCCTTTTTATTCCAGTAAGAGAGAATAAGAAGTATCAGAATGTGTTATGTGTGATAAGATAGCTTTTGTTTCAAGTTCTTTTATTTCTTCTTTACTATAATGGCTAATACTTACACGCTGCTATCATACACCTTTGGATGACCATGTAAAATGTAGGTCTCCCCCCCCGCCTTTTTTTTGTGCTGGGACTCAAACCCAATGACTTGCACATGCTAGGCAAGCTGTCTACCACTGAGCTACGTCCCCAGTCCCTCTTGTGTTTTTGTTGTTGTTGTTTTGTTTTTTTGTTTTGTTTTTGTTTTGAGACAGTGTCTTGCTATGTAGCTCAAACTGGCTTCAAACTTATGATCTTCCTGCTTCCAACTCCCAAGAGCAGGGATTACAGGTGTGCACCACCACACTGGGCTATAAATTTATTTCTTATTGTGGATATCAAAAATTTTTGACTGTCTAGCTGGCAGAGTCAGACGTTCTGGGCTCAAGTTCTACATCTACTACTTTGTTAGCAACTATAGGCAAATTATTTTATCTATGTAAGTAAAATGGAGATACAATAAAATTTACTTTGAAAGACTCTGAAAATGAAATTAAATGATGAAGGGGAAGAGCCTATTTTGAGGCAAGAGAGTATTTAAATGTCTTAGGTTTGTTCCCACCCCCACCCTGTTACCAGGGATTGAACCCTACATTTAGGCAAGCACTCTGCCGCCAACTTACCCTCCTAGCCTAAACGTTTTGGTTTGTTTTCTTGCAGTGCTGTGGGTTGTACCCATAGCCTGGAACACATGAGGCAGTCCAGCTAATGTTAATTAGTACAGATTTTAAATAGTATAGATTTTAAAGGGGCTAAATCACCCTCAAGACCATAGTATAGTTTAAAGAAGTTCAGAGCCTGTTTGGGTGTTGAACAGAAAAGAGCAGCTTTATTTTTTACCCTGTGTTGTTTTCATAGTTGCACACAAGTGAACTCAATGATGGCTATGATTGGGGTCGTCTTAATCTTCAGTCAGTGACTGAACAGAGCTCCCTTGATGACTTTCTGGCGACTGCAGAACTTGCAGGAACAGAATTCATAGCTGGTAAGTTGATTAATGCTGAGTGTATATGGCATTGGTCATATGTGCATCTTGCTGACATACAGATAAGTCTACTTGGAAGTGTTTGAGACACTGCTAAACTCATAAATAGGTTGTCTTTAACCTAAAGGTAGATATCGCAGATACAGTAGGGAAAAGTCCAGTAGAACTCAAGGTATGAGGTATAGTACACACCCCAGTTTTTAAACTCATCCGTAAAAAACACTTCATATTGCATCATTATCAAGTTCAAGAAATTCAGTATCTCATAGAAAAAAAGACCAGTCAACATTGTGGTGGACAGGATCAACATTTTCCAGAAAATTTTCTCTAATACCATTGTTAAAAGCAAAATCCTATCCTTGGTGCTGTTAGGCAATTTGACTGCGATTTTAAAGCACTAGTCAACAAACTATAGTGAATTTTTCTATGTACATAATTTTAATCACTGCCCCCTCTCTAATCACTTGGAAGAGTAACTGCCACAGATAGTATTATAAACTTATTTCTACTACTAATTATTATTATTGATGTTTTAAATGTCATGTTGCAAAAGTTGGGCGTGTTGATGTTGTTAGGTGCCATCGAGTCAGTATCTGACTCATAACGACCCTCATAGGGTTTTCAATGGCTGACTGTTTCGGGATTGCCTTGGGAGTGGATTGCCAGGCCCTTCTCCCATTTTTGCGGTGCTGGGAATTGAACTTGGGACCTCAGAGACTGCAGTGCAGTGCTCTACCAACTGAGCTAAATCCCAGCCCGGGCATGGCGATACATACCTGTAATTCCAGCGACTCGGGAGGCTGAGGCAGGAGGATCACGAATTCAGGCCAGAGTCAGCCTGCACAACTTGGCAGGACCCTATCTCAATAGTAAAAAAAAAAAAAAAAGGAAAAGGGGGCTGGAGGTACAGCACTTGCCTAGAATGCTTGAGGCTCTGAGTTCAACCTCTTAGCACTGAAAAAAAAAAGTATTTTAACTATGAAAACTTGGAAAGTAAATGTTCCAACAGGAGGGAAATGACTAAATAAACTGGTGTAGACACACTAGGAAACACTGCATGACAGGTAGAAGAATGGATTAACTCTCTGGATACTAATGTGAAGGACCTCTAAGATCTGTTGTCAGATAAAAAGACTAAGTTGCAGAATGGTGCATGTGGTATTCTACTATTTGCATTAAAAAAATCTAGCAGAGATATACAGATATGCATGCGTGCGTGCGCATGTGTGTGTGTGAATGTTACAAAAAAGGCTTGGAAGACTATTTAATTGACAACCTCATGGGAGAGTACTGGAATGATGGGTAGAGAGAAGGTTGGAGGTTGGTCAAAGAGAATGTTTACTTTACAATATCGTTGAAGTTTTCAATAAGAGATTATGTATTGTCTAAATGTGTAATTGAAAGTTTAAGTTTTCAAAATATAAAATACAGATTAAAATAGAGGAGATGACACAAAGTTTGAGTCTAAGAGGAGATGGAGATAGAATGAGATTGAAAGCAGAGTTGGAAAGATAAGCATTTAGCTCATTCAAGAGAAGGGGCACAGCTTCCTCTGAGGCTGGGCATGCAGGCAAGAGGGTGCTTATCCAGTAGCTTCAGTTTTTCTCTTCATCAGGTAGATGGCAAGGTTATCTTCTGGGAAAGGGAGTAGACAAAGGAAGAGTAGGGGGTTCAAAGAGAAAACTTCTTTTTGGGGAATGAGGGAGATAAGCCAAGAGCATAGAAGGATTTCTTCTTTCTATGGGAAGTCCTAAGAGCTTAGCTGATGTTGGAGCTTATACATTTGTTGTGATAGGTAGTTTCATCACTGTGTCATTTCCTGCAGCAGCATGCATAGCATTGCTAGAGAAATGAGAAAGAGAATGGGTAGCTGGCATTTTGGAGTGCTGATGCAGTGGGGTAAGACATTCGATGGTTTGTTTAGAGAGTAGTTGAAAGGAAATGCTATGTAGCTTCAGCTAAACAGGGAAAGAAGTGAAGCTACAGGATAGGTAATGGGCTTAGATAAAGGGGATGAATCAAGGAACCTCAAGGTTTACAGAAGCTGGACAAAGCAATGTGGGCACGTTGGGTGGGAGATCACCATTGGAAGGAGAACTTGATGTAAAAAAAGTGTTGAGTATGGGGCCAGGGGTGTGTTTCTGACTGTTAGTTGAGAATTGCATGGATAAGAGTGGGGGTGACTATAGTCCAGATTAGTGGACTCTGCCAGGTCCTGTGTGGTATTGTGGTGGTCTGACAAAGGTAGCAGACTGCAGCCTTTGCCTAAGGTAAAGAGGAATGTTGCTTAAGATGTTCTATTATCTTTGAAATAGAACCTTCCCTTGGCATTTTGGGGGGAAGCTTAGCTGGCTCCTCAAATGCTCATCTCCAGTGGAGTCAACCACTGCCCAGGAGGGCAGGTAGTGGCAGTGTGAGATAAAACAGCAGAGTGTCAGAGCAGCTTGAGGGGTGGGGCCCTAGAACAGACATATCTCTAGTTCATACATAGATTCGGCTTTTTTCTTTTCTTTTTAATTTCTTGATATAGCCACTTATGGTGAATGTTCATAAATATCTAAATTACAGCAGTATAGTAGGTCATCACTTTTTTTATTAGTATTTTCTTTTTAGGTGTTAGTGGGGTACAGAGTCATAAGTCAATTGATACATCTCTTATGCAACTATCAAGTCATTATTGCTTATACTTCCATCACCTTAAACACATCACAGAACAAAATAAACCAAAAATAGAAAGAAAGAAAAAATAAAAATTTTAATTCACATGTAATGACAGATGGTGGTCTGGGGTTTAGCGCAGGTGGTAGAGTGCTATCCCACACACTCTGAGGACCTGGGTTTGATCCTAAGCTCTGCAAAAATGGGAGCACATGGCAGCCCACTCCTGAAACAATCCCAAAACAATCAGCCATTGAAAACTCTAGGAGGGTCGCTATGAGTCGGACCCAACGATGGCACCTAACAACAACAGTGTTATGCAGCTATGGGTTATACCTTTTTTTTTCCCCCCTTCTTCCTCTTTTTTTATATTTTCATAGAGTTGCATGCTATACTTTGTGTTTATTCTTTTCCTTTTTCCTCCTCTACATTGTTCCCTTTCTTCCTCCACCGCTTCCCTATCATCTATCCTTTCCCACTAGTCCTCTCCCCCCTCATATTAGCTCCACTTGTATTTTCCATTCTTAGATAAGTGTGGTATACACGTGTGTGTGTGTGTGTGTGTGTGTGTGTGTGTGTGTGTGAGATTTAGCTCTGCATATGAGCAAGAACAGGCAGTATTTCTCTTTTTGAGTCTGGATTATTTCATTTAAAATGATACTCCACAGTTCCATCCATTTTGCTGCAAAAAACCTCATTTCATTCTACTTTACTGCTGAATAATATTCCATTGTGTATATATACCACAGTTTTCAATCCAATCCTCTGTTGATGGACATCTGAGTTGATTCCATACTCTTGGAATTGTGAAGAGTGCTGCATTAAATATGGAAGTGCAGGTGTCCCTTTGGTATGAGGACCTAATCATCCTTTGGGTATATTCCTACAAGTGATATAACTGGATCATAATGATAGTTCTATTTTTAGTTTTCTAAGATACCTCCATATTGATTTCCAATGCGGCTAAACTAATTTACAGTCCCACCAGCAGTGTAAAAGGGTTTCTTTTTCTCCACATCCTCACTATCATTTTTTGTTTGTTTTGTTAATCTTGGCCATTCTAACTGGAGTAAGGTGGAATCACTGTAGTTTTGATTTGCATTTCCCTAATAGCTAGAGATATTGAGCATTTTTTCATATGTTTATTAACCATTTGTATTTCTTCTTTAGAGAGTAGTTGACTACTTCTAACTGGAGCAACATTTGTTTGCTAAATCTTGCTAAAACTCTTCATAGTCTCTTCCTATTTTTACTGTTTCTGTTTTCCATGAAATACATTCACCATATGGAGTTTTATAAAAACAGTACTTAAAGAAATCATGACTTTTTGGAAGTTTCAGTGAGGATTTCTTCATCTGTCTATTTCTCTCCCTCTCTCTCCCCCTCTCTTTGTTCCCCCTGCCCCCATCTCTGTAGAAAACCTCATGTGGAAATTATGATTGATTCAAGGGGAGAAGAATCTAAATCAAGAAGGCTTAAGTTCTGTTCTAGACTCTCATATTGTTAGTTAACCAAGCTTGTCAAAATGACCAATACTTATTATTTTATGTTGCCTCTTAAATTAATAGTACTTTTCTTTTCTGTGAACAGAGAAACTTAATATTAAGTTTGTGCTCCCTGAGGCTAGAACTGGACTGCTGTCTTTTGAGGAGAGTCAGAGAATTAAGAAACTCCAGGAAGATAACAGACAGTTTTTATGTATACCAAGGAGGTAAGTTGAACAAGAATTTAAATTATTACAAACCATACAGGGCCACTGAGTTTTTTAAGTTGTTCATATTTTCCTCCTCCTCTTGTTGTTAGGTGCCATTGAGTCAGGTCCAGCTCATAGCAACCCTATGTACAACAGCATGAAACACTCACTGACATTGTGCCATACCTGACACTATTGTCAGTGCTTCTCTGCCTATTCATAGGATTTTCAATGGCAGATTGTTTCAAGAATGGATTGCCAGATCCTTCTCCTTAGCTTACATCACTTGGTATTCCCAGGTGGTCTCCCATCCAAGGACTAACTGGGCCGATCTTGCTTAGCTTCTGAGGTCAGGCAAGATTGGATGCCAGAGTGCTGTGGGCTGCAGACTCCTCTTCTTAGCTGCCATTATTACATTCAAATTCCTTTTTTTTTTTTGTAACTTACATATGAAATTTTTTATTCTTTCTGATTCTTTCAGACCAAACTGGGACAAAAAAACTAGCCCAGAAGAACTCAAACAGGCAGAGAAAGACAACTTTCTAAAATGGAGACGTCAGCTTGTCCGGTAAGCATTAGACTCTCAGGATTTGCCTTGAAGCCTTGAGTTCGTGCTTTGTGGCATGCATGCATTGCCATTTGCCTTTTGAAATCTTGATTCCTTTAAAAAAGGAGCAGTAGTGTTCTACTTGCAAGTGTGTATTGGTGCATATGCTAACACAGCATTGCTGGGTGCACAGCATGTGCATCTGTGCACAAAGATGCTGAGTTCCTGGCATCTGTTCAGTTCCGGGCCTTTACTCATTTCATTCCCTTCTGTGGCCATCAGTCACTCCGCAATTGACTGTGACTCTATTGATCATTCTTCCAGTAAGAGTTGCGTGAGAGAAATGTGATTTTTTGTAAGAGATAAACTTTCCAAGTTTGTTTGTTTGATTGTTTGGTTTTCTAAGACAGAGTATCTCTGTGTAGCCCAAGCTGGCCTCAAACTGGAGTCCTCCTACCTCATCCTCCTGAGTACTGGGATTACACACATGCACCATTGCACCTAGTTCACTTCCAGGATTTAAATAGCTTAAAGAGAGCCAGGCGCCATGGTACATGCCTAGAATTATACCTACTCAGGAGGTGGAGGCAGGAGGATCATGAGTTTGAGGCCAGAGGCAGCCTGTGTAACTTAGCAAGACGTTGACTCAAGAAATAAAAAAAGGGCCTAGGGGTTGCAGCCCAGGGATAGAGCACTTGCAAAGTATATGCAAGACCCTGGGTTCAACCCCCAAGTACTGAAATAAATAAATGAATAAATAAATAAATGATAAAATTTGAATTTGGTGGAGTATAATATGAATAAATTTTATTTTTATATTGACTCAGCAAGAGGCATATAAAAATAACTAGACAATATTTTTGTAGTTACTTTTAATGTAATGAATTTGAACACTTATACTGCTTAAAACAGTGTATTATAATCTGGCAAAGATATAAACTTTGTATTTTAAAGCCAGGCTAGAAGAGGAACAGAAATTGATACTAACTCCATTTGAAAGAAATTTGGATTTTTGGCGCCAGCTCTGGAGGGTCATTGAGAGAAGGTGAGTAGCCATTTTGTTCTGTATAATGAAGACCTTGTAGTATTGTTAGTAGAGTTGGTTATTGGCGTATATGTTCATGGACTGCACATCTCTGGGGAAGGAGATTTAAATTTTACAAAGACAAAATACAGTGGGTTTTTTGTTGTTAGATGAGTGCTTTGACAAGTGTGAGAATGGGGAATATTTTCTGTAAAGTTAATTCTGAAGCACCTGTAGTTGTTTCAGCATAGGCACTTCATTCCTCCTATGTTGTAGATAGAAAGACAGTGGGCCATGTCATAGCAAAGAAAGAAGCAGTTGATAAGGAGGGAGGGTAAGCAAGGGGTGGTTTCTTTTTAATTGGCTTTTAAAAAGAAGAGAATGATTTTCATAAGTTGAGAGTGGGAAATTATCTGTATAATTTCTGTATAAAATCTGTATAATAAAAGGAGAATTTCTGATTGTTAGAAGTTGATGAATCAACTATCTCTAATCTTATTTTTTTAGTATAGTCTTTGTTTTCCTTAAATAGTTTCTGAATTATTTTTGAGGATTTTATGAATAAACCTTACAGTTTAAATGATGGTTTTTTAACAAGGAACTTTCAGGCTGTGTTTATTTGAAATCCATGAAATGTATTTAGTGAGAACATTAGGAAACAGGATGCTTTAATTGGGACTCGGGGAAACAAATGTTACCCCATTTAGCATTGTTACCAAGAAAACTTGTAAAAAAAAAAAATCACATTTCTTTTTAGGGTGATCAAATGTTCTAGAGCTAGATGGTGATGATGGTTGTACAGCTTTGTGAATATTCTTAGACCTGATAACTTGTACACTAAAAAGGGTGCATTTTATGATATACAAACTATGTCTCATTCTTCTAAAAAGTCACTTAGATTGCTCTACCCTGCCCCCTGGGGGCAGAGAGAGGACTATTTGATTGGGATGAGGGTAGATGAGAGTAGCAGTCTGAAAAAGGAAGTTGGCTGTGGATGGTAGACTCTGGACAAGCCTGTCTTACTCCATTAGGCTTGAATGGAGCTTGGTAAACTTCAGTGTCATTTCCCTGGGTAACTTCTGGTAAATTGAATGGACTAATGCAGGGCCACAGTCCCCAATCCCAGGGCTACAGACCAGGGCCCGGCCACACAGCAGGCGGTAAGCAGCAGGTGAGGGAGCAAAGCTTTTCCTGTATTTGCACAGTAAGTGTAGTGCAGTTGAATCATCCTGAAACCATCCCCCTGTGGTCTGTGGAAAAATTATCTTCCAGAAAACCAATCACTAGTGCCATGAAGATTGGGACCACTGGACTAATGCCTCCTTCAGGGCTTCAGTAACAGTTGAGAGTGTGTATTGCTGAATGCCTGTTTTCTTATTTCCAAGGAAAAATAGTAATAAGTACTACAGAACCGCACCATCCATGTTGAGGGAAGATTCCATGCACATACTTAACTGTAGTTTTTGTTTGGTTTTAGATTTTCTCTTACTTCATCTATTGTCTGTCTGTCCTCTGTGGGTTTTTTTTTTTTTTTTCTATTTATTCTGGTTTCTAGCTTTTATGCGAAAGGCTTCTTCATGTGTCTAGTGACATTTGCTGCCCGTTTATATTTAAGAATAAAACATTACAAAGGTAATTGGTAGGCCTGCCTGTTTAAGTTGATGAGCTTCACTGTAGGGTGACTGGGCAGGGTTCAATTGTGTTTTGTTGGAATACCCTGAGATGTTAGTATCTATAGGATTTATTTTCCCCTAGGGCCTCTCAGTTTCTTAAAGTGAAGAATGATCCCCTTGTGGGAATGGAGGTAAACAAAGGGGTATAGTATAATGTAAGCATGCTGGGCATCTTCACAGTTCACTGTGTAGGCTTACATTTAACCCCTTGTGTTATGTTTGACATCTTTTCCCCACATTGTCCTGTGGCGGAGGTCCCAGCTTAGGAACCTCTCAGATTGATTTTCTCTGTAATAAACTGTAGCCCTCTACTACAGTGGAAGAATGAGAGCTGTGGGGTGAATTGCAATTGCGTGGCTGAATGAAACAGCAGAGCCCACCTAGGAGAGCACTATCCTACCTCTTTCAGTCCTGTGCCTCACTCTTGCTTTGAGAGTTAGCTTATGCTTTTGACCCTCAGCTTGAATAGGCTTGCTCTCACTCATTTGACATTTCTTTAGTTGCTGTCATTCTTTTTTCTTTAATGAGTTTTATCTTTTACTTTTATTTTTGTAGGTTTTGAGAGGGAACAGAGGTAACTATATGTGTTCACTTTTCCATGATCAACAGGAAGGCCCTTTACACTTCTTGTGCCCCTAAATTAACATCTGGTTTCCCAGGAGTGAGTCTGTACTTGTTGTAACTTCTAGCGTCAGCTGGATTACAGTACTAATTTCTGTTATTTTTATTATGTGATATTTCCCTCTTCCTCTTTCTTTTTTATAATGTTTCTATCTCAGGAAATATAGTTTTCTTTGTTTTGTTTTGTTTTTTGTGGTACTGGGGGTTGAACCCAGGGCCTGGCGCTTGCATGCTTTGTAAGTGCTATACCACTGAGCTGCCCCCCCAGCCCATTTTTTTACTCTTTGAGACAGGGTCTCGCTAAATTACACAGACTGCCTCTGCTCTCCAACTTGCGATCCTCCTACTTTCTGCCTCCTGAGCTACTGGGATTACAGGCGTGCACCACCATGCCCAGCTCAGGAAATATAGTTTATATCACATGAAAGTAGATCTGAGTTACACAGAAATGTTACTAATAAAGTGACTACTACCACATCTTTAACAGAAAATATTTATTGATGTCTTTTCCACAGCAGATGTCTCCTGTTTGCTAACAGGGTGGCTAAGCCATCTGCCTCTTTAGTTTCAGTAGTAGTTATCAGAAGATTTGATGCAAGCTGAGCACAGTGGCTTATGCCTGTAATCCCAGCAACTCGGGAGGCGGAGGCAGGAGGATAGCAAGTTCGAGAGCAGAGGCAGTTTGTGTAATTTAGTGAGACCCTGTCTCAAAATAAAAACTCAAAGTCAAAACATGGGGTGGGGGTACAGCTCAGTGGTACAGCACTTGTAAAGCATGCAATATGCCATTGAAATACAGGAAACTGCAGAGTCACTGGGGGCAGAGCACTGTATTCCAGTAAGATAAGGCACTTCCACTATGTTGCCTATATGCTTCCTTCTACATAGTTGACACTTTCCATCCTAATGCAGCATATAAAACAAGCTAGCTTGAAATGTGTTCTTTTCTTACTAGTGTTTTGAAGCTGCTTGTTTTTTAGCATGTTTGGCAGGTAGACATATTTGTGAGCCTTACGGTTTTAGCTTATTAGGCTTTGTCTATCTTTTTGGAATTATTCAGCTTAATTCACTTTGAAAGTGAGATATAAAAAGAATGAAATAATGGGCCACATTCATTAGGGAATTTATGAACAATTTGTCACAAATTAGCAAGTCTGTGAGTTTCTTTGAATTATAAGATTATGCTAGAACTTTATGTACTTTGAACTGTTTAAAGGCTTGCCTTAAGTGGTAATCTTGATTCCTTGGCATTCAGTTTGGTTGGAACTTAAGGTGATGCTTTGTTGTTTTGTACTTTTGCCATTTAAACACATTCTTGAAACTGATGAATGATTGTTTTGCTACCTATATGCTCTCTTCTTTGGCAGTCCTGTGTTTAAATAAAATATTGGCTTATATAATGGCAGCTGTCGGCAAATGATTTGTTTTCTTTTGAAGCCTTAATATGAATGCAGCTTGTTGTTGTTGTTGTTGTTGTTAGGTGCCGTCAAGTGAGTATCCGACTCATAGCGACCCTCTGTACAACAGGGGAAACACTATTGTCAGTGCTTCTCTGCTGTTCATAGGGTTTTCAATGGCAGATTGATTTTTGGGAGGGGGTTCCCACGTCCTTCTCCCAAGCCTACAGCACCTGATGTTCCCTGGTGGTCTCCCATCCAAGTACTAACCAGGCCCGACCCTGCTTAGCTTCCGAGATCTGATGGGATCGGATGCCACAGGGCTACTCGACTACAGGCCTGAATGCAGATTAGGGACTGAATATTTAATGGACTTCACCTTGTAGTGAAGTATTTGGAGTACTCTTTTACTAGGAGAGGTTAATAGAAGTTATAGTGGGAGTTTTAGCAGTGAAACACCATTTGAGCTCTCTAGGCTATCTTAGAGCATTAGAATGGTTAGGAGCATGACCTCTAGTCCAAACTGACTGGATTCCCATTCTGACTCCATCATGTATTAGCTGGCCTTGGACAGGTTACGTTACTGTCAGCCTTGGTGTCCTTATATACGAATTGGGAATAAGTGCACCTTCAACATTTAATATATGTCAAATACTTTATATATGTAAAGTATTTCCAACTATTGCCATTGTATATAGTGAGTGATCTCACTTGATGACTGGATTAGCTGCTTCTTTTAATATTTTTCTTTTCTTTTCAGTGATATTGTGGTCCAGATAGTGGATGCTCGAAACCCACTCCTGTTTAGGTGTGAGGATTTGGTAAGTAAAGTTTGACTTAGATCCTAGGAGCAGCAAAGAGAAGACAGCATCACGTATAGCAGTAACTGTAGGCAAGCCTTCTGTCTTCTGTAGCTTTGTTTACTTAGGCCTCCCTCCTCCCAAGGTCAGGAGCTTACATAATGCCATTGTTTAGACAGATGTGTTTTCAAACAATTGTTTCCATCTGCGGGAAGGCATAAGTACTTGCATGAGTTAGAAACTACCTTATTATTAACATTTGCCGGTTTCCCATTTTTCAAGAGAGAAATAACATTTTACTTATTCCAGTTGTTTCACTTTTAAATCCCTGTCATTAAGCTATCTCTTCTCTTTACTTACTACTCTCTAGTATTTTACAAGTGAACTAGGTTTATAAAACACCATGAGTTAGTGAGGTGTAAAACACTGTATATATGCATGATTTTTATCTTTCTGTTTGAAGACTGTAGTGGTAATAGTACAAATTTTTTTTAAGCTGGTGAGTAACAAAAATCTTAGTGATGAAAGTTCTTTTCAAAGTTTTTTGGAAGGATTTATTAGTAGAATAAACCAAGATATTAATTTTTTAAATTAGAAAGTAGCTTAAAACCGGGGGCAATAAAAACTTCTATTGGGGATCCTCAATATAATTACCCTAATTTTTTACTTGTTTGAAGAGACCTTTCTAAGTATCTTTGTCTTGCATAGGAATGTTATGTTAAAGAGATCAGTGCTGATAAGGAGAACATTATTCTGATAAACAAGGCTGATTTGTTGACTGCTGAGCAACGAAGTGCCTGGGCCACATACTTTGAAAAAGAAGGTGTGAAGGTTATTTTTTGGTCTGCATTGGCTGAAACTGTACAACCAAGTGATGACTCTAAGGTAACCTGAAGGGCTTTTTTAGGGACAATTTTGATTTCTAAGTAGTGTGCCTTATTTGTGTATTGTTTTTTCTTATTGAAGATTTGTGTGAATTAGTTTTATTTTGGGTTTGTCCCCCCCTCAAAATGCTGTGATGGTACAATGACCTATAGAAAAGTCAATCACAAAGTTATTTTGTGGTTTTCAAGTAGAAATCCCCAGTGTTATACACTGATATTTTAATTTTTTAAAGCTCTTCAGCAGGAAGTTGTTTAGGAAGTTTCATAATGACCTGATAATTGCTTTTAAGAAAAGTCACCACAAAAGGGTATAACTGAAGGATGAAGTAACTTCTCAGAGCTTGATCAGAATCTCTTGACTTTGTTTGAAAAAACAAAGAAACTAGCCTGGAGTTAAGATATTCCACGTTATTTCCTTTATCTTTGAATTCAAAGTTTATAAAAACAGCTTAAGGTTTAACTACAAAAAGAAATTTGTACTGGGATCTTGTATGTGGAAGAGACTTAGAAGTAACGTTTCTTCATGTCCTTTCCTTTTTTCCTGTCTCTTTCATCATGCACCTGTTGACTGTCTCTAGGTTCTGTGAGTACAACACCCTTCCCTGGGTGAGCCCACAGTTCAGTAAGTGCTAACTCTCCCTGTCAGACTGTCATTTGATCTTTCTGTGACTTCTGTGGGCTGGAGATATGGGTCAGTGGTAGAACACATGCCTAGCATGCCCTCGGCCCTGGGTCTAAACCCCCATACCACCAGCAGTAAACAGGGGTGGGAGCACGAGAGAAAAAGATGTTTGTTCTTTGTGACTATTTTCAAAAGAAGGCCCTAAAGACTAACTTATTCCTTTTATTACTAAATTCAGAAAGTCCTCTTCAGTGAAACTGTTAGTCCTTAATCTTTGATTTAAGGACTTGTCCTTTGTCCTCTTGGCTCCCTTTTACACAGACATTAGATTACATTTTCTCTGTCCGAATCCTCACGGACACCATCTCCAGGGTCTTCATCCAGGTGCCTGTTGCTTGTGTTAGGATTACAGTTATTGGCCAGCATGTAACTGAAGACATTATTCCAGGTGTTATTTGCCAAGGACATATACACTCCTAAACTAATTCTTACGCTCAGAATACTCCCACTAATTCACACCTTCTGTTAATTCATCCCCTTTGAGGACCTATACTATGCCATTGGCCCATTTAACAATGAGCAACCAAATCTTTCAAATTCAAAAAAAAAAAGACATATTAGCAGACTTTATTCCATGTTTACATGTGAAAAAAGTTTGTTTTGGTTTTACTTCAACTTGGCTTAGTAATGTTAATGGTTTAGGACCAAGATAGAGTTCATTTTTTGAATGTGCAATTTGCTTTTCTCTCCTTCTAGCTTTGAATTATTTACAGATTTTGTGTTTGGCCTTATATAGTTTTCCAAGTGTTTGTATGAACTGTTCTCAGGGAACCTTGGTTGCTTCCTGTTGATGATTATGTTGTTTTTAGAGCTCACTGGCTCACTTGTGAATTGTTTCAATATTAGTCTCTGGATTAACGGTGCTTGGGTTGTGGATGATATTCTTTCTTCTTTAGCAAAGGGTACCATTTGCTCTTACCAGTTCTTTTGGAATCTCTACTATTTGCCATGATTTCTCAGGTTGTGATTTCATATCTCTAACCATATTTGATTGGGTGTCAAACATGAATTTATTAGCCGGGCACTGTAGTACATGCCGGTAATCCCAGTGAGTTGGGAGCCTCAGGCAGAAGGATTGCAAGTAAAGAGCTAGAGGCAGCTTGCACCACTTAGCAAGACCCTATCTCAAAATCAAATGTAAAAAAGGTGCTGGAAGTGTGGCTTTTAGTGGTGGAGTGCTTGCCTTAGCATGTGTAAGGCCCTGGGTTCAACCCCTGGTACTACAAAAACAGACGAAGAGAAACACGAAGTTATTAAAAATAGATCTATCTTTACTGTTTTCTGGCCTGAGAGTTTGCTTCGCCTATAGTTGTTCAATCTCTTCTTATTGTAAATACGTGACCTTTCTTTTTTGTAAGTTAAATATTCTGTTTTCTCCTGATCATCTATTAAATTGTAGGATCTTCAAAGGATAGATTCTTTTTTTTTTCAATTTTTAACATAACTAGTGCAAAATCCTTTTATTGTTTTTAGCATATATCCTGTAGCTAAACTGCTTCTAATCATAATTATTCTACTACACATTCATGTTCAGTTTACATTCTTTTTGTGCTTCTTTCATATTTTAAAATGATTCAGATGTACTCACAATGAAGACACACTGATTTCTTTATGTTCATTGTTTATTTATTCTAAAAGTTGCTTTCTAATTTTATTGTTCTCTTATAAGCCAGGTTTCTTTTTGAGTTGTCGGACATGCTCATGAAATCATACCTATTTTTCCTGACATTTTCTTATCTCTACTTTCCTAACATTTAGGATATCTGTTTGAGTGAATTCCCCTTTTCTGACTATTAACCATTCTAATGTTAAATTATTTAGAAATGATACAAGGTTTGTAGCACTTTCAAATCCCAACCAAGTCATCCTTGTTGATAAGTATTGGTGATACTGACCCAGGCTAGGTGGTGCACCCCTCTAATCCCATCCTTCAGAAGGCTGAGGCAGAAGGCTTGAGTTCAGGCCAGCCTGAGCTACATAGTGAGACCCTGTCTCAAAACAAAATAAAACTCAGAAAGAGTTAGTGCCCTATTTCTGTTTTGTCGTCAGTAGGAATTCAGAAGAATTACCGATGAATAATAAATAGTTTTTACCTTTCTCTTTCCTAAGAAAATCTTTCATTGGTAAATAATTTCCCCACATCTGGAGTAGAGTTTTGCTACTCCTGCATTTCACACATGAATCATTGTTCATGGTGCTTTATGACTTGTTGTTGCTGTTAGATGTCGAGTCAGTGTCTGACTCATAGCGACCCTATGTACAACAGGTGAAACATATTGTCAGTGTTTCTCTGCTATTCATAGAGTTTTCAATGGCAGATTGATTTTTGGGAGTGGGTTGCTGGGTCCTTCTCCCAAGCCTACAGTATCTGGTGTTTCCAGGCGGTCGGTCTCCCATCCAAACACTAACCAGGCCCGACCCTGCTTAGCTTCCGAGATCTGATGGGATCAGATGCCACAGTGCTACAGCTGCAGGCTTATGACTTAGTAAAGGCAATTATAAAAGCATAGCAGGGATAGCAGGCCTGGCGTTATAATTCAAAGGCAGAATGCCTGCTAGTACGCCCAAGGCCCCTTGGCTTGGTCCTCAGTCCCAGGGGGTGGGGGAGGTGAGGAGCTGCCACTCCTGCCCTCTGCAGAGAGCACTAATGTTGATGGTTGGTCTGTGTATCGTTGCACTGAAAAGCTTACTTTGCCTCCTCCTTGTTTTCACCTTTTCTTGTTCACTGTTCACCTTGCATCACTAGCTCGTTGAATATTTTCTCTAGGGAGGAGTGCATTTACACAGTTTTGACCTTTTGTGGTTTCTGTTATTTCAATAGGAACAAGCAAACAGAGATCCTGGAGAAGCCAACACAACTGAGTCAGAAAGCTCCAGTTACGATGAGAACGAAATTCCACTCAGTGATACTGACCATTTCCCACGCAGGGAGTCTCTCTCACTTAGTGAAGATTCCAGGAGTGACGAAGATGACAGTGAATACGAGGACTGCCAGGAGGAGGAGGAGGAAGACTGGCAGACATGTTTAGAAGAAGACAGTAGCCCTGATGAAGAGGCCTGTGGTCAGGACTGCAAGGAAAGCTGTTCTGTGGGTTCTGAGGCTCAGGGTGGAAAAGGCCCACAGAGGAGGCAAATACACAATTTTAGTCACCTGGTATCAAAGAAGGAATTACTGGAGCTCTTTAAGCAGCTGCACACTGGGAAGAAGGTGAAAGATGAGCAACTTACTGTTGGACTGGTAAGATGAAATACATCATAAAACTGGTACCACGTGAGGGTCTTTATTCCCCATCCTTTGGTAGCTACACAAAGACCCCAGAGAGCATTAAGACTTCTGCCATCATAAGAAATATAATGTCATCTTTGAGATGAGGCAGTATGGTAAACAGAGCCTAGCTCAAAGGAGTGGGCTTCCACCAAGGCTTACATTGGTTATACACTTGTTCACACTCAGTATATTTTCCATTCTGCTTCCAGTTCATCAATTCCTGTCATGTCAGTTGCCAAGAGAGTTTTTAGTGTTGTCCTTCGACTTCTAGTTCAGTATACTTTTGACATCCTGTGATCTTTGCCAACTTACACTGTAAATGTTCCAGATTCATATTGGGGAAAATCCCACCATCTTGACCAGGAAAGCTAATAAAATAGATGCTTTTATTGTATAAACCCTGCAGAGCATATAGGAGAAAATAGATCACATCCCACTTATGTATGCCCTGATTCCAAAGGTAGCTGTGGAAGTCCCCACGTACAAGAGGATACAGCATGGCCCCAGGTGGCCCCATCCTTAGCTAAGGAAATGGAAGCCATTAAAGAAGGTATGCATTATAAAAATCTTCCATCCACAAGAACAAAACAGTGGAGGGAAGGAGATACAGCAGGTTTAGCGTCTCAGCTGTTCAGTTATATGGCAAGTAGACCCTCAACTAGATGGATTGACACAGTGACTGCAACAGTGAGCTTAAACATAAAAAAGATCGTGTCTGGCACAAAATTGAGGGGTGTTTTGTTCTGTTGTGCATAGGGTTGTTATGAGTTGGACGGGACTTGATGGCACCTAACACCAACAACAATTATTTTTTAGCCGCCTTCTCCCCTGCACCCCTACCTGCTGCCGTAAGGCTTACTTAAAATGACTAAAATTGGTTGAGCTATTATTTTAGTGCACTTTAAGAGTCATCTGTACAGTAAGGCAGACCTAGATGTAATTCCCACTTCTGCAGTAGAACTAATTTGTGATGAACATTGGAAAAGTTACTTAATTACTCTGAACTCTAAGGCCTTATTCTCTTTATTGTTGATAAAAATCCATTTGCACATACTTCAGAAAGCCCAGCTTCTCTACAAGAAACAATAAGCTATCTCCCTCACTTTCTGAATGTCTTACTCTAGAACTGAGAATAGGTTAGTTTACTCATTCTATAAACATCTGTTGATCACCTGCCATATGCCAGGCATTCTGCTAGGCCCTAAAAAGGTTACTGAAAATTTAAAATGCTTGTATGTTGTGATTATTAATGTCTATCTGATGCTTGGCTTCACCCCTTTCTGGAACATGCAGTGGACACGGTGCATTGCCCATAATGGGTGGCTGGGGAGAGCTAGGTATAAGAGGATGAGGTTTATTGTAGGTTTACAGCAAAACCTAAAAAATAAAACGTATGGCTTGACCTTTCATTATCAGAGATGAGTCTAAATAAATACACTCACACCACAAGAGAGAAAAAGTCAACAAACACACAAAGCGTCCATTTCAAATAAACTTCTGAAGTAAGCAGATGCTTATGCTAGCCTTGCCACCACTTATATACTGTCATTGGGTCTTTCATAGCTGTACTGTGACGATTTGGTAACGTCTGGTTTTTTCCTAGGTGGGCTACCCTAATGTTGGTAAAAGTTCAACCATCAACACTATCATGGGCAATAAGAAAGTATCTGTGTCTGCCACACCTGGTCACACCAAGCATTTCCAGGTATATCAGCAGCTCTTTGCTACTCATGCTGTTCCTTGTTCCTCTTTCCCTTCATCTACTGTATGCCCAACATAAACTACGCCCTTGTCTCTCAGACTCTCTACGTGGAGCCTGGCCTCTGCTTATGTGACTGCCCAGGCCTGGTGATGCCATCCTTTGTGTCTACCAAGGCAGAGATGACTTGCAACGGAATCCTCCCAATTGACCAGATGAGAGATCACATTCCACCTGTATCACTAATATCCTTTCTGCCTTGGAAACACTCTGGTTGTTAAAGTGCATATTAGGGCTCCAAGGAGTTTTTGAGCATTGCCTTTCAACAACATGTGAATGATTTAGCTCTGATATTTTACAAATGGAGAATCTAAACTACTAGTGACCTGCACAAGTCTACCTAGTAAGATAGGATCAGGACTTCAGAATTAGAACTTTACCTCCTGATTTTAGAAGTATAGCCAGTATAAATGGAAGATCCCAGGCTTTAGATTGTCAACCCCAAAGTGCAGACCTGTGTCTTACTGTTGTTTAACTATTTGAGTAATCTTGAAAAATTTACTTAATCTTGCAAATACATTCCCTTTTTTGTAAAGTAGGAATAATATCAGGGGGGTGGGGTTTAGCTCAGTTGGTAGAGTATCACACTCTACTCTCTGAGGCCCTCAGTTTGATCCCCAGCACTGCAAAAATGGGAGAACGACCTGACAATCCACTCCCAAGGCAATCCCAAAACAATCAACCATTGAAAACCCCTATGAGTCAGACCCGACTTGATGGCACCTAACAACAACAACAAGGGATAATATCTACCTCACAGTTGATTGTATTTAATCATACTAACATTTATTGACTGCTTGCTGTGTGCTTTTCTAACATTTACTAAGTAACATTTATTGTTCAAAAAGAACCTTTGAGGCAGATATTGCTGTTATTCCCATTTCCTTATACTTGAGGGAACCAAGACATAGAGAAGTTAAATGATTTGCTGCCTCAGCACCATGTGTTAATTTGTGTAAGCATTGAGGGGCGTGCTGGGCTATCCTTGGTGAAGAAAGCACTGAGATAGATCTATGAAGACCTGTGTGGGAATTGAGATTGTACCCTACTTAGAAGTTAATAGGCTGCACTATTACTGTTTTGTGGATGCTAATAAAAGAGAGGGCTGGGGGTTAGCTCAGTTGGTATAATGCTGCTCTGTGCTCTCTGAGGCCATGGGTTCAGTCCCCAGCACCACAAAAATGGGAAAAGGACGTGGCAATCCATTTCCAAAGCAATCCGTTATCATAACCCTGTGAATAACAGAGAAGCACTGACATGGTGCCGGGCATGGCACAGTGTGGGGGAATGTTTTGTTCTGTTGTACATAGGGTTGCTATAAGTTGGACCTGACTCCATGTCACCCAACGACAACAATAGAAGAGAGGAGACTCTGAAACTGGAATACTTGCTCAGTACCTTGTGTGGAGGGTCCAATTCTTGTACACTTCTTGACAAGGTCCTTAATGACTTTGTTTTAAGGCATGGTTTTTTGTTTATACCCAGTGTTTTCTTTTTCTACAAGAAATAGTAAGAATTAATTTATCCAGGCTGGAAAAGTACATCACTAAAATGAGATACTAAGCAATTGTTGGAATGTGCTACTTTTTCATATGACAGCCTGGGGAAACCTCAAAACATTGCATATACATACACAGTGTGACACCATTTTTATAAAAATGTTCGTCTTCCAAAACAGTCATAGGTACATACATGCAAAAAAGTTAAGAATGCACTGAAGGATGTACCACAAACTATGCTTTCCTCTATGTGGGGGCATGTGATTGCTGTCATGATTTAAAAGCTTAAATTTTTTTAGTGTTTTAATAAAAGGTTTGTTTTTCTTATTCGTTGGGAGCATGAGTGCTTATGCTTTTCTGTATTTTCTAAGTTTCTCTGTAAATCAGTCATCAGACACATTGAGCATTTACTGTAAGGCAGATTAGATTAGGTACTATGGGGGATACAGGCTCAAATCAGGTGGACCCTTTTAAGGAACATTGGTCTGTGAAGGATATGAGGCTTGTACAGGAGTAACTGGTACAAAGTAGAATACTGTGAGGGGCTTAAGGGAAGTACCTCTACACTGGGAGATCGGATGAGGGCGGAAAAATAATCTTGCACGCTTATGAGCATTAGAAACAAAGACACTCTGCTTTACATCTTCATTAGGATTATCTCACAAAGTTATTATTTGTAATATTGTTAAGGTATAGAGTGATATCTTTAAGGTCTGTTTCAGAGATACTTTATGATTTTAAAGAATGTATTTGGAAGTGATCATTGTTGCATAAGGCTTTGTTTTAAAGAAAAACAATTTAAATTATTGAGTAACTGTACTCTTTGTTTAGAGGAGAAAAGTTGTTCATCATAGACATGATGAAGTACCATGTTTTTAACAGCATGTTTTAGATGCGATGGGGAGGTGGGGGTCAGTTCAAGGGAATGGATTCTTTGACAAGTTTACGTTTGCCAGCATATTCCACGACATGTTTTAGAAGCTACATATGGCATTAATATCATAAAGCCAGGAGAAGATGAAGATCCCCATCGACCTCCAACCTCAGAAGAACTATTGACAGCTTATGGATGTGAGTTGTTACTTTAAAACATGAGCAAAAAATAACTATCTAATTAATAGAAATAGTCAGTGGAAAAAGAAAACACTGGGGTGGGTCTGGGGCTTAAACCCCCCAGTAAGCATGTGCTCTCCCACTGAGCCACACCTCCAGCTGTTTTATGTTTTAATATACTATTTTTCATCTAATGCCACGTGATAAACTGAATAAGAAAAAGGCCAGTTTGTGAAAACAAATGACCGTATACTTTGTAAAAATGAATGACTACACACAGTTTCTGAAATCACTATCTGTAGGTTTCTACAGAAAAAAGTCTCTAGCATTGAATTTTAAAAGGCATTGCCAAATTACTCTAGTTTCACTTTGTATTTCTTTAAATACTAGTGAAGCTGAACATCCTTCCATATGTTTGTTGGGTTTTTGTATTTCTTCTGGAAATCATCTTTTTCTATGCATTGTTTCTTTCCGTCTGATTTGCAGGGGCTCTTTGTTCTTCATGCTGCACATTTTGTTTTTCCCAATGTTTGTTTATGGTTTCTTTAGCCCTGTAGAAGTTGATTGTTTTAATACTCTTTTTATGTGAGGAAGGGCTCCCTGTCCACTAAAGATAAAACTTGTCTTTTTGTAATATTTAACATTTAGATCGTTAATCTAACTAAATTTGTTCATGTGTATGATGTGAATTGTTGTTAGATACCCTGGAGTTAGATCCAACTCATAGCAACCCTATGAACAACAGAACAAAACACTACCTGACATTGTGCCATATGTGGCACTATGTCAGTGCTTCTCTGCTATTCATAGAGTTTTCGATGGCTGGTTGTTTCTGGGGTGGACTGCCAGGTCCTTCTCCCAAGCCTACAATACCCAATGTTCCCATCCAAGGACTAACCAGGCTTGAACCTGCTTAGCTTTCAAGATCTGATGAGACTGGACACCAGGGTGGTATTGCTGTATATGATTCTAAATATTTTCATCTAAACTGAAAAGGCTAGCATGTAGCTGTCCTAGCTCGAGTGAGGGAGCTGAATTTTGAACCCAGCCTGGCTGCCAAAGCCCATGTACTCCTAAACCACTGTGCCCTGCCACTGTCTACAAATTGAGTTAGGATTAAAAGGATCTTTAGGTATTTTGGGGAAACTGAGAAAGATGGAGGTATATCATTAAATAAGAAATCTTGCTGTGTTGCTTTTGGTTTTGCTAATATTCTCTTACAGAAGTAAATGTTTAAGATCAAGGAATAAAAGAACTGGAATACAGAGAAACTAAACGTCTTGCATAGCATGGTGCTCGGTGGTTAAAATATCAGATATAACTACATAGTCTGTTCTCTTATATTAGCAAACTTCTAAAAAAAAAATTTTCTGGAATTCCTGGGGACCAAACCTAGGGCCATGTCATCTAGGCAAGTGCCTTACCACAGGGCTACCTCCCCAGCCTAGGAGCTCAGTAAATGTTCTTAATGCTAAACCAAATATATTGTATAGTGATAGTGAGTTAATTTTTTTAAAGACAGGAAGGAATAAGCATGCATAGTTAGTATATTAATGGAAAGGACAATGGAGATCTCCTGAATTGACTTTGTTGTGATAGTCTGTCTTCTGATAGAGGTTTTGCATAATTCATTTCTCCCATAGGTATGCGAGGATTTATGACAGTTCATGGACAGCCAGACCAGCCTCGATCTGCACGATACATACTAAAGGATTATGTCAAAGTAAGTGAATCCTGTTTTTTATTTCCTCCTGAGTAAGCAGGTTTTCTTTTCCCCATACTGTGTTCTTAGCTAATAGTGACCTGTTAAATTATAAGGAGATATTTTTTCATTGAGATGGATTTATAATTGACATCTATAATCTAAATCCAGGGTAGTGAGCATCATGTAAATTGTAGAAATGACTGATAACATACTATGAAAGATAAAGGTCTCTGAACACCTGACATCACTAGAAATTATTTTATGCATCTGGTTTTTGTATCTCCTGTAGTTTTGTGCTTATTTTCATGGTAACCATGATCACAATCTTGTTTATAGTGTAGGTATTTACATTCCTTTCTTCCCATGCTTTTCTGGTAACAATAATAGCTAACATTAATGTTCAAAGATAACTCAGGAGTAATTCTAAACTTTTTATATGCATATTATTTAAAATACATAACAGGGGGACTAGGGGGTAGCCCAGCAATAGAGCACCTGCTTGCTTAGCGTGTGCAGGCCCTGGGTTCAATCCCCAGCACCACCAAAAAAAAAAAGTAAAATAACACGTCTAAGAAGTTATTATATTACAAATGAAAACATGTTATTTTGGTAAAACATGCAATTATTAGTAAAATAGAGATTAGTAGTACATAGCTCATGAAATAAAGAGAACATAAAAACAATACTTGAATCACTAAGCTCATTGCCTATTACATAGTAAGCTCCTAAGAATTAAGTCTATGAGCTTATAAATTTGGGTGAGTTTAACTCTTAAAATTTATGAAGTTCTTAAATTCCTTAAACGTTTTTAAACTTAAATTTCTTTAATTCTTCAAACTCATAAATTTAATTCTGTAAGTTTAATTCTTTCCCAAAATCAGCATGACAGGGTTCCTAGTAATAACTTATGAAGATTGGCTTTATTCCCTTCTCTTCTCAAGGCCCCTTCCCTGGAGTTCTTGGAGCTTTTTGAGACAGGGTCTTGCTATATAGTCCAGGCTGGTCTCGAACTTGCAATCCTTCTACCTCTGCCTCCCAATATGCCAGCTAGCCATATTGTCTTGACTTCAATTCAGAAAGAGAATAGTCAATACTATATGTATAAAAAATCATTTATTCATTTACCTTTCATTTTTAACTGTGGAGGACACAAAAATGAGTTAGTGGTCACAGCTTTTAAAGTATCCTTGCTGGTTAGCTGGATGCACACCTATCGTGGTACACACATGTAATCCCAAAAACTCTGGAGGTAGAGACAGGAGGATCAAAGGTTTAAGGCCAGAGGCAGCCTATATAACTTAGCAAGACCCTCTCTCAATTTAAAAAATAAAAAATGGACTGGGGGTATAGCTTGGTGGCAGAATACTTGCAAAGTATATGTGAGGCCCTTGATTCAGCCCCGAGTACCACAAAAATAAATTAAAAATTAAAAAAATAAATAAAATTAAAATAAGTAAAAATAAAATATCTGTGGTGGGAAGAACCACATTTACACCCAGTAAGCAACTACAATCCCACATATAGAAATCTAGGAAGTATCGTTTTCTTTTTTTGCAGTTTTAGGGATCAAACCCAGGACTTTCACACATGATAGGCAAGTGCTCCAACACTGAATTACACCCCCCCCCACCCCTAAGGAACTATCTTGATTTCAGAATTCTAGCCTAATATTCCCACTAGTTCAGCCATTATTGTCCATTTGTGTCCTGGTTTTTGTTTCAGAAAATATTTATTGTAAGTATAATCATAAAGGTCTAGGGTTTAGCTCAGTTGGTAGAGTGCTGCTCTGCACTCTCTGAGCCCCTAGGTTCAATCCCCAGCACTGCAAAAATGGGAGAAGGTTGTGGCAATCCACTCCTGAACCAATCCTGAAACAATCAGCCATTGAAAACTCTATGAATAGCAGAGAAGCACTGACACAGTGTTGGGCATGGTACAGTCTCAGGAATGTTTTGTTCTGGGTCGCTATGAGTCAGACCTGACTCCATGGTACTTAACAACAACATAATCATAAAAGTGCATTGAAAATACTTAGTAGAGATGCAAACAAAATGAAAAGGAACACACAGAAGAAAGGTTTCATTCTAGTCTGGGGCCCTGAGAAGAGCTAGGTCTCTCGAACACTTGAGGGATCAGCATTGGCATATTAGAATTAGGACTAGTCAGTTGCAATAGATGAAAATTCAATTCAGCTAAATCAAAAAGCAGAAATGAGCAGTTTTTCGTTTTCCTGGGATAAAACACATGGCACTTACGATGTACTGTTGTCATCCATGCTGTGACTGTAGGGTAAACTGCTGTACTGCCATCCTCCTCCTGGAAGAGATCCTGTGACATTTCAGCATCAACACCAGCAACTCCTACAGAATAGAATACATGGTGATGAAATAAAAATGAAACCAGGTGGAAATAAAAAAGCAAAACAGATTGAAAATGTAGTTGACAAAACTTTTTTCCATGAGGTAAGTTTTAAAAAGTCTTTCTTTAATGTCTGCTCCAACACATTCTTTATAGCAGTAAAGACTGAGATATTCACTTACCATAGACAAAATTTAAGTTTAAGTGGGTGGCTCACGTCTGTAATCCCAGCACTTGGGAGGTAAAGGCAAAAGAATTGTGAGTTCAAGGCAAGCCTGGACTACATAGGAAGTTCCAAGACAGCCTGGGCTACATAGTGAGACCCTCTTTCAAAAAAACAAAAATAAACAAAAATTTGTTTTCCCTCTCCTCCCCCCATGTGTCTGTCTGTCTCTCTCGCTCTCTCTCTCTCTCTCTCTCTCACACACACACACACACACACACACACACACTTTTCTTGGGGGAGGGGCATTGTCTCATTATGTAACCAAGGCTGACCTTGAATCCAAGATCCTCTTCACTCAGCCTTCCGAATACCTGGGGTTACAGGAATGCACTACCATGCCTGGCTACTTAAAAGCATTTAAAAAATAATAAAGCTGGATATGGTGGCTTTGACTACCAGTTTCAAATCAAAATAAATGACAATAAGTATTTCCAGAAATTCTTCATTACAATAAACAAAACAAGAACATGGTTAGCAAAATAATTGAGTTACATAATGTGAGTAGAATACCTTTTCCACCACTTCTTGATTTCTGTCAGATTTCATGCACACTCACTTTTTGACATCATGTGTCCCAGTGGCAGTCAAGGGGTAAGTTGACTGCTAGCATTTTTTAAAAAAAGAAAAAAAGGGGGAAAAACTCAGCTGTATCCAGAGAATAGTTGGTTGGATATTATAACATTTTGTAACTTAAGCCATCAAGGCTCAGGAGAATAAGTGACTTAACCAAAGATACTTCATTTACTTGGCATGACTCAGATGGAAGTTACGTATTTGTGGTTCCTAGTTTGAACTGTTTCCTAGCCTATACCAATATTTCAAAAGAGATCACTAGGCAGAAAGATTTCAAGTTCTTTTTTAGGCTTACAACTGTTACAGAGCATATTTAACTTGAATCTCTTAATACTTACAGGGGGGTGGGATTTAGCTCAGTTGGTAGAGCACTGCTCTGCAGTCTCTGAGGTCCCAGGTTCTATTCCCAGCACCGCAAAATGGCAGGAGGACGTGGCAATCCACTCCCAAGGCAATCCTGAAACAATCAGCCATTGAAACCCCTATGAGGGTTGCTATGAGTCAGATATGACTCGATGGCACCAAAAAACAACAGCAACAGTGCTTACAGAGCATTTCCAAAAGCCATGTACAGAAAGCTGAAAACTTAGCTGATCCCTGTAGTGCATGCCTGTAATCCCAGCAAATTGACAGGCTGAGGCAGGAAGATCATGAGTTCAAGGCTAGAGGCAGCCTGTGCAACTTAGTGAGACCCTGTCTCAAAAAATAAAAAGAGGGGCTGGGGATGCTGCTCAGTGGTAGAGGACTTACCTAGCATGTGTGAGGCCCTGGGTTCAACCCCTAGCACTGCAAAAGAAAAGAAAAAGCTGAAAAGTTACTCTTAATTATAATTCATATGCTTTAACTTTAGCACCTAAGAGTAATACTATTATATGAAGATCATGGGGTGTTGCTTTATACTTGCAAATCCTATTGAACCTTTTTTTTTTTTTTACTAACTAAACTTAAAATTTCTTTAGAGTCAGTGTCTATTGCAGGTTAAAACAGGTTGAATTTCGATACCAAGATAGAGATTTTCAGAAAATAGCTGGGATTCTAAGCTTAGTTACCGATGGTTACAGATGGCATTCAAAGCTATGGGACTAAACAAAATAATAAGAGAGGAAGGGAAGAGATGATACCAAGATAGAGATTTTCAGAAAATAGCTGGGATTCTAAGCTTAGTTACCGATGGTTACAGATGGCATTCAAAGCTATGGGACTAAACAAAATAATAAGAGAGGAAGGGAAGAGATGAACTGAGGACAGAATGCTGGGAAGCTTAACATGTAAAGGGTTAGGAACAAAGGGGATCAGTGGAGGGGAGGGCAGTCCACTGAGTGATTTCCTCAGATGATCCACAAACAGTACTGGGCATATCCCTAAAGGAGCTCGCCTACTGACATCTCAGGCGATGTTTTTCTCTTATTTTCCAGGAAAATGTGAGAGCTTTGACCAGAGGGGTCCAGGCTGTGATGGGTTATAAGCCTGGGAGTGGCCTGGTGACTCCAGCTACTGTGAATGCTGAGATTAAGGCCGGGAAGCCCTGGAAAAAGCATGGCAACAGAAATAAAAAAGAGAAAAGTCGTAGACTCTATAAACACCTCGATATGTGAACTTGGACTGCAACAGAAATGGCGTCTGAATTGTGCTCGTGGAAAAGGACAGGAGCTGCTTGTCGGCCTCTGGAACTTTTCCAAGGTCCTGGCACTCCTGAACAGACCCTGCAGAGCACAACCTCACTTGACAGTCTTGATGACAGGAGTGCAGGGCTCCTGGAAACACCAGCCTGGACTAATGTAGTCATTGGGAGCCCCAGAAGGAGGCTCCTGTAGAAGGCTGAACTGAAGATGAGGGGCTGAATTACGTACAAGGTGTGATTTAAAAACTACAGTGAATGTTTAAATAAAAAATTATAGTAAGAGACAAGGGCCATTAATTCTCCTCAAGATACTCCCCTGACTTCTGACACACTTATCGTATCGTTCTTGCCTCTTTCTGAAATAATTCCATAACAAATTTTTACTGTAATATTTTTTAGCCAAGCACTGTGGTGCACTCCTCTAATCCCAGCAACTCAAGAGGCTAAGGCAGGAGGATTGCAGGCTGTGGCAGGAAGGCAATCCAGAAAATGACCGCAGCTGAGGAGGGCCCTGAAGCTGGAACAAGGGCCACATCACATGGGCCCTTGGAGCCTGCAGGGGAACTGTGGACATTTTCTGAAAAATAAGACAAGCTAATGAGTTTTGTTCTGTTCTAATTCTTCATTTAAGAAATGGGTAAAGCCAGGAGCAGTACCACATGCCTGTAATCCCAGTACTTGGAAAGCTAAAGTGGGAGGATTGTGAGTTGGAGGCCAACCTGGGCTACATAGTGAGACCCCCATCTCAAAAAATAATGAGTGAAAGTTTATTCCGGATCAAAGCTGAGGCAGGCTTGAAGAAGGCAAAACTGAAGTTGTACTGTGTCTACTGTAATACCCTGCTTCTAGTCATTCCTTTTTATCTCAGAAAAGTAAAATAGCATAGAAAGCTCATGATAGAAGAGGAATAAGTATTGGAATATGAAAGCAAGCTGGGAGTGGAGCTCAGTTGTATAGCAAATGCTTAGCGTGAGCAGGGCCCTAGGTTCAAAGCCCAGCATATATATACACACAAATTGTAGAATATGAAATCACTTTGATCCCTTTACTGAAAACAGATACAGGCATATGGCAGAAACTTATACTGAATGGAGAGAACATGTACTTATTTAAGTTTTGCTTTTTGTAACGATTTTATTGAGATAATTACCCTACAATTCATTGATGTAAAGCATACAATTCAGTATTTTTAGTATATTCACAGTTGTGCAACCATAATGTTTTTATCACCCCCAAAAGGTCTCATACCTGTGGCCATCAATCTTCAATCTTCTTGCTCGCCCTAGCCCTCAGCAACCACTAATATATTTCATCCCTATGTAGATTACCTATTCTAGATATTTCATGTAAATGGAATACGGTAATGATAGGGGCTGGGTAAATATCTCAACTTCCCTGTCATCTGGTGGGCTCAGTCCACATGTTCCTCAAAACCTCCTAGTCAAAGTGAGCCTCTCCATTCCCTTACTTCTTCCTAGATTTGTCTCCCCAATAAAATAACTGAACCTAAATCCTTTCGTAGAATCTGAGGAACCCAAGCTAGGATGCCCTCAAGATATTCCCCTATTTTCACTTTTGCTTCTGCCCCTAATCTGTTTTTTTTGGGTTTTTTGTTGTTCTTGTCGTTTTGAGTATTCCCATCCTTATGGAGGTTTGTACTCTAGACTTACGAGTTATCATTATCACTTTTCCAGTATTTTATTACAAGGAATGTATCAGCCTTTTAAAGTAGAACCTGCTATACATCTGTCATCTGTTTACTTTCAGGAAATGAGAAGGAAGTAAGGCTCTTGTCAAGAAGCCCATAGCCACGTGTTTTCTTGGTAGATAAACTGGACACTTGAGCAGCAAGCCAAGTTGCAGCAAGCAGCAAGCCAATCAGTATACTAAGTGCAACATTGTTTTACTAGGCCTTGTTTCCCTTCTGTCTCTGAAGTGAGGAAAAGTATTGAAAAATTTCACCCCTAATATCCAGTTGCTATATGATGTGCTCAGTACTCTTATCAGTTGAAGGTGAAGAGGACATACATAAAAGATTTTGCTTTCCATAGACTTCCCTGTAGCCAGGCACTGTGGCACAAGCCTGTAATCCCAGCTACTCTGGAGGTTGAGGCAGGATGATCACAAGTTCAAGGCCAGAGGCAGCCAGTGCAACTTAGTGAGAACCTATCTCAAAATTTAAAAGGGGGCAGGAGAAGCACTCAAAGGGAAAACAGTTTTGAACATTGTATAAGTAAGCAAATAGCAATATGTAAGTAAAAGGGAACAGTACACAGTATACCCTGAATATTTTAACATTTATTAATGTGTGCTCTATGTACAGAAAGTGTACAATTCAGATAGCTGAATTACCCCCACGCGATACACTGATGCAACCAATACCCTGATGGAAGCACAGAACCTGACCAGCACCCCTGAAGCCCCCTTTATACTTCCTTTTCAGTCATTACTCACCCTCCCAAGGGTAACCACTATTCTGATTTTTTTCCCCTGACTTTATATTGTAGATAAATAAAATCTACAGTTGTTATTAGGTGCCATGGAGTTGGGTCCAACTCATAGCAACCCTATGTACAGCAGAATGAAACACTCCCTGATTCTGTGCCAGGCACACGATCTTATTTATGTTTAAGTCCATTATTGCAGTCACTGTGTCAACCCATCTAGTGGAGGGTTTTCCTTTTTGTTGACCTACCACTCTCCCAAACGTGATGTCCTTCTCCAGGGATTGGTCCCTACTGACTACATGTCCAAAATACGTAAGATGCAATCTGGCCATCCTTGCTTCCAAGGAACACTGTGGTTGCTCTTCTAGGACAGATCTCTTGGTTCTTTTGCAGTCCATGGTATATTCAATATTCATCTCCAGCACCACAATTCAAAAGCATCAATTCTCCTATCTCGCTTGTTCAACGTCCAGTTTTCACAACCATATGATGCGACTGAAAATACCATGGTATGAGTCAGGCGCACCTTCGTCTTCAATGTGACATCTTTACTTTTTAATACTTTAAAGACATCTTTTGCCACAGCTTTTCCCAAAGCAATGCATCTTTTGATTTCTTGACTGATGCTTCCATGGGTGTTGACTATAGAACCAAGTAAAGCAAAATCATGGACAACCTCAATCTTTTCTCCATTTATTGTGAAGTTTGCATACTGACCCAGTTGTAAGATTTTTGTTTTGTTGATGTTTAGTCACAGTCCATACTGATGGCTATGTTCTTTGATTTTCATCAGTAAATGTTTCAAATCTTCACTTTCAGCAACCAGAGTTGTGTCATCTGCATAACATAGGCTGCTAATGAGTCTTCCTCCAATCCTGATGCTGCATTCTTTTTTTTTTTGAAATGTTCAAATTAAAAATCATATCTCTAATGTAGCATTGGAATTAAGTATATTTTGTAGACTATTAAAATTCTTCACCCATACATGCCACATATTCTTCATAAAGCCCAGCTTCTCACACACAAGCTCCCGTAGTACAGCAAACTGACAGATGTATGGGGGAAGTCTACAGTTGGTACTCTTATGTGTCTGGCTGCTTTAACCCAACATTGTGAAATTCATCCATGTTGCTATGTATAAAAATAGTAGATCATTCCTTCTACTTGCTGGATAGTCTTGTGTGTGTGCAGGCTTAGGTTTTCAATGCCATAAGCACTCTAATACAGTGCTGTCCTATAGAACTTTTGTTGTAGTGGAAGTGTTCTGTGATCTGTGCTATCCAATCGATACCTATAGCCATAAATGGCTATTTGTTGTTGTTAGGTGCCGTCGAGTCGGTATCCGACTCATAGCGACCCTCTGTACAACAGGGGAAACACTATTGTCAATGCTTCTCTGCTGTTCATAGGGTTTTCGATGGCAGATTGATTTTTGGGAGGGGTTTGCCAGGTCCTTCTCCCAAGCCTACAGCATCTGGTGTTCCCAGGCGGTCTCCCATCCAGGTACTAACCAGGCCTGACCCTGCTTAGCTTCCGAGATCTGACAGGATCGGATTCCACAGGGCTACCGCTGCAGGCCTAAATGGCTATTAAGCATTTTAAATGTGGCTGGTATGATTAACTGAGTTTTTATTTGTGTTTAAGTTGTGTAAATATAAATAGCCACATATGGCTCCTGGCTACCTATTGGTCATCACAGATCTATTACATGACTTTAAAGGAGCACTGTATGCATAGCTGTGCAGAAATAGGATAGTGAACTCATTAGGTATGCGTATCTTCAGCATTAGAAAACTCTCAATGAATTTAACTTTCATGCCTTCCTCATCTGTATGAATCTCTATAGGAAATATGAAGTATGCACCTCTCTAGTTTTATCACTTTTGTTTCATAGGGGCTTGTTATGGTTTGGACCTAAATTATTCCCCAAAGGTCATGTTATTTGGTTGCCAGCAGGTAGCACTGTCCTGGAAGGTTGTGGAGCTTTGGGAAGTGGGCAGAAGTAGCTCCCTAGGGGAGGTCCTTTGGAGGTTTTTAATCCCAGATTCGCAGCCCTGTTCTCTCTCTGTTCCTGGTCTGCCATGCTGTGAGGTCATTTGGTCATCTACCACAGGCCCTGCCCACACTGCTGCCTTGCCTGCCCTACTGCCATCATGGACTGATTCTCAAACCATGAGCTCCCAATAAATATCTTCCCCCATAAGTTTGGGTTGATTTTCTCCTACAGCAATGACAGTTGACTAATACAGGGCTGAAACTGAACTTTATTTTTATAGACTTACCTGGATATTACAGACTTGGGGCCCTCACTGGAAGTTGTGGTTAGGTAGGTGGGACTGTCATTTCTCACTGTGAGTCACTTTCCTCTCAGGTGTGTCTGACTACAGGGAGCTCTCCTCCCTGATGCCAGTGGTTCTGAGCTGGCACTTGATTCAGAGTGCAATTAGATCCTCTCACGGTTTTTTCCATTTGTTTAACTGGGGGGTAAAGGAAGGGTGGGAAGCAGAAGGGAGCATGCCAACATTAAACAGGAAATACATACAAATCCACATTATACTTTTGCTCCTCCTCTCAATAAAGGTGTAGGTAATATCCTCTGGTCTGTTGCTGGTGACTGAGGGTCCAGGGTCATCCTAGGGTGTCTGAGAGATGGTGTGGATCTGAGTGCCTTCTCCATCTGTATGCAGTGCCTGTGCAAGCGGATTCTAAGAGAGGCGCCGTGTGGTTCAGTCCTACTCCTGAGCTGTGGGGAATGCTGGTCTCTTCTGAGTCTGTTCTCTGTGGACAACCCAGGAGTGAAGGTAGTCAGAGGTAAAGGTAAATATATCCTTTGCCCTTTTTATCGTCTTAATCTCAGACTGTTATCACTATGCTCTTTCTGTTCTTTTAGGGCATAGCTTTTTTTCTAGTGCACCACTACCTCTGCTGAACTCTTCCAGGAAAAAACCCCAAACCAAACAATCTGGCTTGCATAATTTGGTTTGCATATTTAAAATAACAGAGTTGAAATTACTGTGACTGTTGTTGGATTAATTGGGAAGCAGCAGCACTTGAAGGGAGAAACATTTTAGAGAATCATTTTAGTGCTTTTCAAAACCACAACAGCTTTTAACACTTGTTTGGGTACTTGCTGTTATTTCTATGACTGAAATGGAATGGCAGGTTTTTTGATTTTTTTTTCTTGGTTGCTTAGCTGTCAGGGAATAGAGAAGTAGAATAGCCTGTTCAAGAAAAATGAAATAGGAAGCCAGGCATAGGCATATGCCTGTAATTCCAAAGACTTGGGAGGCTGAGGCAGGAGGGTCACAAGTTCAAGGCCAACCTGGGCTACCTAGTGAGTTTCAGGCCAGCCTGAGCTATATAAAGATATTGTGTCTCAAAACAAATAAAAATAAAAATAAATAAGCAAGCTTCTTTTCCTCTCCTTTTTTGAATATTACTATGGACTCAAGAATCCTTTTTAAGAAAGACTACCATGTCCACTGGGCAGCTCTTTTTTAACAGTAGAACCTGGTAGTAAATGTAGAAGGAATGATAGTGACCCTTTGTAATCACCAATGAAATCATTGATTGAGCAATAGGTTCTTGGGGAACTAGAGAGCTAGGTGGTTTTAAAGTATCACTTATTAGCACTTAGTAAATACAAAGGGAAAAGTTTTTTTCACAGTAGAGATAGCTGACATCTCAGATGACCAAAGCCAGCATCACCCTTAGTGCCACCACCTGAACCACTCTGCCTTAGATGTGGTACTGTGAGAATTATACATAACCATCTTCTACTATCTTTTCAAAATCCTCTCAGCTCAATCTAATCATGAAGAAATAAGACAACTCCGGATCTGGGACACTTAGTGCAGATAAGACCTAGACTAAAAGATTCAATTTTTGAGTCCTGAAATAGGAAAAAAAAAACCCACCATATTAGACATTATTAGAGCAGAGCAAATTTTAACATGGATTACATATTAGGTAGTATTGCTGTATCAAAGCAATGGAAATGGGGTTTTGTCAGAGAATGTCCGTAGAATATATGTGGATGCATTTGGGGTAAAATGTCATTGCAGTTCTAAACGGTACAGTGCAAGAGCCAAAGAACAAATGTGGCAAAGTGTTAACCACTGGGAAAGCTGTTCTACACCTTTTTACCTTTCACCTTCTTTACAGATTTGAAATTTTCTGTGTGTGTGTAGTATTTGGAAACTGAACCCAAAGCCTCACACATTGCAAGTGCTCTACCACTGAGCTGCACCCCCAGCCACTTTTTAATTTTCTTATCCTGAGAAAGGGTCTCACTAAATTATCCAGGCTGCTTCTCACCTTGAACTCGTGATCCTCCCACCTCTGCTTCCCTAGTCGCTGGGATTACAGGCTAGGTGTGCACTACCGTGCCTGGCCCAGATTTGAAATTTTTCAATTTTTTTTACAAAACATTGAGGGGATATAAAAGGAGACAGTAAAACACCATAAGGACTCAAAAGCCAACTAGAAGAGTAGAGAGAACTGTACCAGAAGACTAAAACCAAAAACTATCACAATAAACAGAAATGTAGTTCCTGCCTTCTCTCTCTGCCTTTGGGAGTCACTAACTGGCTTTTGGGAGATGTGTTCATCTAACTCCTATCTTGGCATGCTATGAACCTGAAGGGATGCCTGTTTCTGATTTATAAACTGCTATGAGAACTTACATTTCTTTTAAAGAATTATTTCAATGAAAATATGCAGGTGCTGAATTCTGCTTTAAGTAGCTCTTCAAAAGGTCAGTTGCCTTGCCGTTAAAGAGCATTCATTGATATATGCCTCTTTAAAAATATAGGGCTTTCCCTTATATAATGTTTCTACATCCGTCAGCTATATTATCCCTTTCCTACCTTCTTGAACATCCTCAAGGAAGTGAATTTCAGCAACTGCATGTTACAAATGAGGACTGCAAGGGGGACAGAGTAAAGAAACCTTTACAAGATCATACAGTGAGATGATGACAGAGTTCTAATTAGACACCGGGACCCCAGCAGTCCTAATCACTATCCCCCAACATGTCCACCACCTGCTCAAGACTTGGAAATGCCATTTCTTTTAAATGTATTCTTTTAGGATTTTGAGTTTGAGAGCGGGGCAATCTATGAAATTTAGGAAGATCCCATTTCAAACTTAAAAGTATCAGAAAATAAAATAAATGGGCTGGGGGTGCAGCTCAGTGGTAGAGTACTTGCTCAGCCTGTACAAGGTCCTGTGTTCAATTTTCCAATACAGAAAAAGAAAAGAAAAGAAAAGAAAAGAAAAGAAAAGAAAATATTCTCTTAGAACTGGTTTCTGTAGAGCAGGGAAAACAAGCTGACATACAAGTTTTTTATTCCTTTTTTTTTTTTTTTTTTTTTTAATTAATCATTACTAACTGCACAGAAGCCACAGCCTTCCTCTAAGCAGTTAAGCAGTGCCTTCTGTCAGAAGCTGGCAGGAAGCAGTTGCTCCCGCCTGTACCCTCACCCAAGGGAAGCTCCTTGGGTCGCTCAGGTTGCCGGCCCCGCCCTTCCTTCTTCACAGGACAATGCCCAGGCTGTGCTGCTGCTGCTGCTGCTGCTGCCAACAGGACATGCCTATGAGCGGTGATATGGCCTGCTGCCCATAAGGACAAGTGCTATGGTCCTTTGGTTAGTTTTTCTTTTTGGCTGACTCTGAACCATGGCCAACAAACAAGAGCTTTCACCCCCAGGCACCGGTTAGGCCTCTGGGGAGCCTGGCAAAGGACCTGGGAGAATCCAGGAGGATCTCCAGGGCGGGAATGGCTTAGAATATATACAGGGGCTGGGATTTAGCTCAGTTGGTAGAGCGCTGTGCTGCAGTCTCTGAGGTCCCGAGTTCAATTCCCAGCATTGCAAAAATGGGAGAAAGACTTGGCAATCCACTCCCAAGGCAATCCCGAAACAGTCAGCCATTGAAAATCCTATGAGGGTTGCTATGAGTCAGACTCGACAGCCCCTAACGACAACAAACGTTCTCCACAAGATGGGATCCTGAGCCCTCCAGGCTGGCTGGCTGGTTGCCAGCTGCCTGGCTCACCTCATCTCCTCCCCTGGCTGCTGTGCCTCTGTGGTCTGCCTTCCAGAGGCTAATCCCTCCCTGCCTCCAGAGAGGCCTTTGCAGGGCTGGTGCCATGATCCCAGAGCCAAGCAGGAGGCCCGCAGCCACAGCTCCTCCACTTGCTGTCTTTGTTACCTCTGCTGATGTCTGTGCCCTAGAGCTCTGTGACGAAAAGCCAGGGGCTTAGCTTTTCCTGTGTTCCATCAGATATTCAAGTGGAAATGTCAGTGGGCAGTTGCATATGTGAGTCTAAAGTCTAAGGAATTAACAAACTAGAAGAAAGAGATAAATTCCTAGAAAAAAAATATATAACCTACCAGAGTTGAATCAGGGAGCCACAGGAAGCCTGAATAACCAATAACAGAGACTGCATAGTAACTGAAAACCTCCCAACAAAGGAAAGCCCAGAACCAGATGGAGTTACAGATGAAGTCTACCAAACTTTAAGGAAGAATTAATATTTGAATTTCTTAAATCCTTCCAAAAAACAGAGGTGTTGAGAATACTTTATGGCATGGTTTGGATATGAAGTGTCTGCCAAAAAGGCTCATGTGTTGAAGGCTTGGGGCCCAGCTGATTGAATCGTGAGAGCACTGACTTCATCCATGGATTAACCCATTGATGAGTTCACAGCTATTAGGAGTGAGGCCTAGCTGGAGGAACTAGGTCACTGGGAATATGCCCTAGAAAGATTTGTCTTGTCCCCTGGTTCCTACTGCACTGAGCTCATTTGGTCCACCACATGCTCCTGCTGCCATGATGTTCTGCCTCACCAGAGGCCCATCCCACAGCAATGGAACAAGCCAATCTCAGTCTGAAACCATGTGCCAAAACAAATCTTTCCTCTTTTTAGATTGTTTCTTTCACATATTTGTCACAGTGATGAAAGTCTGACACACTTCCTAACATTTTATGAGGCCAGCATTACCTTGATATCTAAGCCAAAGACACCACAAGAAAACAAAAGTCTCATGAACAATGATACAAAAATCCCCAATAAGAGTTTAGCAAAGCATATATAGCAATGTATCATAAAGATTATAAATCATGATCAAGTGGACTTAACATATGCAAATCTGTGTGACATATCACATTAGATAGAAAAAAAAAACATGATTATACCAATCAGTGCAGAAAAGGCATTCAGCAATGTTTGATATCCTTTCTTTATTAAAAACTCTTGATAGTTTAGGCATTGAAAAAGAGTTCCTTAACACAATAAGACCATTCTGAAAATCCCTCAGCTAATATCATAACTACTGGGGAGAAATGGAGCTCTTCTTCTCAGATCTGGTATCAGGCAAGGATAGCCACACTCACACCTGTCCAACGTACTGTCAAGGGCAACTAGTTAGACAGGCAAAAGAGATAAAGGGCATTCAAATCCAAAAGGAAGAAATAAGGTTATCGCCATTTGAAGATGGCATGATCCTATATGAAGAAAACTCCAAAGACTTCATCAAAAAATTGTCAGATCTAATAAATGAACTCAGTAAAGTTGCAAGATATAAAGTCAGCATACAAAAATCTGTGGCAATTCTATATAGAAATAATGTCTTAAATAAAAAAAATCAAGAAACACTCATTTATGATAGCATCAAGAAATTAAAATACTTAAAAATAAATTCAACCAAGGAGGTAAAAGACATATGTACCAAAAACTATGAAACATTGATG
>VMDO01000649.1:145501-272416 GCA_007922755.1 Pedetes capensis | reverse complement strand
TTGTTGTTGTTGTTGTTAGGTGCCGTCGAGTCGGTATCCGACTCATAGCGACCCTCATAGGGTTTTCCATGGCTGACTGTTTCGGGATTGCCTTGGGAGTGGATTGCCAGGTCCTTCTCCCATTTTTGCGGTGCTGGGAATTGAACTCGGGACCTCAGAGACTGCAGCGCAGCGCTCTACCAACTGAGCTAAATCCCAACCCCTTTACTAATATTATTAGGTACATACTCAGTGATTTCCAAATGTGGCATTTGGTATGGTGAGGCAACTACATGTCATGTGTTCATTTGCACTTGGAAATGACAATTTTTAAATATCTTATGACTTTTCCCTTCCTGTTCCGCTATTTAGTCCTTCTCTGGTCTCTCCTCTTGGATAGTATTATTTCTTCCACTCATGCATGGAATATGCTGGTATTTTACCTAGCCCCAGGCTCCCCATTCTACATTTTTATGTCATTCCTGGGACAAGGAAGAAACTAGTAAAGGATGCTACTTTGAATGTCCATGAGATACTACAGGCAAATTGACAGATGCTAGTAAGAGAGCAAAAGAAAGTTTTGCCATGAGTAATGAGAGTTGAGTATGTAATATAAAACAAAGAATATCTGAAAACTAGATATATCCGTAAAAAGTTGACTAAGAGGTTTCTTTCTACTTTCTCCTATTTTTCTAAGTGCTAGACAACACAGTCAAAACTTAAATGTTTTAGAAAAAATATTTTTCTGAAAGAAAATTGGTATGCATACTTTTTTTTCCTTTTAACTCTAAAGTAGATTCCAGCCTTCTATCATATATATCTAACACCTGTAGCACATAAACTCTGGTCTAAATTTCCTAAAAATGCTGGACATGTTTTAGTATTTTAATGATAAAACCCAGATGTCTTGGCTTACATGCCCTGGAAGAAAAGAAACATACAGCCTTACAAAGAACACTGGCCATTTTGAATCTGATTAAACTCTATGCCAAACAAGGTCTGGAAAGAGTATGCTGTTTGTACAAACAATCCTTTAAAAAGTATCTTTCAAATCCACTTAAATGTTCTAGAAAACCTCTGAAATGTGAACTGGCAATATTTATTTACACTCCACCCCTGCATTAAAGTATTAGTTCAGGGTCATGGCTTGGTGCTTGGAGCAGGAATTGTACTAGTGATTAGCATCATTCTCCCACTTGGGTTCTAAAACCCAAATGGAATGAACCCTCTCTGGCCATTTATGCAAATGACAATACCCTTTTGTTGTTGTTGTTGTTGTTGTTAGCTGCTGTTGAGTCTGGCTCATAGCAACCCTTTGTACAGCAGGCAAAACACTATTGTTAGTGCTTCTCTGCTATTCATATGGTTTTCAATGGCAGATTGTCTTTGTGGCAGTGGGTTGCCAGGTCCTTCTTCCAAGCCTACAGCAGCTGGTTTCCAGGCAGTTTCCATCCAAGTACTAACCAGGCCCAATCCTGTTAGCTTCTGAGAGCTGACTGGATCAGATACCACAGTAGTACAGCAATATCCTTTAGAGACCAGTAATTCTTCAATGTAGTTCACTTTCAGAATCATCTGGGAGAGTTTTCTAAAAATATCCACTTGCAGATGCCATCCTGTAGCATCTATTTCAATAGGTTAGATAAAGCCTTGGGTTTGGGAACCTTAGTTCCCTGGCCATTCTTGTTCTCAAGTGTGCTTAGGAATTGCTGAGGATCTTGCTAAAATGCAGATTATGACTCAGCAGGTATGGGGGCAGAAGATTCTACATTTCCAGCAAGTTCCCAGATGGTGATGATGCTACTGGTGTAGGGACCACAGGTCCCATTTCACCCCCGGGGTCTCAGTCTCTCCCAACGTGAAAGTCTTTCCATCATTCCCCTGCTTTCACACCCTCATGTGATTTCAAAACGTCGAGGCCTTGCATTCTGTAGGATGACCCTCAGCCTGGGTCCGCCTGATGCTTCCTCATCAGCAGACTTAGATGATGCTGTGCTGGCAGGAATACACAGGATGAGCTGGGCTGTCTGCTTGCTGCATCACCCAGGGGGCATGAGAAGGAAGGCATATGGTGGAGACACCCCTGGTGATAAGAATCTTTATCATCCTGTCAGGTTGGTGTCTGCCAAGTGTTTCCACCACAAAATCACCATTTTCTCCCCCTTCTATTGCTAGCGCTCATCAGTTCATGAATTTTTCTAACTTGTCTTATCATTTGTCTCCATGTGACTAGAATGTGAGTTCCGTGAGGGTAGGGAGCTTTGTTTGTTTTTCACTGTGGGATCGCCAGAGCCTAGAGCCATGCCTGACACTCAATAATTCTGGATAAATGACTGCATGAACAAATGGAAGATATCCTAAGCGTGGCCTCAAGAAGCATGCACAAGTTCTGGCCAGTCGATGACAGGAGGAAGAGCTCATTTCCAACCACACTGACTCCAAAGAGCTGTTTTTGGCAGCCCGCCTCTGACCTATAATTATAGCTGACGAATGAGCCCATGCAGGGATCTGGGGGTGCATTTGGGGGTGCTCACCTTGGAAAGGGCATTGGGATACTTCCCTACTCATGGCAAGGTGGTTTCAAGAAGCTATGGTACATTTCTTTCCTAGGTGAGGTGGCCGCTTCAGTCTTCAGAACCTTGCCAGCTGGTTCTCTTTTCCATGTTCCATTCACTTAGTCATTCACTCAATATTTGCGGAGCAACCTCTAAGTGACACAGTCGACTGGCCTAGGTTTCATGAGCATAACTATATTCTTTTTGTTAACCAGACCTTTTCAAGTTTATTTGCATGCAACAGTCCTGCATCTTTATTTTCTCCACCCCCACCCCAGGTCCCTGGTTTAAGCTTTATCACTGAAAGGAATACATGATTATTGTAAAAAAAAAATTCCAGCAACACAGCATTTTATGCAGTAAGAAATGAAATCCCCTTTCTCTATCTCTCACTGTGGGTCACCATAAAAATAAAGTTTCTTGGCCCTCTTTGCAGGCAGAAAGTGAGAGTCCCCTGGGGACTGAAAAGGTGGCATAAGGGAGGAGAATTTTCACAAACGTGGATTACTTTTGTATATAAAGGACTTGTCAGGAATGTCAATGTTCAACTGTCTGTAGCTTGTCACACTTGTTGAGAGCTTGGCTAAGGCAGCTGGAATTCCAGAAGGACAATCTAAGGATCATGCCAGGTGTTCATTCTCTAGACTCTCTAAGGTTTATCTGTGTGCCAAGAAGACTGTCAGTGAGCCACACACCTGGACTAGATTACTTGAGTTCACATCATATCTTTCAAGTCATGCTTTTGAATTGCATCCTACATTAAGAATCAATATAAAATTAGCCCAAGGGAGATAGTTTCAGCAAATGTTTTGTCCTCAGAACTGTCGTTGAAGACACTATCCATTTTCCACAGGACACACACCAGATATTTTACCTAGAGTTCTAGGAGACAGCTTGGCTTTTGCGATTTGGTCTGCTGCTGTCTCTTTGCTTTTGCTCCTTCTTCTTCTTTTCTGTCCTTCCCCACCCCTCTTCTTTTTCCAATGATGAGAATAATATTGCCCATAATATCACCTTTCTTCCCTAGATTTCCAGGAAGCTCTGACCAACATTAGTCAATGGCATTTATTTCCTTTGCCTGGATATTCTTGCTTGCATGATTCTAGTGTTTTTCACTTCTACCATTTTTTAAACCTTCTATAAATACTTTTGGGAGAAGGACTCAGCAACTCACTCCCAAAAAACAATCAGCTATTGAAAACTATGAATAGCAGAGAAGCACAACAATAGTATTTCATCTGTTGTATATAGGGTCGCTATGAGTCAGACACTGACTCAAGGGCAGCTAACAATAACAACAAATACTTTTATTTCTTTTGCAAGTAGGAAGAAACATAAATAAGGCATTAACAAACAGCTGAATGCTGATGTTTTATAACTTATGTTGTTGTTGTTAGGTGCCGTTGAGTCGGTATCTGACTCATAGTGACTCTATGTACAACAGGCAAAACACTTGTCAGTACTTCTCTGTTATTCATAGGGTTTTTAATGGCAGATTGACCAGGCAGAGTGGGTTGCCGGGTCCATCTCCCAAGCCTACAGCACCTGGTGTTCCTAGGCAGGCTCCTATCCAAGTACTAACCAGGTCTGACCCTGCTTAGCTTCCGAGATCTGATGGGATCGGATGCCACAGGGCTATGGCTGCAGGCTTTATAACTTATAGATAAGGAAAACAAGGGCCAGAAAGGTTGTTTTTGCTAAAAGCAACAAGCAGCTTGTTAATGGGAGCTTTTAGACCAAAGCCTGAGGATTCCTATCCTTTCCATTACTTGACATTGTTTCATATTAAAGACTAATATTTCTTCTGTCTTCACATGTTGAGCATATTTACTCCCCTTGTTTTATTTTCTGTGCTATTTCTGAGAAAAAAAGCCAAGCCTAGGGCCTAAGTGTTCTCTTCAATTACCACTGTCAATGCACAAGGTTGAGAGAGTCCAGGATCATTTTGGCTTATGGAGGCTCAGCTCCAGCAACCTACCAACTCCACATGGGACTTCAGACCTGCATTTATGTGGTCATGGATGGAAAAGCTTTAGCAATCAAGGTGTTTCTGAGTTTGGTATTGTTGTTGCAAAGTTTGGATTCATCAAAAAGAAAGATATAGTTGGGTGTAATGGTGCACATCTGTAATCCCAGTGACTAAAGAGGCTGAGGCAGGAGGATTGCAGGTTCGAGGCCAGAGGCAACCTGAGCATCTTGGTGAGACTCTGTCTCAAAATAAAATTAAAGGGGTAGGGATGGGTGTAGATCAGTAGTGAAGCACTTGCCTACCATGCTTGAGGCTCTGGGTTCAACCCCTCAATACTGGCGAAAAAAAAAAAAAGAAAAGAAGAAAAAAAAGATGCAATAAGTTTAATGCAGCAGGGCATAATGGTTCATGCTTATAATCCTAATAACTCTGGAGGCTGAGGCAGGAGGAGGGTACAGCTCAATGGTAGAGCACTTGCCTAGTGAGCAGGTGCAAGGCCCTGGGTTCAAACTCCAGTACTTGAGGGGTAAAAAGGTTTCATGCAAGCTAAAAAACTCTACATTTTGAAGTTTTTAAAATGGTAGTTTAAAGTTTGGAGATGTAGTTCAGTGGTAGAGTGCATGCGTGGCGCGTGTGTTCAATCTCCCGAAACAAACAAACAAACAACAACAACAACAACAACAATAATAATAATAAAACTGTAGCATAGACTTTCAAACCAAATATGATCAACTGACTAGATTTAAAATAAAAGTAATCTCTGCCTAAAACATTAATATGAAGTAAGAACTCCTATTTGTACCTTTATGTTTCCTCGTAAGGAAAAATATGGCAAATGTAAAAGATGGGTCCAGGAGATGCTAACTTGGAGAACTGACAAGGATTCCTCAGTGCTGTGAAGAAGGGAGTCACAGTCAGAGCAGAGCCATGATCTGCCTGGAGTCTCACTGCTTGGAGGGGCTTTGGAGGTGTGCAGATTGCCCGGATGCCTATTCTTCCATTTACCAGGTATGTGAACTCAGACTTTTAAAAATAAGCTCTAGAGCTTCATTGTTCCCATGTTTATAAACTGCATAGGACTCTGTCGAAGATTTAGTAAGGCTTCACATACAGCATGAAGTCTACAGCACAGTGAGGACTCCTTTGAGTATTCAAACAATTATAGCTATTATGATGCTGAGTGAGCTTAGGACGACTATCATAGCCAGGCCATAACTATTCTACTAAACCAACTTTGTTGTTATTAGGTGCCATTGAGTAGTATCTGACTTACAGAGACCCTGACAGGGTTTTCAATGGCTGATTGGGGATTGTTTATGGGAGTGGACTGCCATATCCTTCTTCCATTTTTTTGGTGGTAGGGATTGAACATGGGTCCTCAGAAAGTGTGGAGCAGTGCTTTACCAACTGAGCTAAACCCCAGCACTTAACCAACTAAGCAGAAAGAAAACCCTAGGAGAACAGGAGTAAAGGAAAGTACTGAAGAGGTATTGGGTAAAATTATCAGAGGATAGACTTAACCCCTTGGGGTCAGGCAGCTGCAGAGGCAAGTTTTCAGGCTGACACTGGGGTGAGCCTGACTCTGTCAGAGTAAAACAAAGCAGTGAATGAAAGCCATAGCTGGTAACTGTGTACCTCTGCTGGACCTGTACAGCTTGTAGCCAAGGGCCAAGGTCTCATACTGTCATCAAGTCACAATTGGCCAACTGAGGAGAGATGTGGCAAAGAGCCCTAGAGAGGAATGGTGCAGAAAGATCCCAAACAGCATGAGCTGGACCCCAGGCAGGAGGGGTGGTTGGTGGCAGAACTCTTGTGGGTTGGACGGGGCAGAGAGGGAGTGACAGCTTCTATGGGGTGGTGAAGGTGAAGTTCTTGGCTCCATTTTGTCACACACTGGTCTGGATCTGAATGTAAAACACATTGCCAAGAAACTTTCTGTGACAGGAAGCTCACTAGACAGGCTAAACTGCTACATATCCTTTAAAGGTATGGCTATTTTCTTGGGGGCCAGGAGAAGGGAGATTGCAATCAAGAACAAATAAAGTTGATAAGAGAAATATGGGAGTTTCCCCTTGGTGTACTCAAGAACATCTTGACTGATGGAGCTAAATGGTCCAGATGTTTATTATGTAGACATTCTATACATGACAGTCATATGAAAAAATATCAGGTTCTATAACATTCATAAGATGATCTTACTTGTTCATATTCATTAATGTGAAAAGCAAAACTAAAAATCATCTAAAATAACACGCTCAAACCAGATGTGATGGTGCATACCTATCATCCCAGCACTAGGGAGACTGAGGCAGGGGGCCTGATGCGAGTTTAAGGCAAGTTCTAGGCCAATATGGGCTACAGAGCAAGACCCTGTCTCAGCAACCCCCTCAAAACAAAAGCAAAACAAAACAAAAAACCAAGCTGAAGCCAAGTTGGATTTTATCTTCAACTTGGCAGAAAGAGCAGCCTTTGATTTTGTGCCTCATACTCTGAATGATTATCCTCTGGATTCTTTTTTTTTAAACCAATTTCTCCATATTTCTTCAAGTTTTAGAAATGAAATGCTCCCAATATATCTAGTCATCTTTTTCTTTGGTTATCTTAATTAGCAACAATAAAAACAGCATAATAAATGGTTTGCTTGAGGCTTACATGATTCAAATCCATACAACATTTAAAGGCACAAACCTTGTTAAAAATTTCACCAAGATTAAACTGAAATTCCTTGGAGAAGGTTTTTCAGTGGGGCAAGATGTTCTAAGCAAACAAAAGACATTTTAGGTCTTTCTAGTTATCTTTGCTTTATAAAAGGAGATAGCTTTTTTTTTTTTAAAGTAAACTTATATTTTTGGATTTATAGAAAAATAGCAATAGTACAGAGAATTCCCCTATAGCTGGCACCCAATATGCATTTTTATTAATGGCTAAGTTAGCATGATGCATTTGCCATAATTAATGAATATTTGTTGTTGTTGTTAGGTACTGTCATGTTGGATCCAACTCATAGTGACCCTATGTGCAGGAGAACAAAACACTACTCAACACTGTGCCATGCCAGCACTAGTGTTAGTGCTTCTCTGCTATTCATAGGGTTTTCAATGGTTGATTATTTGGGGAGTGGGCTTCCATGTCCTTTCCTCAAGCCTACAGCCCCAGGTATTCCCACCCAGGTGGTCTCACATCCAATGACTAACCAGGCCCGACCCTGCTTAGCTTCTGAGATCTGACGGGACTGGACGCCAGGCTGCTATGGCTGTAGACAATGAGTGCTTATACATTATTATTAACTACAGTGTATATTTTATTATTTTTCAGCTTTTACCTAATGTCATTTCTTTTATTCTCTCAGAGTCTTACCCAGAATACTACATTACATTTAGCTACCATGTCTCCTTAGGCTCCTCTCTGCCATAATAGCTTCACAGACTTTCCTGATTCTCAATGACCTTGATGTTTTTGTGAAGTGCCAGCCATGAATTTTGTAGAATGTACTTAACTTGGCATTTATCTAATGTTTTTCTCATGGTTAGACTGGTGTTAAGGTTTTGTGGAAGACCACACAAGTCAGGTGCCATTGTTACCCTAACAAAGGCACATACTGCCAATGTGATATATCTATTGTCGATGTTAGCCTTGATCACCTGTCTGGGGTAAGATTTGTTGGGTTCCCCTTCTCTAAAGCTTCTTGTTTTCCTTCCCTTTCTGTACTTCCCTCTTTGGAAGGAAGTCACTCTCTGCAATGCACACTTCAGAAGGAGGGAGTTATGATCCACCTCTTAGAGAGTAGAATATTTAAGATAACTTGGATTTTTTTTTCCACAAGAGATAGTCTATTCTTCCTCCTTTATTCACTTTCCTCCATTTATTTATTCAAGCATGTCTCCTTTGGGCTATTCTAAAACTCCTTTACTTTGTCTTATATTGCTCCAGCTTCGGCCACTGGGAACTCTTTCAGTTGCCTCCTTTGTCTCTCCGACATGTTCTATCACTGTTTCTGTTTGAGCACATCTGCTGTCGGACAATCCCAGATGCTCCAGGTTCATCCTGTGTATTTTCTGCTTCAGTCCTAGAATCAGCCATTTCTTCAAGGAGCCCTGGTTCCTTTTACTGGAGAATTGTATTAGAAAAGAAGATTTGGGGACTAAGTGGGCATGTTGCTCCTGGAATGTCCAATGTTTCTATGCCTTCTCAGAGGACAGAGGAAAGAAATATACATATGTATATTAACTGGGGTATACACATTTATCAACAAATATTTCTATATGTAACTACCTCTGTAATATACTATATATATTTTTTTTCTGGTACTTGGAGGTTGAACCCAGGGCCTCAAACATGCCTTATAAGCATTTTACTACTGAGGTGCAGCCTATTTTTCATTATTTATTTTGAGTCAGGGCCTCACTAAGTTACACAGGTTGCCTCTGGCCTCAAACCTGTGATCTTCTTGCCTCTACGTCCTGAATCACTGAGATTACAGTCGTGGGGCACTATGCTTGGCTGGCATGTTTCTTTCTTTCATGTTTCCATTTCTATAATGGAAAAAAATAAATTTCAAATTTGAAAAGAAATTAAAATTCCTTATTTGTCAGTTTCCTTGTTCAGCCTCCATCTTGCCCCACAAGGCAATGCTGGACAGCCAGGCATCTGCAGTGCTGCACAGACATCCTAAATGCTTGTCTTAAGCACTGCCTGGTTAGGCCTGAATTTATCCCTCCTCAGCATGTCACACTGTCTGTTGTACTGAGTCCATTCCCTCTGACTTCTATCACACAAGGCCATTTTTCTTGACAAAACTGAGCCACACTTGATGATTTACATCTTGGCCATTTATCTGCTTCTGTGAAAAGTTCAAAAACAGGAGCCAACGCAAACTCCAGAATGCATCTAAAGCAAAACCTCTTGCTGTTTTAGACTTGTTATAACTCCCTTTGCCAAGAAGCAGGGGGAGAAAAATGAAGCACTTAGCTCATATGGGAAACAAGTTTTACATAAAAGTGGGCATGATTATTACCATAAACAACAGCATTTCTTAGTTGGGAAGAGTTCTTTATAGTTTACCAGTCAGTTCTGCCTAATCTGTTTCATTTCTTTTTCTGTCTTTACAACAATCCTAAGAGGCCAGAGGTAGCTTGCGTAACTTAGCAAGAGACCCTGTTTTAAAATAAAAAATAGAAAGGGGCTGGGGTGTAGCTCAGTGGCAGAGCACTTGCACAGTATGCACAAGGCCCTCGGTTCAATTCCCTAGTAGTGAAAATGAATGAAAGAAAGAAAGAAAGAAAGAAAGAAAGAAAAAGAGAGAGAGAGAGAGAGAGAGAGAGAGAGAGAGAGAGAGAGAGAGAAAGAAAGAGGGAGGGAAGAAGGAAGAAAGTGAAAGAAAAAAAAGTATTTTCTCTCTTCCTTGCTTATACATAATATCCCAGATAGAGTACAAATCCTAAGTGCTGGCTCCTCTCTTTTGTCCACACTTGGAAGAAGAACACTCACTTTCCCTTCCCAGGACACACATTCATAGTCAAGGACTTAGAAGGATAATAGCAAATGGGGAAGGATGAGACTATACCTTAATATTGTGTTTCATTGTCAGAAATACTGCCACCAAAGATCTGAACAGAGATTTACCCAAGTTGATATAAAAATATAAGCTCATGGAAAGATACCCAACATCATTAGCCATTGAGGGAAATCAAATAGAAACCATGAGATACCACTTCACATCTCCTAAGGTGGCTATAATCAAAACAACAGGGAGTAGCAAGTATCAACAAGGATATGGAGAAGGTAGAACCCTCAAACATTGCTGGCAGGAAAGTAAAATGGTACAGCCACTCTAGAACACAGTTTGGGAAATCCTCAGAATGCTAAACACTGAATTATCATATGACTTAGGAATTCCACTTTCCAGGTATATGCTATTGTTATGTGCTGTCAAGTTGCATCCAACTCATAGCGACCCTCATAGGGTTTTCGATGGCTGATTGTTTCGGGATTGCTTTGGGAATGGATTGCTACACCCTTCTCCCATTCTGCGGTGCTGGGGATTGAACCTGGGTCCTTAGAGAGTGCAGAGTAGCACTCTACCAAATGAGCTAAACCCCAGCCCTTCCAGGTATATATCAAAGAAAAATGAAAACATACACGGACACAAAATTTTTACCCAAATGTTCATAACATTTTGTTGTTATTCATCACAATCCAAAATTATAATCAACCCAATGTCTATCCACTGATGAACAGGTAAATAAAATACAGTATAATCATTTGTACATAGGCTAGCTATAAGTCAGACCTGACCTGATGGCATCTAATAAGAACAAAGTATTATCCTACAATGAAATATCATTCAGCCATGAACAGATATCTATTACTGTTACAACACAGGTGAGCTTTGAAAACTTATGCTACATGGAAGAAGGCAGATACAAAAAGACACAAACTATATTCTATTTATGTGAAATGCATGGAGTAGGCAAATTTGTAGGGACAGAAATGAGTGTTTTCCAGGGAGGAATGGGGAATGACTGCTAATGGGTATGGGGTTTCTTTTTGGGATGGTGAATATATTCTAAATTGATAGTGGCAATGGTTATACACTTCTGTCAATATACAAAAAATGGCTCAACTATGCACCTTAAATGTATACATTTGTACAGTGTGCAAATTATATCTCAAAAACACTGTTAAAAATACTGGTAGAGCAAAGGGTAGTGCATACAGGATATTTTGGATTCAGTGTTTCCTTCGTTCTGTTTTCTGTGGCCAATAACACAATACCACAGGCTGTGTGAGTTGTAAAGAAAAGAGGTTAATTTTGGCTTATAAACCAGGAAGTGCAAGGTCAAGGGGCCACAGATGTTGATGCCTTTTTGGTTAGCAGAGTCCTCCAGTACTGCTGAGTATCACAAAGCAATAGACAGGGAATATGTGAGCATGCATGTGTGTGCACCACTCTCTCTCCCTGTTTTTTCAATACTAGGGAGTTGAACCTAAGGCCTCGTGCATGCTAGGCAAGTGCTTTACTTTTGAGCTGCATCCCCAGCCCCCTTTTTCACTTTTTGGTACAGGGTCTTGCTAAGTTACACAGGCTTCCTCTGGCCTCAGTCTCACCATCCTCTTGCCTCTACCTCTGGGTCACTGGGAGTACAGGCATGAGCCACCATACCTGGTTCTACTGTCTCTCTTCTTATAAAGCCACCAGAAATTCAATCATGGGGTTCCCCCCTGATGACTTTATCTAATCCTAACTGTCTCAAAGGCCCTACTGCTGAACATCATGGTCAAATTAAGTTTCCATCTTGTTAATACCTAAAAATGTGGGTTAACTGTCAACACATGAGCCGTGGAGGAACACACTCAATCCACATCCAAGCCACAGGAGTATCCCAGTCATGCATATTCAGCATTAGTGTTTCAGTCATTCATGTTTTTATATTTTGGTATTTCAAATCACATTAAATGTGGATATGAGATTTTATTCTTCACATTTGAAAGAGGGCATGGGTTAAGAATGTTGAGAAAACTTGTTTAGGTCCAGTTTCTATATTCTGTGTATCTGGATATAGCAGTAGAACCAACACTGCTATCAGCACTACCCTGCAGCACCTTGGTACTAATTCAGAGAACCCACATGAGTGTGTTGAACTATTCAAAATGTGGCCTCTCTTTTTCCAAACATTTTGCTGGCCTCCAAATGATGAAGCCATCAAGATTTTTTTTTTTTAAATGATCGTATGCCAGTCATGGTGGTGCACACTTGTAATCCCAGCACTTGGGAGGCTGAGGCATGAGGATCGACACAAGTTTGAGGGCAGCCTGGGCTACACAGCAAGTCCTTGTACCAAAAAACTAACCAACCAACCAACTGAACCAACCAACCAACAGAGAAGATAGCATCAGGAAAATTTTCTCATTTTTAAAGTAAATGATCCAGAGATGTTAGTTTCCTAGAGTTATTATCTTCATCATTCGTTATTATTGAGTGCTTGACCTTGGGTTAATCATTTTAATAAACACATTCCCACAAATTCTCTTTTAATTCTTACAACATCCTTATGGATTGCTGTTGTTGTTGTTAGGTGCTGTGTGGTTGATGTCTGACTCATAGCGACCCTACGTACAACAGACGAAACACTATTGTCAGTGCTTCTCTGCTATTCATAGGATTTTCAATGGCTCAGTGTGTTTTGGGAGTGGGTTGCCAGGTCCTTCTGTTGAGCCTACAGCACCTGGTGTTCCTAGGTGCTCTCCCATCCAAGCACTAACCAGGCCTGACCCTGCTTAGATTGTGAGATTTGATGGGATCGGACACCACAGTGGTGCAGCAGCTGCAGGGTCCTTATGGATGAAGTGAGTATTATTTGCACTGTTTTACATGAGAGGATACTGAGGAATAGAATGGTTAGAAAGCTTGCCTGGAGTCTGCAGACACAAAGTGATGGATCTGGGACTTGAATTCAAATCTTGCAGCCAGCACTCTTATCTGAAGCTGCCACTTTGTGTGCTAGGTGAATGGTGCTCTCTAATTGTGCAGTCTTTGTTATGTTCCATCAAATATAACAGTGAGTCAGGCAGAAATATGTGAGGGATTAATGGGGGACACAACAGGACATGTACATTGTGGTAATAACCTCTGGATATGGCTAAACTGTGTGGATACTATTTGGTCTGCCATAAGCTCCAAAAGCCTGCAGCCATGGCACTGTGGCTTCTGATCCTGTCAGATCTCGGAAGCTAAGCAGGATCAGACCTGGTTAGTACTTGGGTGGGAGAACACCAGGGAACACCAGATACTGTAGGCTTAGGAGAAGAACCCGGCAAACCACTCCCAAAAATCAATCAGCCATCAAAAATCCTATGAATAGCAGAGAAACACTGACAATAAAGTTTCACCTGCTGTACATAGGGTTGCTATGAGTTGGACACTGACTTGATGGCACCTAACAACAACAATAATACAACAACAAGCTGCAAAAACATGTGCCAAATGTCCACTTAAGGGAGGTTATCTAAGCCTATGTACATAGCACCTACTAAAAAGTTCAGAGCAAAGGGTAATCTCTTAGCAGTGCCACAGTGACAAAGAATGAATGTAAAAATTGAACAAATGAATATATCCATTCGTTAATAACTGTCGCATAATTCTCCTGGAAAAGGATGGTAAACCTATAAGCCAAGAGAAGATATTTGGTTCGGTGTAGATTCTTATTAGCAGAATATCTGGTTCTCTCATTGGCATAGATATGAAAAAGGTATTTGTATTTGAAGACCTAATACGTATTTTGCCTTGTTTGGAGTGAGAACAATAACCGAGTCCCTGCATCTGGCTTAGAATTCAGTACTTGAATACCATTATAGTTTAAAACAGTGGGAAGTAAACGCTTTTGTGACTGTTATGAGATGTTAATAAAATTGCACTGTAAGATGTAAGAAAAAAATTTGCTTTTTAAAACAGACAATTTCATACCACACTTGCAGTGGCTTTTAGCCTGCTTATCTCATCCATTGGTTGGTGACCAAGCCATGGAGCACCCCAGCAGGGAAGCCCGCCTTGTGTTTATATGACAGCTAGAGCATTAGTTAACTTAACTTGCAGAAGTAGATTTTAGAGGAAGGGATTTGACAAAGTTGTTAAACCCAGTGGAGGCAGGAGAGGAAAGCTGGCTGATTATGCATCAGCGCAATGTCATTTTGAAATTCGTTTTGGCCCCCAGAATATAAATACTCTTCAGTATTTTTGTTAGGATTGCCAGAAAATCAGCAAGTGCTCACTTTCTTTGGCCAACGAAAGCATGACTCTCTGTGCAAAAATCTTCTGCACATTTATAAACAAGAACATTTAGAAAATCCCCTCTTGCTGAAAGATATGACAACAGATATATTTAACTGGGCTGTAAAATAAAGCAGATACTATGAATACCATCAGGTTCATCAAGCACAGGAAAAGCCTTTATGTCTCTTCTGCATGAACTTATACTTATGTCTTCCTGTCCGCCCAAATATCCACCTGTCCTGTGCTGGTCTGCTAAGCCACCACCTAGATTTGCACCTTCATTGGCTCTGCCTTCTCAGATGAGCATTTCCTCATGCATTTTCTACATTTCTCACCACTGTACCCTCAGTTTCCATGCACTCTCATGTTCTGTCCAGGCAGGCTACTGTGATGATGATCTAGTGATCCTTGACCTCCTACCCAAACCTCAGGCAAAAAAACTTTTCTCCCTCACTGAATCTTCCAGTTGAAAAAAGACCACTGCATGACGTCAGTCAGGAGTTGACCAATTTTTTTCTTTAAAGAGGTACATGACACAGATTTTAGGTTTTGTGAACCACGTGATCTTTTTCACAACTCCTCTGCCCTCTCACTGTGTTGCAAAAACAGCCACAGAAGACAGGTGAACAAATGAGCATGGCTATGTTCCAATACAATCGTATTTATGGACACAGGAATTTGTTTCCTATAACTTTCACCTATCACAAAATATTATTCTACTTTTAATTGTTAAAAGTCATTTAAAAGAAGAAAAGCCATCCTTGGCTCATAGAATGTGCAAGAACAGGTGGTGGGATGGATTTGGTTTGATCTAAGTCAAACTCTCAACCTAAACCAGGAGTTTCTCCTCCGTTTTACAACTAGTCGGTCAGATTCTGTGTAAAATTTCTACAGTTACAAGAAGCTGATTGCCACTAGGGGCAGCTTGTTCTAACATGAAATGACTGGATTGAGCTTTGCCTACAAAAGTCACAAAGAATCACTCAACTTCACCTTCATAGAAAACTTTCAAATACTGAAATGTACCTATTCTGACCACCAATGGCTCATATTTCTTTAACTGTTGTTATATACCATGTTTTGCTCTGTTTTGTTTGCTTCTTCTAGCCTGTAGAAATCATTTTACCAATGTCAACTCAGGATACCTGACTAGGTGTGCTGGTTTGGGGGAGAGGAGAGTCTGTTTGCCATTCTTGAACTCTCTATCCATGCAACTCTGAACTTCTTCGGCTTAGGATAATGTCATACTCACCTTGAAAATTCTTTTTTTTTGTTGCATGTGTATTGTATTGGGGGGTTGAACCTAAAACCTTACACAAATTTTGCAAGTGTTCTGTTACTGAGCTACACTCCCAGCTCATTTTTTCCTTTTCATATTTTGAGACAGGGTATTGCTAAGTTACATAGGCTGTCTCTGGCCTTGAAGTTGAGATCCTCCTGCCTCAGCCTCCTGAGTCACTGGGATTACAGGCATGCACCACCATGTGTGTACCACCACACTGGCCCTCATCTTGCAAATTAGCTCCCTTTGGTTTTTCATCATGCATACTGTGATGCCCACATTCTCCTCTTCACCAGGCTTGCCATGAGAGTGGGTATTACCAGTGCTTGATCTTTGAAGCCTGTGACCTCTCTCATACATGATGCCTTAGGAAACATTAATTTTCCTGTTAACTCATTTCTTCCATAGGGACTATTTCATATTTATATCTGCAGCCTCAATCTAGTACCTGAACTCTAGGCTCCTACCTCCCCCTGCCTAGAGGACATCTGTTTGAAGATCTTACTTTACACTCACCATAAAACCTTTATGTCCCAAACTGGGTACTTTCTCACAAGACGATGGCAATGATGATAACAATAGTTACAACAGAAATAGCAACTACCATTTATTGAACACCTAATATGTGCCAGGGAGACGGACCCAGCAACCCACTCTCAAAAATCAGCCTGCCATTGAAAACCCTATGAACAGAAGAGAAGCAGAGACAATGAATGGTGTTTCGCCTGTCGTAGGTAGGGTCGCTATGAGTCGGATACCAACTTGATGGCACCTAACAACAACAACAATATGTGCCAGGCACTATTCTAAACTAAAGACTCATTATCTTACTAAACCTGTAACCTATGAGGAAACTACTTTCACTTTCCTTTTGCAGTTGGGAAAATGGGCTCAGAGAAATAAGTTGGCTAAATGCACTGCTAATAGTTAAAGTGGTCAGGATTTGAATGCTTATATGTTTGAAACAAAGAATATGCTCTTGACTATCTTAGATGGTCCTTATAACTGTCTGAATGATGTCACAGACACCCCACTTATTCCACATTCCCTGCCTGGGAAAGCTGAAGTCAGTCCTGACTCTTCCCTTTCATTCACCCTTCCTACCAATTAGTCTCTGATATACTTGGATTCTTCTAAATATCTGGAATCCACTTTCCCCTTTTATTTCACTATTGTCTGAAGCCAAGCCCCTTGGTATCTCCTGTGGTTTACTCTCTTCTGATGGGTCTTCCATTCCCAGGTTCCCTCGTCAATCCATCCTGCACTAATCTGCCCAATACATTTGAGCAAGCAGGATCTCTCACTCCAAAGGCCTTCCTGGCTGTCTCCCTCTGTGCCATGCACTTGTTTGACCACCTTAGTACTGGTCAGCTGTCATTTAACCTGGAGTCCTCATCCTGTGGGGTGGCAGGAGCATGTTAACTGCTGTGTAATTTAAGTATTTCACATGCATGTCTTTTGATCCTTATTTATTTATTTTTGTCTTTGGTAGTTTCAAGAGAAGTATGTTCTGCAAAACTGGAGAAAGCCCAGAAAAATACAGTTCCAGGTTAAATATCTTCATAAAATGCTGATGAATTCAAAGTATCTTTCTTGCTGGACAACTTTAACATGAAGTGGGGTGCTAAGGGGCAAGAGAGGTGTAGATCTATAGGAACTATGGGTACATAGGGCAGGGGAGAGGAGCATGGTGGCTAGAGATGTCAACAAACATCTCAGTTGCATTTTAGTCCAGCCAGGAACAGTCCTGCATGTTTTCTATCCTAATAATGTTCACACAATTTTAGTGCCTGTTTAACTTTTAAGCCTGTAGCCATACCACTGTGGTGTCTGACCCCATCAGATCTCAGAAGCTAAGCAGGGTCGGACCTGGTTAGTACTTGGATGGGAGACTGCCTGGGAACACCAGGTGCTGTAGGCTTGGGAGAAGGACCTGACAACCCACTCCCCAAAACAATGAGCCATTGAAAACCCTATGAATAGCAGAGAAGCAGTAACAATACTGCTTCGCCTGTTGTATGCAGGGTTGCTGTGAGGCAGATACTGACTTGATGGCACCTAACAACAACAACAACAACAACAAAACTTCAAAGGACTGGGGTTTAGATCAGTTGATAGAATGCTTGCTGTGCATGCTCTGAGGCTCTGGGTTCAATCTCCAGCACTGCAAAAATGGGAGAAGGACGTGACAATCCACTCCCCAAGGGAATCCCAAAACAATCTGCCAGTGAAAACCCTGTGAGGGTCGCTATGAGTCGGACATGACTCGAGGGCACCCAACAACAACAAAAACAAAGCAATGTATGATGGTTATTCTTTCCTTTTCTTTTCTTTTCTTTTTCTTGGTACTGAGGGGTTGAGCACAGGGCCTTATGCTTGCATGCTTTTGGAAGTGCTTTTCCAAGAGCTGCACTCCCAGCCCTTTCTTATTTTTATTTTTTTTACTTTTTATTTTGAGACAAGGTCTTGCTAAATTATGCAGACTGCCTCTGGTCTTGAACTTGCAATCCTTCTGCCCCCACCTCCTGGGTCACTAGGATTAAACGTGTGTACCACCACACCCAGCAGGATGGTTATTCTTAATCATCAACTTGACTGGGTTGAGAAGCACCTGGGAAGAGAGGGCAGGTAGAAGAAGTAAGTCACATGGGAGTGTGTCCTTCGGGGCTGCCTTCTCCTTCTCACTCTCTGCTTCCAGGCCACCATGATGTAAACTGTTCTGCTCTGCCATGCCGTCATGCCACGATGGATTGAAACTTCCAAAATAGCAGGCCAAAATAAAACCTTCATCCTGAGAGTGGTTTTTGTCAGATATTTTGTTACAGCCATGAAAAAGCAACTAACACACAATGATTCCCACCTGTCAGGGTTGTGTGAAAGCTAAATGTGATTAGGAATGTGAAGTGTCACAGTGCTGAGCACAGGCACAGGATCAACTGCAGTTCTATCATTAACTTCTCCACCATCATCATTTTCATAATCTATAAATATGTGGAAGGAAAATTACACATCCTCAAGCAGTTAGTGGCCAAATTAACCAACTTTTCCATTTGATAGGATAATTTCTTTTGCATATCTGCTATGTGGCTTCGTTTTAGGAAGGTGTTTCATAAGTATCTCAAGTTATGCCTGGAGATAAAAATGGAGAAACATTTGTAGGATGATTATAGAGTTAAAGAGACTCACATTTAGCTTAAAAATACTTTGAAAAGAAGGGACTGGTGGCTCAAGGGGAACCCAATGAGCAGTCTCTAGTGATGTGCCATAAGTCTTTAATTAATTCTCATCTGGTTTGACATTTGTACCAACAATTTGAATAAATATACATGAGACATATTTATCAAATATGAATATGAAAAAAGTTGGGAGTGGTAGCTAATTCAATACATAGCTTATTTAAGACTCAAACTTGTTTTGACAGGCTTGAATATCCCAAAATTAAATTTCACCAGACTTAAATATATTTATAAGGAGGAAGATCTCCTTTTGGCTTAAGGATGAATCTTTAAAGCCTCATGATAATGAGCTTCTTGAAATAAAGTCTGTCTTTGAAAGTTTTGAGCACTAGCTGGCTAAGCAGCAGCAAGGGAAGGACCACTATATTTGGTGAATGATGTAAATATATGACTGTCCCTCCTAAAACCTCATCAATGTTAAACTCATAACTATGCCTGGGAAAAGCCTTCCTACCCTCCAAAGTGCTAGAGCCTTTGGACGTCCTTAAGAGGATGTGGCCTGTGTGGCCTCTCTCTTCAACTCACATGACACATAGTCTTTGTCTCTCACCTGGCATGAGTCATACTAATTACCATTTATTGAGAACTATCCTGTGCTCAGCGATTTTTATATCCACTGTCTGAAGTGTCCCAATAACCATGTGAAGTTGATGAAATCATCCATTTTACAAGTAAGAAATACAAAGCCAAAATCAGTTTATATCATTTACTTGCCTAGGGTCCCACAGTGAGAAATCAACAGAACTCAGGCTCATATCCAGACATCATGAAAGAACCATTCTATTCCCACTAACCCAGGTCTCTTCTCTAACCATCATTTCTCACACTATCGTCAGTGCTTGGCATTGCTTTTTCCCTCCATGTGTATGTTTATTCAGTATTGTGGGTCTTATTGGGCTTGACCTAGATTGTAAACTCCTCAAATAAAGGATTATGCCTGGCTTTTCTATGTATTTCTAACAGCAATCATTTCAATACATAATTGATAACACCAGTTAGCATTACTCATTCATTAAATATTATTGAACATCTACTATACAGCTAGCATTATGAAAAGAATTACAGATATGGTCATGAACAAGTTAGAAAATTTTCTAATCTAAAGAGATAGGAAGGAGAAGGGCCTGGCAATCCACTCCCAAGGCAATCCTGAAATAGCCAGCCATTGAAAACCCTACAAGGGTCGCTATGAGTGGGATACCGACTCGACAGCACCTAACAACAACAACAACAACAACAAAGAGATAGGAAAAGGACCAGATGGATTCATTGCTGAATTCTATAACACTTTTAAAGAAGAATTAACACCAACGCTCCTCAAATTATTCCACAAAATACAAATGGAAGGATCACTACCACATTCATTCTGTGAAGCCAGTATTACCCTGATAGGAAAACCAGATAAGGATACATCAAGAAAGGAGAATTACAGATCAATTTCCCTGATGAACCTAGATGCAAAAATCCTTAATAAAATACTCAAAAATCAACATCAACAACACTTTCCAAAGATCATGTACTATAATCAAACTGGTTTCATTCCAGGAATGCAAGCCTGGTTCAACATATGCAAGACAATAAATGCAATACAGCATATAATAGTCTCAGAAACAGAAACCACAGAAACTTATCAATAGGTGCAGAAAAGGCCTTCAACAAAGTTCAACATCCTCTTTTGTGATAAAAGCCTTGAAGCAACTAGGAATTAAAGGAACATAGTTCAACATAATAAAGGCAATATATGAAAATCCTATAGCCAACATCATACTAAATGGAGAAAAACTGAAAGCATTTCCCCTAAAATTAGGAACAAGACAAGGGTGTCTACTGTCTCCACTGCTATTCAATGCAGTGATGAACTATTAGCCACAGCAATAGGACAAGAGAAGAAATAAGATGGATCCAAATAGGAAAGAAGTCAAATTATCCCTATTTGCAGATGACAAGATCTTATAGTTAAAAGACCCTAAAGATTCTACCAGAAAACTCTTGAAGCTGATAAACACTTTTAGCAAAATAAAAGGATATAAAATTAACATAAATTAATCAGTAGCTTTTCTTTATACCAACAACAACCAGGGAGAGAAAGAAACCAAGAAAACCATCCCATTTACAATAGCTTCAAAACAAATAAAACACCCGGGAATAAACCTAGCCAAGGAGGTGAAAGACCTCTACAATGAAAACTTTAAAACACTAAAGAAAAAGATTGAAGATGATGCCAGAAGGTAGAAAGATCTCCCATGTGTATGGATTGGAAGAATTAATATTGTGAATATAGCTATCTTGCCAAAAGCAATCTACAGATCCTCATCAAAACCCAATCCTTATCAAAATCCCAATGACATTCTTCACAGACATAGAGAAACAATCCTAAAATTCATATGGAAGCATAAAAGACCTCAAATCACTAAAGTGATCCTAAGCAAAAAAACAGTCCAAGGGGCATCACGATTCCTGATTTCAAATTGTTATATATATTGCTGTAATATATAAATGGAATATAATATATCTCAATAATAATATTGTTATTAAAGTCTCTTCATGTTACATGTGGCAAAATAGTATTTATAAACACATTTTAAATATATAACCTATTTTATTTCACTACATGTAATGTGATGGACTTAAATGACAATAAATCTTTAAGATCTCAAAACAAATAATGTACTTTGATAATGTAAAATAAAATAAGAAAAGAGATGGGAAAAAAATAAGTCAATGGCTTCCCTGACTTTCAAACTAAGATATGATCAAAAGAAGGCAGTAGCTGTGGTATTACCTGGAGAAGAAGGTTTTAGGCAGAGGGAAGCACAAGTACAGAAGATGGGTGGTGAAAACTAGCCTAGCATGTTTGGGGAGTAGAATGAGGGTCTGCATGGTTAGAATGGCGTCAGAGAGATGGGTGGGCAGTATAAAGTTAGATTGGAGAAGTACGCAGGCACAAACTTATGCAGAGTCTTGAGCCACTGGGGACATTCAGCAAGGGGGTGTGACTTGTGTTTATAGAAGATCACTTTGGCTACTGGGTGGAGAATTGATTATGGGGCACGCTACCAAGAAAGCAGTATGGATGTGATGCAGCGGTGGCTGGCGCCAAGATGGTAGCAGGTGAAATGTGAAAGGGGGTCTAACTCAGGATGTATTTTCTCAGAAGAGTAAACAGGACTTGCTGACAGTTTAGATGTTCATGGTTTGGGGAAAGTGAATAAATTAAGGATGACTGGTACCAGGTGCAATGGTGGATACCTGTAATCCCAGCAGCTTGGGAGGCAGAGACAGGAGGATCGCAAATTCGAGTCCAGAGGCAGTCTATGTAATTTAGCAAAACCTTGTCTCAAAAAAGTAAAAAAATGGGCTGGAGATGCAGCTCAGTGGTCCAGCACTTGCAAAGCATGCAAGTGGCCCTGGGTTCTACCCCCAGTATTGGGGAAAAAAAATCAAGGATGAGTCCTACGTTGTTGGCTTGAGAACCTGGAAAGATAGTGAAGTTGTTAACTAAGATGAAGAAGAACTGAGTGAGTTGGGAAAGACACTGGGTGTTATATGAACTGGGAAAGGAGGAGGTAATGGTTCTATTTTGGCCGTATTTGAGATGTTTTTTAGACATTATTTGAATATAAGCTTTGTAAGGACAGAGACTTTGCTCATCTTATTCTGTGCTATGTTCCAGTGCAAGAAACAGTATTTAGTACATAAATTGGTATGAAAAAAAAGCCAAGGGGGGGCATTGAGGAGATAGTTGGATTTACGATTGTTTAAATCTTTTGGATGAATGTAGATCCTCAGCAAAGCATAAATACATTCTTCCTTGGCTCTTGTATGTGCAGTAAAGATCTCTGAGACAATGGTTTTTGAAAGAGCAGAATTAAACATCCTAATAGGGTCAGCTAATGCAGTCCTAGAGTGAGGCTCAAAATCCCAGGCTCTGACTAAAGCTTACCTGGCCTTTCCCATGGTGTTTGGGGTCGTTTAAGTGATCTGACAGCCAAGACCATGGGCCTTGAGGAGGTGTTGCAATGTTTCTCTGAATCACATTTACTACTTCTAATAATAATGATGATGGTAATAATAATAAAAACGCTCAAACGTGTTAACATTCTTATTTTCTATTTACTGGTTTCCACTGGAACTGTTCTTATTTCTACCAATCCCAGGATTCAAGTGTTAACTTGGTGCTTGCTTTAAACAGAATAAACAGACTGCAAAAGATCCTCCCCATTTCAAAAACTAGTTTCTGAGTTCCAAGGACAGGCCAGCATCAGGAAAGGAAGATAGGATCTGACGTCAAAGAGGAAGTGAACAGTATGCTGAAATCATAAAGGATATCCTGAATCCTCCTGTGAAGACAATGGCTTCCCTTAGAGTACGAAAACCAAGGTCAGGCACAGACCTTTTGATTCAATAGCACCAAACAGATGAGTCAAGAACATTGGCTCTGGAAGCCAGAACACCTGGTGCTACAATTTGAATATGAAATGTCCCCCACAGGCTCATGTGCCGAATGCTTGGTCCCCAGCTAGTTGCACTATTTTGGGAGGTGGTGCAAACTTTAGGAGGTGGGGCCCAGCTGGAGAAAAATAGTCACTGGGGATGGGTCTGTGAAAGTCCTTTCCTCTTTCTCTTCTTCCTGTCCTCCATGAGGTGAGAAGTCTACCACATGCTCTTGTGGCCATGGTGTTCTGCCTCTCCATGATCTGAGAATCAACGGAGCCAAGACTAAGGAATGAAACCTCTGGAACCGTGAGCCAAAATCAATCTTTCCTCCTTTTAAATGGTTTCTCTCAGGTATTTGGTCATAACAATAGGAAACCTAACTAATACATCTGGGTTCAAATTCTAGCTCTGAAACTGTAGATCATTTATTTAGACTCTCTGTACCTCCATTTTTGTATCTGTCAAGTGGTCAATGATCATAATGAAATTATAATGGAATTTGTTATCATTGCTTCTTCTTAAAATGCAGGTATGTGTCTTTGTACTCTGCTAAGTGCTTTACATAGCCCATCTCTCTGAATACTCATATAAAACATCTAAGGCAGGTACTATTATTCCTTCATTTAAAGATGAGGGATTAGGTGGCTGGTTCTAGTTTGAACAGCTGGGAATCGCAGCTTGGAACCCAGGCAATGTGACTATAGAGCTAATCCCTGAATGATGATGTGCCATCACACCTCTCTTATTTATTACCTGCTATCTTACTCAAGGGCTGGGATTTAGCTCAGTTGGTAGAGCGCTACGCTGCAGTCTCTGAGGTCCTGAGTTCAATTCCCAGCACCACAAAAATGGGAGAAGGGCCTGGCAATCCACTCCCAAGGTAATCCTGAAACAGCCATTGAAAACCCTATGAGGGTCGCTATGAGTTGGAAACCAATTCGACGGCACCTAACAACAACAACATCTTACTCAAGGCTGGGATTTAGCTCAGTTGGTAGAGCACTGCTCTGCAGTCTCAGGTCCTGGGTTCATTTCCCAGCACCGCAAAAATGGGAGAAGGACATGGCAATCCACTCCCAAGGCAATCCCGAAACAGTCAGCCATTGAAAACCCTATGAGGGTTGCTATGAGTCAGCGACGCCTCGATGGCACCTAACAACACCAACAACAATTTTATTCAATGTTACTGTGAGTGAGGAGAGTGCTGGTGGGCGTGAGGGCTAATGGCCAAGAACCATGAAACACAATTTGCTGTCAATCAGCTCTATAGATATACCACCTACAAATAAGCTTGCTCATAAAGTGCATGCTGCACAGTTGAACCTCTGTGATATCATTGCCTACTGGGTATGTATGTATGTATGTATGTATGTATGTATTTATTTATTTATTTATTTGACATGGTGTCTTGCTATGCTGTCCAGGTTACCCTCAAACTCCTGGGCTCAAGTGATTCTCTTTCCTCAACTTCCTGAATAGCTGGGAGTATATGCATATGCCACCATGCCAAGAGAAGCTTACCATATTTTTTTAGTCCAGAAATTTCTGGAGTAAATTAGGTTGTTAACCCAGGATGTACAGTGAAATGATTTGAGGAAAGAATATAACATCTGCTCTCAGACATGTACCTCTGGGGGCACTGGGCCTCTAGGGAGCAGGGCACCTCTAGGCAGACATGCTTTTGTTAAGGAGAGATTAGATTTTCTAAAGTGAGCTCAAATTTCCCTTCCCCCAGGGTGTTTATCGGCACTTTACCCCAAGAGTGCTCCCACTTGAGGAAGAAAGTGTGTACAGCATCCCTGAACACGTGATTTGCTTGGCCACCTGCTTTTATAAAAGGGGGCAAAGGCCTTGCTAAGAAACATTTAACACCGTTGACTATATGAATTCAAAAACAGTATTCTTTCTAAAACATTTCAAGTGAAGGAACATATTTGGACAGAAGGACATTGCTCCTGCCCAGATCATTATCATAGGCTTTGCTTTTTGCTTTCTGTGCAGAAATGGTCTATCCTCAGTTGTGAGAAAGCTGACTTCTAGATTTTGGAACCTGCCTGAGTGATTGCCATCACCTAGGAAGTATAGAGATTCTGGCGGGAAGGGCTCAGCTCAGACCGCTTTTCTCTGGCCAGATGGTTTATTTTTTTCTTGCTCTTCTTTTCGGGGAGTGAAGCTACACCTTGGAATTCTTTATAGACAAGCAGCTTTTAAACTGCTGAACTGACATCTGGTGAAATCTACCAGATGGAAGGAATAGACAACAATAGGGTACCGCTTTGGATTGTATCTGTGTGGCTGAGGGAAGTAGTTGATGACTGCTCTGGTTGACCACACAGAAGCGGGGTGGGAGACAGACATTCAGGGCCCCGAGCCAGGTGGGAGCCCTGCAGAAGCTTCTGTCCCCTGTTAAGGTGGGCCTCCATCTAGGGCTCATGACTTGCCCTTGGACCAGCTGGTCCGAAAGAGGAGCCCAGAAAAATGGTTTTGCCAAGGACCACTTGCCAAGTAAAACCTGCACTCCCAGGCAGCAAAAAGGAAAAAGTGAATCTGCTAATGGCCTCCTGAGCTGAAAGTGACTCCCCAGCCAGAGAGATCTATGTGACACAGAAGAGGGTAGTGGTGTGGGCAGTGACAGGTTATGGAGCCCAAAACTTACTTTGGTGACAGATTCTGAGAACCAGCTGTAGATAATGAAGAATTCCAACCCTGAAGACAATCACAGGGTGAACAACGTGACAAGGGTAGAGGCCACATTAACAAGCATGAGGTTTGAGGACTACAGACTCAAAACTGTGACCCCAGAACGCTGCCCCCTTACTCCATGTTCCACCTCAGCACTTCTTGAAAAAAGGAGTGAGAAAGTGAAGGGGGGTGGGTGTGGATTTCAGCCTCTGTTGGCCTCTCTTTCCTTCTCAGCTGCAGGCTTTGGTGGAGGACACAGGGAGGAAATTGCCTCTGACATTTAGAAAAGCAAATGGCTTGGAAATTTGTTGTAAGAGGAACTAAAAAAAAAAAAAAAAGACAAGTAAGATCAAAGGGAATGTGGGCTAGAGGTAGAAGCTGGATAAGGGAAAGAAAAGGAGAAAAAGAACACAATCTATCAAAGCAAGAGACTTCGTGGGTGGCCAGGGAGTCAGGCGGCTCAACCAGAAAGGAGAGAGAGAACACTGGCTCCTTGGAGCTTTAGGTGGAGAATACGGCTAGAGAGATGGGTCCAGATTAAGAGGCTCCAGAAAGACCTGTCTCGCAGACCTAGTGATGCAGTGCTGGGCCTACCCTGCTGCAGACCTGATTCTCATGTGCTTGAGGACCAGCCTTTCCCTTGGCCTTCTGTATATTTTCAAAGAAAAGAGGGATTCCACGTGAGGAGCTCCTCCAGGGTGTACCACGATCTTGTATGGTAGGAGAGTGGAAAGGAGAAATGCTGCTTCCCCCATATCCAAACCATTGCCTTCCCTCATGTCAGCTGAACCTTTTCAATTATTTCATGGTTGTACTTTGAACTGTATGTTAGACATATTTTCCCAAGAACACACGTTATGCAACATCACTCCAAAGGTATCAGGAATTTTCTTCCCTGTCTCCTCATTACAGATAAGTCATCATGTAAGGTGCCTCCCTAAGCTGGGGGTCCTGCTCTAACAAAAACAGTTGTACGGATTCTCTTCCTGTCTGGATATCCTCCTTCCCCACTATCTTCCCCTGGTTTTCCTCTGTCCCTCAGGGCCCAGATCCAGACTCCAGAGCTTAGCAGAAGGGGCTCTGATCACCCACCTTGACACCATGGTCTGCCCCATCTGTGCCACTCACGCTGCACGTACTGTCTGCCTTTTTTGGTAGTTATTTGTGTCCACGCCTGGTAGCCTCTGGCAGCTGCAGACTGTTATTTACTTTCCTTAGAGCATGTCCACCACATTGCCCTGCTTCTGAAAAGTGCTGAATAAATGGGGGCCCCATGATTGCACAAATAAATGCATCTGCTCCTCCCCCAAGTGACTAAATGACCCTGCAATGGGGTTAATATTCTCGCTATTCTCTTTAACATTCTATCATGTTCTAAGGGATGCACATTTTCCTTCTCTTTGAGGAGAGACTATTTATTGTGTGTAACCAGTTTTGACAGAACCAAAGTTTAGGTTAATAATACTGTTGTATTCCTTCAAATACTGCTAATTTCTTATTTTTAAAAGATATGTTTGACACATCAGTGGGGAAAAAAGATAACAAGGCTAGAGCATAGTAAGTGTGTAATAAACATGTCTTGAGTGAATTAATGAATGAATGTGGGAGGGATGGCCAAAGTCTAGATAATAGGAAATTTGCTAAAAAAGAAAAAAACAGAAACAGAAGAATAGAAAAAGGATAGATGCAAGGAAATTTAGGCAAAAAGTAGAAAGAGAATAAGGGAAGCATAAAAGGAGACCCCAGGTTAATTAAATTCTAAATAAGCAATTCTAACTTTTACTACAAAGTTAAACTTGATAATTTAACAAGTAGGGAAATAGTTGGATGAGGAGAAATAAACTCTAAAGACAGACATATCTGGATTCTGATATCCACTCACCTACTGTGTGACCCGGAGCTGGGGTTTAGCTCAGTTGGTAGAGCGCTGCGCTGCAGTCTCTGAGGTCCCTCTGAGTTCTCTGAGTCTCTAAGTTCAATTCCCAGCACCGCAAAAATGGGAGAAGGACCTGGCAATCCACTCCCAAAGCAATCCTGAAACAGTCAGCCATTGAAAACCCTATGTGGGTCACTATGAGTCGGATACTGACTCAACGGCCCCTAACAACAACTTTTGGGCTGGGATTTAGCTCAGTGGGTAGAGCGCTGCGCTGCAGTCTCTGAGGCCCCGAGTTCAATTCCCAGCACCGCAAAAATGGGAGAAGGGCCTGGCAATCCACTCCCAAGCCAATCCCGAAACAGTCAGCCATTGAAAACCCTACAAGGGTCACTATGAGTCAGATACCGACTCGACGGCACCTAACAACAAACAACAACTGTGTGACCCTGGACAAGCTACTCAGCCTCTCTGAGCTCACTGCTTTGTTTTAATTCTTTTTATTTTGAAGTAATTTTAGATTTACAAAGAAGTTACAAAAATTGTACAGAGTTCCCATATATCCTTCACTCAGCTTTCCTTGATGTTAATATCTTTCATAATCATATTACAAGCATGAAACCAGGAAATTAACATCGATCCAATAATCTTAACTACATGATAAGCCTTATTTAGGTTTTGCTGGTTTTCGTATTAATATCCTTTTGCTAGTTCAGGATCCAATAGCTTCCTACAGAGTATTTACTAGTCAAGTCTCTTTATTGCTTCTAAACTGGACAGTTCCTCAGTTTTTTCTTACCTTTCATGACCTTGACACTTTTGAGGAGTTGATTGTCCCTCAGTTTGGGATTGTCTGATGTTTCCTCATTATTAGATTTAGATTTGCATTGTGGCAAGAACACTGTAGACATGACATTGCGCCTTTTCCAGGGCATTGTGCCGGGAGGTGTATGCTAACGTGTCTTACAACCGCTTACATTAATCTTGATCATGTGGTTGAGAGAGTGTCTACTGCTGAATTTCTCCACTGTTTCATCTTTCCTTGGGTAATTAACAAATATCTCATGGGGAGATGCTTCCAGACTATGCAAATATCCTATCTCTCATCATATTTACTTTTATGCCTGGTAATGTTAGAATTCATCAGTGGTTCTTACCTAAAACAATATTACATATTGTTTTAAGGTGATTCCCTGTTCCCTTCATTCTGCCTACTTTTACTGATTTTAATTCTTCTATAACGAAGAGTGTGGCTGGGATTTAGCTCAGTTGGTAGACTGTTTTTTCTGCACACTCTGAGGTCCTTGGTTCCATCCCCAGCATGGCAAAAATGGGAGAAGGACCTGACAGTCAACTCCTGAAACAATCTTGGAGCAATTAAACATCGAAAAACCTATGAAGAGCAGAAAAGCACTGACATAGTGCAAGGCATGGCACAGTGTCGGGGAGCGTTTCATTTGATTGTACGTAGGGTCGCTATGAGTCGGATGCAACTCAACAGTACCTAACAGCAGCAGTAGCAACAACAACAATATAACAAAAGGCCGTGCCTACCACCACCCATCACATGGGTTTTTTTTTGTTAGGTATTGCACAGTTGGGTCCGACTCATAGTGACTCTACGTACAACACATGAAACACTGAAAGACTGTGCCATGCCTGGCACTGTATCAGTGCTTCAGTGCTTCTCTGATATCCATAGGGTTTTCAATGGCTGATTTTTTATTTATTTATTTGAGTGGGCTGCCAGGTCTTTCTCCCAATCCTACCCAGTGTTCCCAGGCAGTCTCCCATCCAAGTACTAACCAAGCCTGACCCTGCTTAGCTTCTGAGATCTGACATGGTTGGATGCCAGGGTGGTAGGGCTGCAGGCACCACACTGATTTATTTATTTAATATTTATTTATATCAGTATGGACTTGGGAATATTTATTTTACTCTTTGGGTCAGAATCTAACACCATTATTTATTTTATTGTCTAAACCTCACTTTCTTTATCTGTAAGACAGGGATAATGACAACTGTCATAAAGATTAAACGAGATTTAATATATGAAAATGTTCAGTACAGAGCGCCTACTAAATGGATGCAAGTTCCCTTTCTTCCCTTTCTTTCCAATGTGGAAGGCCATGCTAATTTGGAAGTAAGATTATTCTTTGTTGTTATTAGGTGCCTTGAGTCAGGTCCAACTCATAGTGACCCTATGTTCAACAGAACGAAACACTACCCAACACTGTGGCAAGCACATGATCTTTTTTTATGTTTGAGCCCACTGTTACAGTCAGTGTATTTCTTCTCATTCCAAATAGTTGAAAATCTGAATTCAGCAATTCTCTTTTAATGTAATGCAGCCTTTCTACCTTAAGGTATAAAGTAACTAGAATTTAGCTATTCTCATGTTGCCTAGTGGAGGCCATTTGGAACCTTCTAGTAATGACTATATAATACTGAGTTTTTAATCAGCATACCCATAATCTGTATGAAAATAGATGCTTGAGAATACTTGAAAACAGTCTGTTCTCTTAAGTAGTTTAAGTGTTTTCCCAGAAATCTTGTTTATGTTCTGAAGTTGCTTAGCTAAACTATTTTCAGAGATAGTCCAAAGCATGCCTCGACCCAGCTGTGGGTCACAGCATCACTAGCTCTGAATCAGTGAAACCATTGATTCATCTTTGATTCCCAAGGTTACAGCAGAGAGTGGAAGAAATCCAAGTTCAATTTAAAATTAGATTTTAAAAGTTCTGGCAATTCACTTTTAAGTTCAGGTCGAATTAAGGAAAAAAAAAAAAAAGAGGACAAGAATAGGGTCCTAAAGATGTGAGAGTGGGTAGATCTGGAAGTTTAAAATAATTCATGAAATATAGTAAAATATCTTAGTAAAGTCACTCAATTTACGGGAACTTTGATTTTCCAGTCCATTTTTATCAGTAAGGATAATCAAGAACATCAGGAGATTTATTTTAAAAAACAACGCTGGGGCAGGGTATTTTGCAAGTGCTCATGTGGACTCCCAGTGACTGCATCTTATTCCATTTGGAGAAGGACCAGGAAGCTGCAGTGTTAGCAGGCATCACCCCCAGCACGAGCCTGATGCAGGTATAACACAGGAATACTGCAGGGCTTCAAAGCCCAGGCTCTGGGGTCTGCTTATGCAGGTTTGGATCTCACAGCTGTCACTCATCATCTGTGTAACATTGGGCAAATGACTTCATCTCCTCAGACTCAGTTTCCTCACTGGATGGATGGGGCTCATGACAAGCCCACAAGGCTGGTGTAAGGCACTAATAAGTGGTACATGTGAGATGGTCAGCACAATGGTGCTAGATGGATATCAGCTCTTCCTAAAGATAATGCACCTCTCCTTGAGGAATGGTGTTTGGGACATGTCTGGACACAGAACTGCTTGGACCTGGATTCTAATACTCTCTGCATTCGCTGGGCCCCAGAATCATTGACATTTACTACCACCACCAGGGTCTTTGCTGGCAAGCTGTGGAGGCTGCAAAGTGAAGTGCGAAGTTAGAAAGAGCTGAAGTAACAAAGGCTGACCAGTCCTCTGCAGGCCACAGATACACCTGATCCAGAACAGGAGAGTCCCCTCAGCATTAGGCAGAGGTTACTAAATGACCAACATAAGAAACTATTTGTGGAGCTCAACCAACCAACAATAGGCAATATCCAGATTAAAATGCTACGATTTAATATTTAGGGCAAAGAAAATTATGTCTAAACCATATAAAATGCAGAATAGAAACTCTGGGCACAGAGTCACACTATAGAGAAGAAAAGGTCCTTTAAGCCCACCACAGCAGCACACCCTGACCCCAGCTTGCATGGAGACCCACCTCTTCTTGTCCCCCATCTTTGCCCTAGGGCCACAGGGGTGCTGGCTATCGGCTCCCACCCAGTGAGTCGCTAGACCTGTACAGAGGATCCGTGCTATAAGTTCCTCGACTCCAGTCAGACCTGTCCTTTCCAGGACTGGCTTCTGGCTTGGTCTCAGAGGCTTTGGAGTGACTCTCTGAAGCTAAGGATGTTCTTGGGATGCAGAAAGAGGGGTGGGGTGATTCATGCCCCTCAGCAAACTGCCCCATAGATCCCCATATGTTGACCTCCATATGTGCTGGTTATTCAGTTTCTGCAGAGGGGTCTGATAGACAGGGGGTGGGCAGGACAGGTGTGGCCAGGGATCACGTTGCCAAAACTCACAATTGCAACACTGGCCTTAAAAGCACTGGTGGGATAAGAGTAAGGAAAGAAAGTCTAACTGTCCTTAGGTACAATTGGTGAGCTCAGCAAAGACAGGGAATGGAGAGAAAATCAATCAGGCTTACGGGCAGGTGGGGTACAGAGAAAGGGAGGAAGACAGGGTGGCGTTGATCTCATTGGCTAGCAAGAAATGCAGTCATCATAGAAGTGGTGAGACAGGTAGATGTGATATGACTGACAGGCAAATCTAAGAGAAGAAATATGCTTCAAAACCATGGATGGTGGTTTAAATACAGAAACATCCGAGGATGGCTCCCTACCTCATTGAATCTCATCACGAGGTCTTCGAGGGCATTGTGCTCTCCATTCTGAGAGGTCAGAATCGATGCTGAGATGGATGCTTTGAGGCAGGGCAGGGACCTCTGGCATTCTGGGGTGCCCAAGTCCCGGGTTAAGAAGCAAAGGTAGTCAACTGGCAGGACCCTTCGGTAAATATTCTGCTCCTGCTCCGTCAGGATGCTGGCGACTTCCTCTGGGAACTGGATGAGGGGCTGCAGATCGATCAGTTCCTTGCTGATCCCAGCTGAACTTGAAGGGAGGACATTGGAATTGGCTGTCGAGGTGCCTGGCTGGCGTTCTGAAATGCAGCAATGAAGATTATGGTTAGACCAAAGTTGGTATCCCTGACTGCATATATTTACTTGAGATCTCAAAGCTATGTAGGTTTCTTAGCCAAAGCCTTTGCTTGGTTGAATAGTCCTAGACTTTCTGCATCTATCTCATGTGTTTACATGAAATATCCATACACATGTGCAGCTTTCTTTCCTCTTCCATTTCAATTAGCTGTGCCCACACCCACCCTCACTTCTTTTTACTCTGATGGTTAGGAAAGCAAGATAAGGAAGCAAATGATGCCTTACAGAATGTCACAGTGAATGGTTTGGAGAATGATGTGCTAGATGAATACAGCTTCTGAAAATGGAAAATTAAGCCCTGGACCCCACCTCAGGGGGTTGAGGGGCAGGAAGGCAGGCAATACATGCTTTTTCCTTATTCTGATACCCTCCCAATCTGCCTCTTAACTTCCTGACTATAATTCATTCATTCATTCATTCACCTATTCATCTGCTTAACAATATATCCATCCAGTCATTTAACAAGTATTTAAAAATCTATGACAATTCAATGACATTAATCTTCTTTTGTTGTTGTTTAATGTGGCTCAGGACATGTACCAGTTAATTTTCCTTTAGGTTTTTAAAAACAAAAATAAACAAACAAAAAAGAACTTGCCTATGTAAAAAAAAAAAAAAAAAAATCTCTTGACAAATCCTGAATAGAGTTTCCCAAAGTGTGATCACCAGAAGACTGGTATTTAGAAGAAAAACCAGTTTGGTGGTCATGCCAGTTGGGGAAATGCCACATATTCATGTCACACATTCTCTTCTTGGAGGTACGTGAGGCAGCTGGCACTCTGCCATAGGCTCTGAAGAGCTTTGCTGTAAGAACTCCTACATTAGCTTAATCACTGTTTCCCAGAGCTGAACTCTGTACAGTATCTATGACATCATTGTGTGTGACTAGTGTCCTCAGATCCTCTTTAGGAAATGTTGCCTTGAGGTCCAAACTACCCCCTCTCCACGTCTTTCCTTCCTTGAAGAACTCCAGGGCATCTCCTTCCCAGTTCTCAAGCTGTACAGCAGGACCACATGCTATCTGACCTGAATTTTTCTCACATCCCTGCCTTTTCTTCCAACACCCTCAGGGGCCCCTTTTGAAAATAAAGCCCACCTGTCTTTCCAGGCACTGTATTACTTGCCACCCATTTGTCATCAGGCCTGGACACTGGGCAATAGTAAAGTTCCCAGGACTTCCTTAACACTCAGACCTCAGTATTCCTGGGCTCTTTTCATATCTTCGTTGCTGAAACCTTTGGAAGTATCACTCCACATGGCTCCATCTTTTTTTTTTTTTTTTTTTTTTAAACTCCAATTCTCAGGCCGTAACCTGACCTACTAAGTTACAAACAAAGAGTTGGGCCCAGGTAACTCTTTTCACTTATTTATTTATTTACTTATTTGTAACTATTTTATTACTATTTTTGGAGAAGGATGTGGCAACCCACTCCCAAGGCAATCCCGAAACAGTCAGCCATTGAAAACCCTATGAGGGTTGCTATGAGTCGGATACCGACTCAACGGCACCTAACAACAACAACAACAACATTAGTATTTTTAAATGTACAATTTAATGGGTCTCACTATGACATTTGCATACATGCATTTCATTATATGTTGTTCAGGTCAACTTCCCCCCTACCCTGTCAGGACTCCTCCTCCCCCATCCTCTCTGCCAACAGTCTCCTTTCTACTTGCATGTCTTTTTTGTGAGTATATATCTATCTGGATAGGTACATCCCGATTTTGTCATAAGGGCAACATACATGATTTTTTTTCCCTCTCATTACCCTTTCTTCTTGCCCCCTCCCCCTTTGCTTACTCCATTATCATTCCCTACTTAGGTCCTATCTGCTTTCATGACCTATATGCTTTAATAATGAATATATACTGAAGTCTAACATCCACATTCATAGGGTTTTCAATGGCTAGTTGTTTCGGGAGTGGTTTACCAGGTCCTGCTCCCTAGTCTGTCTTAGTCTGGAAGCTCAGCTGAAAACCTGTCCACCATGGGTAACCTTGCTCATATCTGAGGTACCAGTGGCAGAGCTCTCAGCCTCATTGCAACACACAAGCCCCCACAGTGGGTCAGCACACAACTTCACAATAAATGGAGAAAAGATTGAGGTTGTCCAAGATTTTGTTTTGCCTGGCTCTATAATCAACACCCATGGAAGCAGCAGCCAAGAAATCAAAAGATGCATTGCTTTAGGAAAAGCTGTGGCAAAAGATCTCTTTAGAGTATTGAAAAGCAAAGATGTCACATTGAAGACGATGGTGCGCCTGACTCATGCCATGGTATTTTCAGTCGCATCCTATGGTTGTGAAAGCTGGACATTGAACAAGGGAGACAGAAAAAGAATTGATGCTTTTGAATTGTGAGGCTGGAGACGTCTATTGAATATACCATGGACTGCCAAAAGAACCAACAGATCTGTCCTAGAAGAAGTGCAACCAGAGTGCTCCTTGGAAGCAAAAATGGCCAGACTGCGTCTTACGTATTTCGGACATGTAGCCAGGAGAGATCAATCCCTGGAGAAGGACATCATGTTTGGGGGAGTGGCAGGTCAACGTAAAAGAGGAAAACCCTCCACCAGATGGATTGACACAGTGTCTGCAACAATGGGTTTAAACATGAATAAGATCATTTGCCTGGCACAGAATCGGCAAGTGTTTCAATCTGCTGTACATAGGGTCGCTATGAGTCAGACTCGATTTGATGGCACATAACAACAACAACAACAACATCCACAAATGAGAGAAAACATGATGTTTAGCTTTCTGGGTCTGGCTTAATTGGCTTAAAATGATGATCTTTAGCTCCATCCACTTTCCAGCAAATGCCATAATTTTGTCCTTTTTTATGGCTGAATAAAATTCCATGGTGTATACATACCACAATTATGTTTTCATTTTTATATCTGTTTTTTGAGATGTTCTATGTATGATAATAAATTGCAAATAATTTGTCTTAGACAATCCCATTACACTGTAAATCAGAGTTGGAGATGGTATTTCCATTAAGTTCTTCTTCTTCTTCTTTTTTTAATGGCTCTATCTTTGAATTACTGAGGCCTCAAGTCAACATCTCTCTCAATTTGACTTTCTTCTTCCCTAGGTACCCAAGCCACAGCAACCACCCTGTTGACAGGGCATCTCTGTTGATGGTCTGGTCTCTAATGTTCTCCCCTCAACTCATCTTTTCCTAAGAGCCCAATTGCCTTTGAAGCATTGACAAGAAAAGTTCTGGATGGTATTTTCTACTTAATTAAGTGAGCGGCTCCCCTTTTTGAGGAATGCTTTCAGTCTAGTCCAAAAAATAAAAACAAAACCAACAAATTTGTGAAGCTGAGCAGGGTAGCACATGCCTGTAATCCTAGTACTTGGGAAGTAGAGGCAGGAGGATCAAGAATCCCAGGCCATCCCGAGTAGTTATATAACAAGACCCTGTCTCCAAAAGTAAATAAATAAATAAAATAAAAATAACAAAATAAAAAAGCAAATATTGTGAATAGAAACTTTTAAAGTTTGGTAGTGACATTGCATTCAAGTCTGGATTGTTTTAAACATATTTCCAGCAAAACCTTCTGTTTCATCTTTCCTATAAAATCCATAGTATCCAAATGAGCACCCTTCCTTGAGGCTGAAATGCAAGCAGGTGAATAAGGAACTTATTCCAAGCATTTTATCTATCTCTTGGACCAAACTACCATAAATCTACTGCAATAAGATGGGAGAACCACAAAATTATATTTTGGTTTTAGAAGGAGGGAAGGATCTAGCAAAAGGAGGAAATCCTGGGAGAGGAGAGGGGGTAGAGGAGGAACAAGGAGGAGTGAGGAATGGGGAGGGGTGCCTCAGGGTGAACAGCCCTACTTTAATAGTCCTGGAAATAATTATAATAATACCAGTAATACCAAAGAATAGTAATAATATAGATGGGCTAGAAAATTCATGTAATAGTACTGACAACGTAAAAAGATAGTTCATATAGAAAAGTTTCGATCTTAAACATAATTGAGACCCTAGGATATATAGAAAAATATTACCATAAAAAGACAAGCAAATGGAAGAGAAGTCTTTGGTCGGGGCAGGGGGGGTGGTTGGGACGGTGGGGGGAAAGTGCACAAGAGGGTAAGGGGGAACTTATCTGTGTAATGTACAACAAAATGCATATATGGAAATGTCACAATGAAATGCATGTCAGAATGAATCACATTACGTTGTACATTAGAAATTTCTAATAAAAATTATATTTTGGTTTTCTCTATGCTCATATTCAAAAAAATTAAAATTAAGCAGATGCCCAAACCTAGGCAACATGGCCTCACTCTCTAACTTTCTGAAAAGGTTAGGAAGTAACCAACCAGATTTCCTAAAAATTGAGTCAGAATGCAGCCTGATGACAGGGGCAGTTTTTGGATACGGATAATTTATGTACAGTGCAATTAGCCGCACATGAGAGCTCTTCTCAGAAGTAACCAAGTCTAAGACATGGTTTCAAAACACAGTGCTCTGTAGAGGAAATAAAAATAACTCCCAAATCTTATGAAACAACTATTTATCTAACATATAATATGTAATAAAATATATAAATAATGTTAGGATGATATATTAGAAATGGCAATATATCTTGAGATGTGAATCACATGCTGTTACAATGAATGAGGAGGCTGGTGACTGGTGGGAAATAGCAATCAAGCAGACTAGAAAAAACAGTAAAAGGAGAAAGAAAAGCCTCGTCAGTGTAACCCTAATAAAGTGTAATAAAGTGTAACCCTAATAAATCCAGTGGCTCCATATCTCAGTATGACATCATACTCAAAGAAAACAGAAATCAAGGGTAGAAGCCCTTGAGTCATGCAGTCCTTTGATGGTTTTTTTTTTTTTTTTTTTTTTTGCAGCAGGATGACTTGGGGCTTTTAGACCATACATCACAAAGAAATATCCCAGAAGTCTTCTAGGGACATAAATTTTTATCACCCACGTTCCTCACTTTGAGCAGCTGTTATTTTCCCCTATCTCTCACCCTTGTTAAGCCCTCCCCTCCCCTCCTTCTTCCCCTTCACATGCCCCAAGGCCCTGGTCCTAAACTGTATATCCCCAGCCTCCTTCTCTACAACATGGGCCATCTGATGGTGGATTAAGGATGGAGTAGCTTGTGACTCTTGATCCTCCTCCCTCATCTGTGCAGCAAAGTTTACAGTACCCACTAGTACCTACAGTTCTTCTTGTCTAAAAGCATTTTTAGAGAGTTTCTGGTGAATAAAACTATCTGCTTCATTTATAATCAGTGTTCCAAATGCCATGTTCTTCTGTTAATAACTATTCTATGGCAGAATAGGGCTTTATCTCTAGATATTATCACTGCCTAGACGTATGTACCATGAGACAACGTAATTTCAAATTCTGATTCTCTGCTAAAAAAAAAAAAAAAGAAAGAAAGAAAGCTTCCTGTACTAAGTACTTTCTATGGATTAATTCAGGAGATAGTATTATCCCCATTTTATTCATCCGTACATATGTCAGCTTGTTGTACTGTGGGGAATTGGGTGTTGCTGTGATGGTGAAAGCTATGCTACAGGTATTTCACATACCAGCAGGGCCACCCATGGTGGCCAGGTTTCAACTGAGCTTCCAGGCTAAGACAGATTAGGGAGAAGGACCTGGCAGCTCACTCCAGAAACAATTAGCCACTGAAAACCCTATCAATAGCAAAGAAGCACTGTCAGATATAGTGTTGGAAAATTAGCCCCCCAGGCTGGAAGGCATTCAAGAAATGATGGGGGAAGAGTTGCCTCCTCAAAGTAGAGTTGACCTTAATGACGGGAATGGAGTGAAGTCCTTGGGACCTCCATTTGCTGATGTGGCACGACTCAAAATAAGAAGAAAGACAGTGTCTGTAACAATGGGCTCAAACATAAAATGATGTGCATGGCACAGCATCGGGTAGGGTTTTGTCCTGTTCTACATAGGGTCACTATGATTTGAATCTGACTCTATGGCACCCAACATGAGAGCACTATGGCTCCTGTAAGGTCATCTGAGTAGTAAGTTAAGAGGGCTGGCTGAGCTTTTGTCCTGCTCACTCACATTGGCATTCTGGTTTATAGGTGCCTCTCAAGAGATTTTAGTCAATGTAAATCAAGTGCTTGTGCTTCTTTACTTGGAGTGAGCTAATACAATGACCTCTTCAGACTTCAAAGGTAAGGATTTGACCCAGAGGACAGATAGTTCTGTTTCTCAGTCAGCCTGGAACTTTCACTTCAGCCTGGGTATTTTAAATACCTGATACTGGAGTACACAGAAAGTCAGACATGCCCTCTGTTTTCTTCCTATGAGTTTATAAGAATGCCCCCATGCCTTCAATCATTATTTTCCAAAGCGTGTTATACTGGATTCGTGCAAAGTGTATTCTTTGCTTAATAATTTAGGGGAAACACTGATTTAAACACAGCTAGACAGTTTTTTCTTAACTACAACACCTCTCAAAGCCTTTAATAATTCCCACAAGAGGAACATAATATCACATGTTGTTGTTGTTAGGTGCCATTGAGTCAGTGTCTGACTCATAGCGACCCTAAGTACAAAGGGCGAAACACTATTGTCAGTGCTTCTTCTGCTATTCATAGGGTTTTCAATGGTGGCTTGATTTGTGGGAGTCAGTTGCCAATATCACATAGTATAATATAATATCCTCTGCAACCTTGTTGTCTGTCTATATGATTTACATGGGAATCACTCTCTCTTCAAATTGTTACTCATCACACTGGGTGATTTTCAGTGGGACAAATGGGGAAGTTGTGAAGTTGGTGGTGCTAAGAAGTTATACTTACCATGTTGTCAAAGCCTACATAAAGATCTAAGGGTGAGAGACACTGTTCCTTTTTTAGGAAACTTCATGACTGAAGTCTATATTAAGAGAGATGGGGCATCAGGGTATAAAAACCAGGAAGGAAGCTTTATTTTCCAGAGAATAAGTGTGGCTCATGAAGGAACAAAGGCAGATATTTGCATCCTATAGTTTGGGTCTTGAGGCAGATATAGGCATCATCTTGCCTTAAAGGCCAAATCTTTCCTTGAGGGAAACTGCTCTGAGAAGCTGGAGCACCCCTAGGGGGCCCTCCTCTTCTTCGTCCCTCCTCTCTGGCAATCACCAGCCCCTGACACTGTCTATAAGCTGCCATTCCCAGGGGCTGTCCACAAATAGCACAACCCAGAAATACCCCATAGGGCAAGAGAACAGGCTTCTACATTTGATGAGTATTATTCCTTAATAACTGTTCCCCTAGTGCCTTTGAGGAGTCCCCCCACCCCACACACAGGGCTCACACTTAAAAATATTGTTTGTTCAGGGCCTGACCCCACCCAAATGCCCCCAGCATGGGCTTGAGTCAGGCAAAACCTCTCACTTCTCATTTGTTTCTATTTTTGCTTTTGGGTCCCTACCAAAAACAAAAGCATAGTCTTTCTTGCTATGCCTCATGGGAACATCTGTTGTTTGTTGTTGTTAGGTGCCCTCGAGTCGAGTCCAACTCATAGCGACCCTCATAGGGTTTGCAATGGCTGACTATTTTCGGGATTGCCTTGGGAGTGGGTTGCCACATCCTTCTCCCATTTTGCGGTGCTAGGAATCGATCTCAGGACCTCAGAGACTGCAGAGTGGTGCTCTACCATCTGAGCTAAATCCCAGCCCCATGGGAACATCTAGAGTTTATAAAATGAGCTCATATAATCTCTGATTAATGTGAGGGAGTCATTGCTCCTAACACAGGTAGGCATTGCCACTCTTATTCTTTATAAAGCTTGAGTTACATGGTTATGTGACTTGCCTTAGAGTCCAGTTTGTGAGTGGTCAACCTTGGAACTGGCCAAAGCTGACAGAGAATGTGAAGACTATAGCTCCTGGCCCAGGGCCTTCTGTTACGGTAAGCCAACGGGAGCTGTCTGGGGGTGTGCTCAGTATCCAGGGTCTAGGGTTCCTAGCTGCCAGCACACCTGAGTGGGGTTAAGAAACACTAAGTAGAAATTCATCCATTCATTTGCTGCATGCCTACTGTGTGCCAGGCTTTGTTCCTGGCCATACTGATTTGGGGATTTAGCAAAAAAGAAAAGATCCCTGTTCAAACAGAAAATCCTAGGAGAGGACACAGATGGTAAACACAATAAATGAGTATGTGTGGTAGAAGGTGATAGAAGTGCTATGGTGAAATCCGAAGATGGTTTCAGAATGTGAGTGTAGTGCAACATAGCCTGTATTAATAAAATGGTAGCAATTTCCTCAGGTTTTCCCACAAAAGTGTTCGAAACATCACCTTGTTGTGGGTTGGTCATTCCAGCCCTTTTCTAGCATCACAATAATAGCTACTCACCTAGCTCTTGCTCATCATCATTTATCAGGCTTTGCATTAAACAATACATTTAATTCTCACAAAGACCCCTGCAAGACAGATGTGATTATCCTTATCCTCTAGATGATGAAACAGGTCAGAAATATTAAGCAATTCACTTAACTACACCCTAGCTACTAAGAGCTGGGGCTGCAATTTAAATCTCCTTCTGACAACAAAAATACAACTTTATGACACTCAGTATTTTGAGGGATCTCCTGTGGAGGAGACATAGTCTCCTTATTTCCCACTGAGCCTGTCTCTGTCACCTACATGCACACATTCATAGAAGTTCACGCACATGCATGTACACACCCCTTCTCTTTTCTGGGTAGGGAGTGAGGTTAGAGAGTTAGATTATCCCTTACAGGAACCTGAATTTAGAAGGCACTCCCTCCCCAAACCAGCTGAGGAATGTTCCAATCATGACTTTATACCCTATCAAACCTAGAAGAACCTGCCACATAGTTCTGCTTCTGAAACTTTATCATCCATTCCCACTCTCTGTGGATGTGGGTGAACTGGGCACATCTTTCTTGGGAGCAAATCAAAACTGTAAGTATGCATACCCTTGTCCTAGCAATTCCACCTCTAGGGTTTCATCCAACAGAAATTCTTGCAAAAATAAAGACAAAATGAAATAAATTTATCTGTACTGAAATGGAAATTTTTTCACAGTAAGTTTAGGTGAAAAACAGAGAACAATGGAATATGATCTTCTTAGGGGAAACAAAATTTTTAATTGTGGGTTTATGTTTGCATATCTGTCCAGTACATTGCAAACTATAGTAATAGAGTTTATATATTACAAAGTTCTGCTTTGCTTAACTTTTTTGTAACGGATGAATAATGTTTTAAAAAATAGACTAAAAATTTTATCACAAAAATTCACCCAGAGAACAAAACTGCAATCTTTTCAAGCTCAAAAAAATTGGCCCAACTTTTGGGCTGTTTAGATTTTTTGCAGTAGATATTGCAATACTGGTTTTGAAAAGTACTTCAAATTACAATTAGGGAAGAAAGTAGGAAAAATTTCTTGTATTTGTTCTATCCATTTTCTTCTGAGTGGATTTCGTTGACTGTCACTTCAAGTTAAGCATTAGATTCTCAATTGTACATTTGATGGTGTACTTGCAATTATGTAAGACACAGAGAGAAAGACATTGATTTCTCTTCAGAGTTGACTTAAAAGCACTAAATCTCAGAGCTGAGAATTGCTTTCAACAGGGAAGTGGTGGGTTTAGAAAAAGGTTTGCTAATTGGTGATTTTTTCCCTCATTATCTGTTATCGGTTTTCAGAGTAACAAAATCAATCTTGCAACAAATATGTCTGGCTTGTCCTCTACCTTCCATGAAAAAGATCAGCTCATAAAATCAATGAAGCATATTATTTCTAAGTCAGTACTAAAAAATGAAAAAATTCAATATGTCTAGACTGAGACTTAAGATGTTCATGTTCAGATAAAACCACCTACTGGAGAAAAAAATAAGAAAAAGAAAAGAAAAGAAGGAATTCTCATTAATAAGACACAACATTTACCCTGATTTCCAAAGAACATGTGAGCATTGTGAAAATGTAGAAAATATAAAAAAGCATAAAGAAGAAAATGAAGAAAATTAAAATAATCAATAATCTATCCAGAGATAGATAAGCTCTGCTAATATTTTTGTTGTAGCAATTCATAATTTTTCTATAAACACATGCAACATTTACAAAATGCGGATAGAAGAACATTTTTTTCCTAACTTAACAGCAACAACAACATAACTACAGTGCACATTTCCTTATCTCTAAAACTAGTTTTATAATGCTTGATTTTAATGGCTCTTCAGCAGACTCTGTGGTATTTAAAACTTTTACCATTATAAATAACACTATCATAAACAGGGCTGGGGTTGAGCTCAATTGGTAGAGTGCTGCTCTGTGCCCTCTGAGGCCCTGGGTTCGATCCTTAGCACCATAAAAATGGGAGAAGGACCTGGCAGCCCTCTCCCAAACCAATCCTGAAACAATCAGCCATTGAAAATCCTATGACTAGCAGAGAATGACTGATATAGTGCCAGGCATGGCACAGTGGGGGGTTTTTTCCTTCTGTTATACATGAGGTCACTATGAGTTGGACCCAACTTGACGACACCTAACAACAACAATGATAAATTATTTGGTAAATATATTTTTATATGTGCTTATTATGTTGTATAGTAACATTTGAAAGAGAAAAGTACCTACACACATTGGGAAATTTCCAGGGAGTAGTATTTCCTAATCTTTTTTTACAGTATATTAACTGTTTTATCAGGATCTTTCACTGACCATTTATTTATTTCTGATAATAGTGAACAACAAAGTTAATTGAGCCTAAATTCACACAGTGTGTTGTTCTATATTGAGGAAACTAAGCCAAAGTTAACAGTGTGTGGGGGGGACTCTGGAGTGCTAATGGTGACAACCTGATGCCCTCTTACCCAGCAGCACAGTTTTAAGGGATGGTCAATCTTGTCGAGCCTGCAGCAGTAGCCCTGTGGCATCCGATCCCATCAGATCTTAGAAGCTAAGCAGGGTTGGGCCTGGTTAGTACTTGGATGGGAGGCCACCTGGAAACACCAGGTGCTGTAGGCTTAGGAGACAGACCTGGCAACCCACTTCCAAATATCAATCCTCCATTGGAAACCCTATGAACAGAAGAGAAGCACTGACAATAGTGTTTTGCCTGTTGTACATAGGGTCGCTATGAGTCAGACACCTACTCGATGGCACCTAACAACAATCTTGTCAATATGGATAGTTCTAGAACTGAACTCTAGCAGGCTACCTGAGCAAAAGGGTCCCATCTGGCTGACCTAAGGGGTTCCGTGTCTCTATTTTATAACTGCAACAATCAATAATGAGTATAATTGAACAATATATAATAACAACCCCAGTACTTACCATGTGCCTGGAATTGCACTACACTCTCTACAGAGCTCAGTGAGTCTTCACAACTGTTCTATTCACATTTGCAGCTGGAGACACAGGTTAAGGAACTTGCTCAGTAACCCACTGAGATAAGTGAAGGATGCAGTGCCATAACAGTGTGATACCAGAGCTCAGCCCCTGGAGATTTCCCTGCTACATGAATTCCAGGTTTTCTTCCCTTTAGTCTACAGGTGATGATCAGGATTTCTCAGTAGTATGAGAATAAGGCAGGACTTGGCTGAATACTTGGGCTGGAAAGAACTAGAGGGCTAACTGGGACGCATTGTCCATACTTTACAGATCAGAAAGCCATGCCTCTGAGAGGTCTTACCTCTTGACTAGTGGTCAAGTTAGACTAGAACTCAAGGCCCCTGCCCCCAGCCCTGGGCATTCCCTCTCCACTCCATGGCCATCCTCCTTTGGTGTGGCTAGCACCTCTGGTGCTGCACTCGGGTGGGGGATTCTCTTTCAGAGAAGAAGATAGGGAGATGGAGAGTAGAATCCAGTGTCTATGAGTGAGGTGTTGGGAGCCACACTGATGCAGGGATGTAGCCCAGTTAGGTCACTGACTGGCTGTATGACCTTAGGTAGATCCTAAACAGCTATGTCATGGAGATGATGAGGACACTAAACTGGGGAAAAGCATGTAACCATTCCGACATAACCAGCTCTCAATAGCTAGCCATTTTATCACCCTTCAGTCATTCATCATTTGAAAGAGGAAGAAAGGATGCAGGAGCCTTTCATCTAGGAAGCCAGATATTGATCTTGTTGTTAGGTGCGTGGAATGGACCCAACTCCTAGTGACCTTATGTACAACAACAGAAAACACTCCCTAATACCGTGCCATCCCCAGCACTATGTCAATGCCTACCTCAGCTATTCATAGGGTTTTTAATGGTTGGTTGTTTTGGGATTGCTTTGGGAGTGGGCAGCCATGTCCTTCTCCCATTTTTGCAGCATTGAGGATCAAACGTGGGGCCTTCCTTAGAGTGCACAGAGTGGCCTTCTACCAACTGAGCCAATCTCCAGTCCCTAGAAGCCAGATGGGGAGCCTTATTCACACATCACAACTATTTCAGGTGATGGAAACTTTTTGCTTTGCTTTTATAACCTGTAACATGCATTCTCTGGTATGGTGTGCATCAAACATGATAAATTTTCTTTGAAAAAGATCCAAGGTGATTACCTCCTTATAGAGAAATGTCCACATCATCTGGCCATATATTGCAGCAAAAGATGCTCAATTTTAAAAAGCCCCCAAATAAAACACACATGAAAATATGCTGTTCTTAACTCTTTTAGTTCTTCCATGAGGAGAATATTTGACATAACAGTAATAATAAGATATATAGGTATATGTCTTTTTGGTTCCTGACAAAGGAGCTCCTAAAACCCTTGTAACTTCTTACGTGATAGGAACACTAGGTGTACCTTTTGTTGTAATATTTGGTCTTTGATCCCAGTTCACTATATAAAGTTCCTAAATCCCATGGAGTTTTCTGGGTGACAGGAATGTCTTTTGTTCTAATGAGGTGACTGTTGATGGGTTCCTAGATAGTTTCATGTTAGAGAAGACACCATGATGAGAAGCTTGGAGATTCCAGTCCCCACCTTCCTTCATCTTCTGGGAACGGGAGACACTGAGGACTGAATTAAACGTGATCATACCTATGTGGCAAGGTATACATAAAAATTCCTAAATCATGAGGCCCACAGAGCTTCTGGGGTGATGAACACGTGGAGATGCTGGGAACATGGAGCACTCACAGAGGGCATGAAAATAAATGACTCCCCACTATTCCTTGCTCTTGTACCTCTTCGTCTAGCAGATCACTGTATCCTCTATATAAAAAAAAGTGAGAAACCTGAGTAAAGGGTTTGCTTGAGTTTCATGAGCCATTGTGGCAACTCATCAAAGCCTGAGGAGGGGGTCATGGGAACCCCAAATTTGTAGACAATTTGGTCAGGAATAATGCATGGCCAGGACCTGTGGCTGATGTCTGAAATGTGTGAAGTAGGGGAAATCCTATGAGACTGAGCCCATAACATGGGTGGGGGCTGGAGGGGGAGGTATGTCTCCAATTCAAGGTAGAAGCTGTCAGAGCTGAATTATAGGACATCCAGTTGGTGTTAGGCAAGTCAAAGAAATGATTATTGATGTGGAAAATCCCCACGTTTGGTGTTAGAAGTATTGTGAGTACAGAAAACTGTTTTCATATTTCTTCTAGCATAGCATTATTAGCAAACACCATCAGAATGTCAGAATAGTCTCAGAGGTAAATACTTTCATGTTAAAATATTACTATGTATGTTCATTTTAAAAAACTGAGATATAACTTTGCTTTTTAAGTTGAGATATACTTTTTTACTGGACAATTCAGTGGATTTTAGTATATTCACTGAGTTGTGTATCACCACATTCAACTGTATTTTATTTTATTTACTTATTTTTGAGACAGAGTCTCACTGTGTAGGCCAGATAGGTCTAGAACTTGCTATGCAGACCAGGCTGGCCTCGAACTTGTGTCGATCCTCCTGCCTCAGTTTCCTGAGTTCTGTGATTACAGGCATGTGCCACCATGCCCAGCACACAATAGTCAATTTTAAAGCATATTTATCACCTCCAAAAACATGTAACTTAGAACATGTTAGCATTCACTCCACTTCCAATTCCTCATCTCACATCAGCTCCTGATAACCACTAATCTACTTTTTGTCCTTAAAGGGTTGCCTATTTTGGACATAGAGTCATAGAAAATGCCACCTTTGTATCTTTTTCTTTCATTTGGTATAATGTTTTCAAGGTTTATTAATGTTGTAGCATGTATTGGTATTTTTTTATTACTGAATAATATTCCATTGTTTATTTTGTTTATTTGGCAGATAATGGACATTTGGGTTGTTTACATTTTTGAATAATGCTGTTATGAACATTTGAGTAATTTTTTGTGTGTGTGTTCACATGTTTTAATTTCTCTTGGGTATATACCCAGTACTGGATTGCTGGATCATATGTAACTATATGTTTAGCACTTTGAGGATGCTCAACTTGTGTCCCACAGTGGCTGCACCAATTTACATTCCTACCAACAGTGTATACATGGGGACCCAGTTTCTCCACATCCTTGTCAACATTTGCTTTCTTTTTATTTTTTCTTTCTTTATTTTTTGGTTATCTATCCTAGTGCAGGCAAAAGGACCTGGCGATCTGCTCCCCAACCAATGTGCCACTGAAAACCCTATGAATAGCACAGAAGCACTGACAACAGTGCTGGGCATGGCACAGGGTTGGATAGTGTTTCTTTTCCTCTGTTGTACCTAAGGTTGCTATGAGTCAGACCCAACTTGATGGCACCCAACAACAAACAACATTCTAGTGAGTATGAAGTGGTAAGTTATTATGGTTTTGATTTACCTTTCCTCAATGACCAATGATGTTGACCATCCTTTCATGTCATTATTGACTATTTGCAATATCTTCTTTAGAGAAATGTCCTTTGTCCATTTTTGAATTGAGATTTTTGTTGTTTTTAGCTTTTTATATCATGAGTTGGGATTTGGCTCAGTTGGTAGAGCACTGCTCTGCAGTCTCTGAGGTCCTGAGTTCAATTCCCAGCACCGCAAAAATGGGAGAAGGGCCTGGCAATCTACTCCCAAGGTAATCCCGAAGCAGTCAGCCATTGAAAACCCTATGAGGGTCGCTATGAGTCAGATACCGACTCGACGGCACCTAACAACAACAACAACAACATATCATGAGTATTAATTTCTTATATATGACTTGCAAATATTATCTCCCATTCCATTGTTGTCTTTTTACTCTGCTGATAATGTCCTTGGATGCAAAAAGTTATTAATTTAGAAGAAGAACAATTTATCTATTTTTTCTGTTGCTGCTTGTGGCTTTGGGTATCACATCTAAGAAATAATTGCCAAAACCTATTTCATAAAGCTTTTTGTTTAGTTTTTCTTGTAAGAGTTTTGTTTTATGCTTATGTTGAAGTCTTTGACCCCTTTGGAGTTAATTTTTATATGTGTATAAGCTAAGGACCCAACTTCATTCTTTTGCATGTGGATTTACAGTTTTACCAGCACCTCTTATTGAAAAGACTGTGTTCCTTCCTCATTGAACAGTCTTGGTATTCTTGTTGAAAATTACTTGCCCATATGTCTAAAAGTTTACTTCTGGGCTCTCCATTCTATTCTATTGACCTATATGTCTGTTTTTATGCCAGCACCATGATGGAGTATTTTTATAGTAAGTTTTCAAATCAGAAATCTTCTTTTAAAGAATTTTTCTGTCTATTCTGGGTCCCCTGAAATTCCATATGAATTTTAGGGTCATCTTGTTAATTTTTGAAAAAAAAAAAAAAAGACAAATAGAATTTTGGAATGGATTACATTGAATCTGTAGATCACTATGGAAGGGTAGTGTTATTTCAAGAATATTAAATATTACAATCCATGAACACACGATGTCTTTCCATTTATTTGGGTCTTTTAAATTTTCTTATGTTTTTAACGTACTCAATATGTGTCACTTCTTTGTTATTTATTTCTATGTATTTATTTCTTTTTCATGCTTTTATAAATCGAATTGTTTTCCTCATTTCATTTTTGGATTGTTCATGGCTAATGTATAGAAATACACCTGATATTATATCCTACCACCTTGCTGAACTCATTTATTAGTTCCAACAGTGTTTTAGTGGATTTGTTGATCTCTATATGAGATCATGTTATCTGATGATAGAGATAGATTCACTTCTTTTCCAATCTGATGGCTTTTATTTATTTATTTTCTCGTACAATTGCCCTGTATGGAACCTCCAGTACAAGGCTGGAGAGAGTGGCAAGAGTGGGCATCTGTTCTTGATCTGATGTGGAATGCTTTTGTTTTTCACCGCCATGCATGATGCTAGCTGTTGGTTTCACATATATGTACTTTATCAGCTTGGAGAAGTTCCCTCTTATTCCTATTTTGTTGAATTGTCTTTTCATGAAAGGCTGTTGGATTTTGTCAAATGCCTTTTCTATGTCTATTGAAATGACTGTGTGGTCTCTGTCCATTATTTTTTTAATAGGTGTATTATACTGATTGGTTTTCATATGTTTAACTCTGCATTCATTTTTATATGAACATGTTGAAATTTTAATTATAATATGAGAAAAGCTTTGTATAAGACCAAAGGACATTTATTGTCTATTTGCAACCCTGGCTCTAACTTAGCCCTGTATTTGGACATGAACAGATGGCGAACTCAGATTTGACTGTAACCATGACTTCAAATCACAAGCAATCTACTTTTTAAAAAAAATTATGTTTATTTTTTAGACAGGAAATAATATATCTTTAATGTTAAACTTGAGCTCGCTATTGTTTTTTGTTATTATAATCACATTTTCAACCCTTGACAATATGAGTATCAATTAAAATAGCTCTATGACTTAAAAGGCTGGGATTTAGCTCAGTGGGTAGAGCGCTGTGCTGCAGTCTCTGAGGACCTGAGTTTAATTCCCAGCACCACAAAAATGGGAGAAGGGCCTGGCAATCCACTCCCAAGGCAATCCCGAAGCACTCAGCCATTGAAAACCCTATGAGGGTCGCTATGAGTCGGATACCAACTCGACGGCACCTAACAACAACAACAACAACATGACTTAAAAAGAAAACCCGTGAGTAATACTTCTGATTTAGAACATATTATTGCAGAAATGACCTGTACCAGACTTCGGGTAGGTCAAAGTTACTTAACTTAATGGGAAAAACACATATGGACTTGGAAACTTTTTCCCCCCATAAAAGGCAACAATAACATCACAGATAACTTACTTGCTAACATTACAGAACCTGTCGTTCAACTAAGCCCATAATTTGCAAAAAAATTTTACTTAAGTATCTTATTAGTCCTATCAAGGAAAAATTAGTACTCCATTTTATAGCTGAAGAAACTTGGAGAGGTGAGCAACTTGCCCAAATATTCACTGGTAGTAAAAAGTGAAGCCAGAATTCTAAGCCAGACCTAGTAACTCCAAAGTCCATGCTTTTTATTATTTCTTATACTTCGGGTACCAGAATTTAATTGATGTAAAAACTCCACATTGTTCATTTCCTTTTTGAACTGAAATGGGATCAGGAATCCTGGAAGGTTATAGGACTTACAATGTTCCATGTGTTGACAAATGCTATTACAAGTTAAGTACTCAATAAATGCCTGTGACTAGATGATGTAAATAATCTAGTAGTTGACAAAGAACTGTTTTATATTTCATTAGGCAGCTAATGATTTTTGACTATGTTTGATGATTTTAGTAAAAGATCTTAACTGACAAAGTCAAAGCTATTTTTAATAGGAAAAAAATAGTTGTGCAAAGTGGCTCATGATACATTTGGAGACATCCTGCCTAGGTGCACTGAAATCACCACAGAGTTGTTATCTGAAGGGAGATTGGTAATCTGTAACTTTTAAGCTCAACATCATGGACTTTCTTTGACTCCTGGCTCAGGACACTCCACTATGATAACTTTCTTAACTCTGCAGCCACAGTGCTGGTTTTGGGGCCTCCTTATAGCCTCTCAGCCCGAACTGACAGTTCTCAGTACTTTGTTCACCTCTTTCTCATCCTAAGAAATCTCATCTCAAGCTATAACCATCATAGCTAAGCAGATGGCTTGCAAATGTGGAACTCTGGTTTTGACCCATCCCTCTGATCCAATCTATATGCTTCTACTGGGGAGGGTCGACTTGAATGGCCCAGCCTCTAAAAACCAAGATATCCAAACTGGATATCCACTGACTTTCCACTAAAAAAAAAAAAAAAAAAAAAAAAAAAAAAAGCAGCACCTTCATTTCCTCAGGCCCAGCATCTCAGAGGCATTTGTTATTTCTTCCTCTATGTCCTGGGCCAAGTTTGCATCCATGCATCACCAGCTCTCCCAAGGACTGGTCCCTTCCTTTCCACTGTCATTGCTTTTCCTTAAATCACACCTGCATGCATGTTTGCAATAGCCAACCTCCTGACTATTCTGTGCTGTGAAAGGCCCAAGGGAATTCTTATGAAACCCCAACTAGGCCAAAATCTAGGGGACAAGAAAAGCCATTTGGCCCTGTGAGATGTCCGTGATGGCTGTGAGAGATGAGAGAAGGATGGAGGCCAACTCAATGACATGTGTAAAGAAAACAAGCATAGTTTATACAAGTCTGGGAGAGACCTCACATTTCTTCCTGAGGTCAGGTTCTTTCTGGTCTGGTATAAAATAGTCATAGGAATCTGGAAAGACAGCCGTTGGCCTCTCTTTGGGGCCTGAACAGCACAGATAGAAAAGGTATTGGCTCCTCCAGTTCTACTACAGCTCTTCCCCAGTCATTTCTTGAATGCCTTCCAGCCTGGGGGGCTCATTTCCTGGCACTATATTTGACAGTGCTTCTCTGTTATTCATGGGGTTTTCAATGGATAATTGTTTGAGGAGTGTACTACTGGGTCCTTCTCCCATCTTTCTCCTTCATCTCTTTAAATCACTGATATTTGTAGCAGGTGCCAACTTTCAAGCTTCTAATTCTCAGTTTTCTCATCTTTGAAATGGAGAGTATAATTTTACCCCACAAGGTTGTTTTGAGAATTACACAGAACATACACCAAACACTTAGCACAGTGACTGGACCACTAACAGAAGGTTGGCATGTGTCTATGTGAACACCAGGCAGGTTGTCATATACTCTGGGCATGTGTTAATATTTACTTGTTTATAAGCACATGAGAGTTGGCAGAGGGGGAAAACAGGGCATTAATACGTATAATACATATGCCTCCTTCAGTCCAATGAAGTCCAAATTACTCACTGGTCTGTTATTCTTTCAGGGTGATTTCCTGTTTGTCTACACTTACAGAAATAAAAAATACAAGGAGATTACATTTTCTGACAGCTGGTGGATCTTATGTAATTATTCTTCACCTGAAGGGACCCATCCAGCCAGATCCTACTCCCTCTAAAGGACAATCATCAACCAGATCTCCCCCTGGCCACTCTGAGTAGGGTTTATAGTTGTTGACTGCAGACTCTGGGCATCAAAGGGAATTTCCAAACATGTCATCACTAAAAGGGTTTGGAGTATTTTAAAGTTGATTATGAAACTGAATGAGACAAAGGAATAGGGGATAGACAGCAGGGGAGAAAAGATTAAGGTTGGCCAGTGAGGGCAGAGACTCTTGCTGTTCTGGGACTACACTTTATAGTTGCAAGAGAGTTGGTGTTGGTAAAGCATGTAGAACAGCATATGGCACGCAATGCCTGATTCAAAAAATGGTGGCTATTTTTGCTATTGCTGTTACTTACAGTGGATTAAACGCAGCTCTCAGATATTAGGAAGTGACATATGGGTTTAGAAATCTGTGAACTTGATTGGTTCAGATCAGTGACCCAGAGTTCAAAGGCTGACTCAAGTAGTAGTAGTCTGGGCAAACTGTCCACAACAAATTTTTGAAGCCACCCTGGGCTGAGGGTCAGACCTCAAGGTAGAGCATAATAAACCGAGCTGATGGGATCAAAGACCTGAGGCCCTTTACAGGGAGGTCAGTCTCATGACTCCCTTCCCTCAACCCCTTTTTCCCCACAGAAGGTTCTGGAAAGGTCATGGAAGCCACGCCAGCAGACTGCTCTTGGATAGCTAGCTTAATCTCTTCAAGTCCAGACATCTGGGCAGAAACAAGGAAGAGCAGAACTGGAAGTACTTCAAATGGAATCCACTGGCAAGGCTGATCCGTGATCCGCTTTTGATAAACAAGGTAGTAAGGCTGTGCTCTGCTGAACATGTCTGTCTCAGCGCATTTGTATATTTTTGCCTCTCCTTTACTTTCTCTTCTTCGACCTCCCATTTCCACTCTTCCTTTTCTCCATCATTTCTCTTTTCTTTTAAAAGAAAAATTTTGCATTAAAAATTGAACTAAGGCCAGGCACAACGGCATACATCTGTAATCCCAGCTATTTGGGAAGCTAAGGCAGGAGGATCACAGGTTGGAGGCCAGAGGCAGCTTTCATAATTTAGTGAGACCTAGTCTCAAAATAAAAAGTAAAAAATGGGCTGAGGGTGAAGCTCAGTGGTGGAGCCCTTGCAAAGCATGTGTGAGGCCCTGGCTTCAATGTCCCAGTACCATTAACAAAAAAAAAAAAAAAAAAAAAAAAAAAAAAAAAAAAAAAAAAAAAAAAAAAAAGAAGAAGAAGAAGAAAAAAAAAAAAGAGCTAGAGAAAGAGAAAGGGATTTGCCTGTGCCTTATCTAGCTCAGCTTGCTGGGAAGACCAGTGGGACCTTCCAGGGCAGCTGAGGTGCTCACTCATGTGGATATACCGTGGAATTGTGGTAAGAGTCACATACGGATGATGGAAGAAACACACACACCTTGAAGGGAAGAGCCAGGCAGTGCTGCTGTACGTGACCCTTGTCCTCCTGAGTTTGCCTTGACCCAAGGCCCAACACAGCTCCAGATGCCCCTGAAACAGGGCACCTCTTCCAGTTCCATTTTCCACAGTCCCCTTGGTGCTCCCTCCCCTGCCGACACTGACCCTGCGTATCCTTCTTCCTGAGACTCATCCTGTAGCCAAGTCTTGGTTCTTTTCTTTTCGTTTTTCTTTCCTTCCTTCCTTCCTTCCTTTCTTCCTTCCTTCCTTCCTTTCCTTCTTTCTTTCATTTTTAAATATATGTAGTTTATTTTGCCTCCCAGTAATCTTATTTTATTAGTAATTTTTAACATACAACTTAATGGGTTTCATTATGACATTTCCATACATGCATATCATTGTACATTACTCATGTTAGCCTCCCCCTTTACCCTCTCATGACTCCCTTCCCTCAACCCCCTTTTCCCCACAAATGGTCTTCCTGCTACTTGTATATTTTGTCTGTCTGTCTGTCTATCTATCTATCTAGATATGCACCCGGCTTTTGCCTTCAGGGAAAAATATGTGAAATTTCCTTTCTTTTTTCTTATTACCCTTTCTTCTTGCCCCTCCCCCTCCTCTTCAGCCCATTATTGTTCCCTACATAGGCCCCTTCTACTTTCAAGACATATATATTTTAATATTGAATATATATTGAAATCTAGGGCTGGGGTTTAGCTTAGTTGGTAGAGTGCTGCTCTGCACTCTCTGAGACCCGGGGTTTAATTACCAGCACCACAAAAATAGGAGAAGAACCTGGCAGCCCATCCTAAAACAATCCCAAAACAATCACCTCTCAAAAACCCTATGAACAGCAGAGAAGCACTGACATGGTTCTGGGCATGGGAGTTCTGTTGTGTATAGAGTCGTTATGAGTTGGATCAACTTGATGGCACCTAACAACAACAACAACATTAAAAGCTAACACACAAATATGAGAGAAAACATATGATGTTTGTTCTTGTCGGTCTGGCTTATTTCTCTTAAAATGATGATCTCTAGTTCCAACCATTTTCCAGAAAAAGCCATAATTTTGTCCTTCTTTATGGCTGAAATAAACTCCACAGAATATGTAAACCACAATCTCCTTATCCACTCATCTGTTGATGGACACCTAGGTGGATTCCATATGTTGGCTGTTGTGAAGAATGCTGCAATAAACATGGATGAGAGGTATCTCTGTGGTCCGCTGACTTACATTCCTTTGGATATATACCCAGGAGTAGTTTTGCTGGGTCATATGGTAATTCTATTTTAAGTTTTTGAGGAACCTCCATACTGACTTCCTTAGTGGCTTCACCAATCTGTATTCCTACCAGCAGAAAGGAACCAGGGTTCCTTTCTCCCTGCATCTTCGCCAGCACTTCTTGTTGATTGTTTTGTTGACGGTAGTCATTCAGACTTGGGAGAGATGGTATCTCAGTGTAGTTTTGATTTGCATTTCCCTGATGGCTAAGGATGTTGAACATTTTTTCACGTGGTTACTGGCCAATTGTATTCCTTCTTTTGAGAACTCTGTTCAGTTCATTTGCTCATCTTTTGATTGGATATTTTCCTTTTTTGGTATTTAATTTTGAGGTCTTTATATATTCTAGATATTAATCCTCTGTCTGATGTATAGCTGGCAAAGATTTTTTCCTATTCTGTAAGGTGTCTCTTCACTCTGATAATTATGTCCTTTCCTGTTCCAAAGTTGATTCTTCCTATTTCTGAGTGCCTTCTTTGCTTCACCTCCACTTTTTTGGACAATGTTCTCATTGCTTTATAGTTATTAATTCATTTATTTTATTCTATTATAATTACCTAACACAAGTATCTACATTGGTCTATTTTACAGGTAAGATGAGGAACCTTAGGAAGAGAGGAATTAATTAGTCTACTCAGATCACACAGTGTATATGTGCTACATTTGGGATTTAGCTTTGTTCCTAAATCTCTCATTTTTAATCACTAATCTGTGCCTCCTGTGTATCATACTACAATGTAGCCACTTGTTCACATGCCCGTCTTTGTGGTAACTAAATCATTAACTCCTAGAGTTCTGAACCTCATTAACTCCTAGAGTTATGAACCGTGCTTTCCCTCCCTGTTTCCTCCCTAGATAGAACAGGTCCATGGGAGTGACTCTGTAAATGTTTTCTATACTATGCTATAGCACACTGGTCTCCTACAGGTAGACCAGAGGCAGGGAAAGAGCTCAAGGCTAGCTCCAGAATAGTCTGAATCATGCTTCTGTAAACTCTAACCACAGACGGCTCAGTTCTTAGCTGCTCTGGGCCTTAGGTTATTATCTCAGTATCCATCTCTACCTTCTAGAAGGCTATGAGCATCAGGGAATTGGAGCACTGCCTTATTCTTCAACACAGCTCCCTCCACTGTCCCCATATAGTGCCTAACATAGTGCCCAGCCCATGGCAGGTGCAAAAGTGACTACTTATTAAAGGAATAAACATTCATAATTCTCTAATATGCCTGCTCCATTTTTTAAAAATGAAATAAAAAAAAGAGTCTGGAAATGATGCCTCTTACCTGTTATGGGGAAACAAACACAAAGTTATCCTATGTTATGCTATGCATATAAAAAGCTGAACTATAAACTGGAAAGAGTGACAAAGGACATGGAAAATAGAAATCGAGGTTGGGAATGTACCAAGACCTTGTCCATGGAAAATGTGAATGCTCTCTAGAATCTTTCCAACCCTGTTCCTGACTCTGTACACACTTCCAATAGGTCTAACTTGGGTTTTAACCTCCCATTCGCAGGAAAAAAAATTGTCTATGTTACTGATCCACATTGTAAGCCTTCTGTGGGTCTGCAACAGAGATGTTAAGATGTTTCAGAAAAGGACAAAGTGAAACAAATGTAAAGTCCCATCAGACTTGAAGGAAGCGGCCCAAACAAGACATTAACCCACTGGAAGACCCTGGAGGGCTCTAGCCCTTCCCCTTGGCTAACTCTGCCAGGCGTCCAGTGAGTTCCAATTTGGGCAGGGGTTTGTTTATTCTGCTTGGTTCAAGTCAGGGCTACGGATCCCTAATGGTTTTAGCGTCTCTAAAGGTTTTCCACATTTGGGCAAGATCTATGCTTTATTTCAGCCCTGGGGAGGCCTTGCTCCCAGACACTCTGGCTGAGCTGGCTGTAGCAAGAGCACTCAAATGCCCTGAGTCAGGGGAGAAGTAGAGCAGCATCTACCCTTTGGCATGATTGTGGAGACTATTTTTTTCTTTTTTTCTTTTTTTTTTTTTTTTAAATGGTGCTGTGTTGTAGTAAAAATGCCTCCATTCTTAACTGCCTGTAGTTTTTATTACATTTCATTTTTCTCCTGCTGAGGTTGAATTTTCAAAACTGATCCTTTTTCTGCAGCCACTGCCTTGTGCCAACGAAAACCAAGAGGGCTCACTCCGGCTTCTGGCCCTTTATTTTGAGTACACCAGTTCCCAATGGAGGAATAATCATCCAGGTTGGTAAATGTCACCCTCCTCCCCACAGAGGGCGCCCCTGGGCTCTAGGCCACCGATGCTCTGACTTTCCCAAAATCCAACCTGCTAAGAGCCTGCAGGGGCTCCTGCTGCTTTAGGTCCAAGCTTTTACCTTGTAGCCACACCTACTAGATGAACCTTCCCGCTTGTACTGATCCCCAACCACTTCCTCAGTCTCCCAGGCTCTGTGCACTTCCCCACCCATGCTTTCCCACTTGGCACACCTTCTGTATCTCCAGGCAGACTTCAACCTGTGCCAAGATGACCTTTGTGTGCTCACACCCTGTCTCCCCTTTCCTCAACTCCCAGTTTGACCTCCAGAATCCTGGAGCTGAACCACACCATTGTGGTTGTGAAGTGCCCTCAAGTTGGTCCAACTCATAGCGATCCTGTGTACAACAGAATGAGAGACTATCCAACACTGCCACGCCTGGCACTATGTCAGTGCTTCTCTGCTACTCGTAGGGTTTTTCAATGGCTGATTGTGTCGAGATTGTTTCAGGACTGGGTTGCCAGGTCCTTTTCTCATTTCTTGTAGTGCTGACGATCAAGCCTAAGGTGTCAGAGTCCACAGAGTAAGCACTCTACCAACTGAGCTAAACCTCAGCGGAACAACTCCATAGCATGTAAGATCTCAGCATGTACGCCAGTGCTCACAACTGTGGGTGCCTGCAGGGCCAGGAGGTAAGAAAGTGGGATGAGGCCAGGTGAATTGGGTAGGAGGCTGGTGTGTCTGTGTGTCAGTGCCAGCCCACGGAGCCAAGGGAGGATGGTGGCCCAGATTGCCAGAGAAATCAGAACTCCACGTCTTATTGGAAAAATCTCCAAATTTAAGAAAAACTGCAGCTGCATGGCCTGGATTTGGCCCATCAGGAGTGAATTCTGCTTCCCAATATGAGTAAAACACTGCTACAACTGAGTACTCACCGAGTTCAGCAGGGGATGGCACACCATTCACAGTCTGCTGGGCCTGCCTTTAATCCCACATTCAGTCCATACCACAACTCTCTCTTCCACATCCAACTTCTTGGACTGAAGTTCCCAGAAAGGAGGGAGAGCTAGATAACCAGCCATCCTCCTTTCCCCACCTCCTCCAAACACCACACAGCACTGCAGGGATACCATCTTGGTCTTCATTTCAGAATAATCACTTATTTTCAGATTCAGTATCCATGATGGTTTCAAATGTTAATTTTTAAATTTTGGATACAAAGGGAATTGGAAGGGGCTGTGCAGATGGGGACAGTTCTGGTTTATTTGGACCTGAATTGTCCTATTCAAATGTAAATCTTAACTGTGTCTCCCTCTGGGGACTTCCCTGGCTCCTGGATCTCTGAATAAGAGCTTGTACTACATGGCAATTTGTTTGCCCCTCTGTGCCTCAGTTTTTTCATATATAGAAATGGGAAGCTTAAAGCAGATAATATTTAAAACACACCTACACAGTGCGTAGCACACAATGAGCACCCAATACCTGCCAGTGTTCATGTTCATTTCTCCAGGCTTTCCTAGCACAACAAACCTTCCAGCTCCCTCCCTACTGTCCACTCAGACCTCAACCTTGCATACTTCGTGTTGCCACCTGGCTTTTGCACATGCAATCATTTCTGCGTGGATGGATGCTCTGCCAGCCTGTCTCCTAGTAACCAGTGATTGGAACTTCAGTTCTCAGCTCAAAGGTCCCTGCCTCAGGGCAGATTTGTCCGCCTGGATCAAATTTCCCTTTGAGAGGGTTTCACATAGCCATGTCCATCTCCCCTGTAGCATACACCACAGTTATAGTTTGTCATTTATTTTTGTAACTGCTTGATTCCCTCCTGGTCTTTAAGCTCTGTGTGGGTAGGGACAATGTCTATTCTACTTCTGGTCCCTGGTAATGCAGGTAATTTAGTAAGTCATTGTGAAATAGTAAATTCCTCCATCTGTGGCCTCTATTTGAATGCAGATGTGTGATTATCATAGGGAAGAAGACTTTCCCCAAAGCTATAGATGAAATGGTGGCTTCTATCCTGGCTTGAGGGCTGCAGATTGGAGGCACTCTCATCCCTTTGCTCTGGGAACAGACCTCAGACTCTTTAGAGCAAGGCCAGTGCAGAGACTGTGACCACTCCCTTCTTTTCCTCTCCTCTTTTCTCAACAGGGTGGACCCATGTTGCAGAGCCAAGACCCTCAGAAGTATTTGCTAACGGTCCCTGGATGTGAGGGCACTTAGGGAACCCTAAAAGTGGGTGAGAGATCATTCCATGACCATCCATCTCATTGTGGCTAATTAATGTCTACCAACTGAGCAGGGTCTCTGTAGCCACAGCACCCTAGCATCTGGTCTTGCCTGATCTCAGAAGCTAAGCAGGGTCGGCCTTGTTAGTCCTTGGATGGGAGACCACCTGGGAACACCAGGTGCTGCAGGCTAGGGAGAAGGACCTAGCAATCCACTCCCTAAACAATCCACCATCGAAAACCCTATGAATAGCAGATAAGCCCTGATAATAATGCCAGGCATAGCACAGTGTCAGGGAGTATTTCATCCTGTTGGACATAGGGTCAACAACAACTGAGCAGGAGCCAGTGAAGATCAAAGGTGTAAATACTCCTTGTATGGCTTCCTGAGGGCCTGCTTCTGTTACCTACCTTCAGTCACACATTGGGTCGGGCTGGGACCAGCCCAAATGATTTTCATAAAGAATGCTTAAAAACACTTGCTGTTGATAAATTAACTCTTTTTCTTTTCTTTCTTTCTTCTTTTCTTCTTTTTAGTACTTGGGTAGTTGAACCTAGGGCCTTACACGTACCTTTGCAAGCTCTGTATCACTGAGCCATACCCTCAGCCCATTTCTCCCCCCGCCCCTTTTCTTTACGTTTTGAGACAAAATCTCCCTAGGTTACACAGGCTGCTTCTGGCCTTGAACTTGTGATCCTCCTGCCTCTGCCTCTCAAGTTGCTGGGATTATAGGTATGTACCACCGTGTCCAGGGTAATGAATTAACTATTAATGTTGGTGGTGCCTGAGGACAAATCAGATGGCTTCAAACGTTTCTTCCTAGTTTTAGACAGTTAAATGTGTGTTAGCCTGGATCTGTGTTCACGTGCTTATATATTCATTCACTCACTATACCAATATTTTCTGAGCCTTTTCCAAGGGCTGGCCCTGAGTGGCTTCTCTTGCAGGGTGGAGTATGGCTCATTTGGTCCATTAGCCACTAGGAGCTGCTGCTTCTCCCATTTGATTGACTCTGTGTTCAGACTATGCCACTGTAAGTGGAAAGACCCCAAATTACTGTCAGGCTCCCATATGGAAGAATGGAAGGATATCACTTCCACAATATACGAGAAGTCCCTGGAGCTTTCTAGGGCAAAGAGACAGCAGATATATGGGGAAATGATCAATTCTGTTTGTAGTCAAAATAACCTGCATTCAAATTTGAGGTTCCATGTTGTATTATATATATGTATGTGTGTGCATGCGAGCAAGTGCATGCGTGCACACATACACAGACACACACACATACACCCCTGGTGTAATACACAGGATCCCTGAGTGGGAGATAATCTAGAATGTTTCCTAGAGGTTAAGAGTATAGGTTGGGGAATCAGATAGGCTTGGGATCAAATACTAGCTTTGCCCCTGCTAGCTGGTGAACCTCAACGAAAGATTTGGGTTCTTGACTTGGGAGTCTACCACTCAGACCTTGTGAGTTTCAAAGTTTGCTGAAAATTTTTGCTCTCTCCTTTGCCCTCTAAACCCCCAGATCATACAAGGATATCTATCTGAGATGTTTGCTTCTTAATGCAAAAATATATGGCTATGGGTGTAAATGGGAAAATACACATTATACTCACAGGGAGAACCTCAGAAGTGTTGAAGTGTCTATTTGTTCAGGGTCCCCTGGAATCACTTGTGAAGTTAATATTATGGAAAACTAACTTACTTACTTACTTTCTTTCTTTCTTTCCTTCCTTCTTGTTTAAAAAAAGACTGTTGTCTGCCAAGCACTGTGGCACACATCTGTAATCCCAGTGACTCAGGAGACTGAGGCAAGAAGATAGTGAGTTCAAGGACAGAGGCAGCCTGTGCAACTTAGCAAGGTCCTATCTCAAAATAAAAAAGTAAAAATAAAAAAGGAGCTAGAGTACAGCCTCTAGCATGCATGAGGTCCTGTTCAATTCCTCAGTACCTCAGGAAAAAAAGTTTGTTGTCATGATAAAATATGAACTTAAAAAAACTTAAGATACCAAGTATGTATTTCCAATTAAAACATTTTAGGCTTTCATGAAAATAGTTAAATGTCTTCTGTTAGAATTCAGCTCATCAAAAATAAAACAGTCTTGCCGGGCGCGGTGGCACACTCCCAACTGCTCGGGAGGTGGAGGCAGGAGGATGGCAAGTTCGAGACCAGGGGCAGTCTGTGTAATTGAGCGAGACCCTGTTTCAAAAAGTAAAAAATGGACTAGGGGTGCAGCTCAGTGGTCCAGCACTTGCAGAGCATGCAGGCGCGAGGCCCTGGGTCCAACCCTCAGTACAAAAAAAAAATAATAATAATAATAATAAAAATACAAGTCTTAAAAATGCCCTTTACTACTTTAACTATACTACTGGTTTCTTCATTAGACTCAGTTCTAACAGAAGTTTAAATAATGACTCAGACTATCTTGAGATCGTCTCTTTTTTTCTTCTTAAATATTTGCTACTGACCCACATGTTATTATAAACATATTATAACTATATTCCATTATGTTCTATAAATGTTCCCATGGATAAGAATTTCCATAGCTCAAGTGATTTAAGTCCTTTAAAACAATAAACAATGTAAAAACACTAAAAGGATTAGTTTCATGTACTGAGAAAAAATTTCATTTATTATAATGAGTACATTTTCATAAAAGTGTACAAATTTTGAATTCAATGCTAAATTTTGTACCAATCATAGATTTTAGACAAGGCTCCCAAACCAGGAGTGAATGGTTAGCATCTTTTCTACTTTGAAGGAAAAGGAGATGACATCCTCGAGAATTAAGTAGAAACAAGAGAAACTCTATAATCTATATGAGGGCTATTCCCCCTGGTGATATACCTCTTTACATTTCTCTAGATTCTATTTTTTGGGGGGCAGGGCAGCACCTGTGGGTTAAACCCAGGACCTCATACATACTTGGCATTTTTTATTTTGAGTCAAGTTCTCACTAACTTATGCAAGCTGCCTCTGGCCTTGAATTTATGATGCTCCTGCCTCCCCTTCCTGAGTTGCTGGGATTACAGATGTGTGCTACTTCATCCATCTCATTTCTCTAGACTATTAAGTAGTTTTCAGAGACTTCCGACTTCACTCAGGATGGTCCAGGGATGACCCTCTGGGCCACTATGTCTAACGCTCATTTCAACTGTGACATTTATACCATGCTAAAATTGCATGTTTATTTGTCCATCCCCTCCATTATTGGTGAATTCTTTAAAGACTGCATCTTGTTTATTGTTATATTGTTGGCACATGGTAGACATTTGACAAATATTGATTAAGTGAGTAAATGAATGAATGAATGGCCTAATGCATGGGAATTAAGGAAAATCAACCAAAAAGGTTAAAAGTGGCAGCCTCAAGCCACCAAGTGTCTCCTCTCAGGTGTCCTATAAGTTGTTAGTGCTCTGGGCCCACATCCAGGAAACCTGGAAGGTATTTTTCCTTCTTGGTGTGCACCTATAACTGAGCTTACAGCACTGCCTCTGAATTAAGAACAACAGAGGACTGGTGTTTGAAGTTTCTACAATAAAGGGTGACAGCAAACATTATTACCACCATCATTATCCTCTGCATGACCAACACCGTCTGAAGATTTATTGACCACAATTAAGTACTAGATACTATGTTAAGTTCTTCACATAATTATACTTAATCCTCAAAAAAAAAGATAAAACCGAAAAACAAAACAAAACAAAACAAAAACTCAATGAAGTTGTCACTATTATTCTCATCTTACAAATACAAAAACTGAAGTCCAGAAAAGTAAAGTTACCTGTTCAGGATGATATAATGTTGAAGTCAAAACTCAAACCCAAGACAGAATGGTGCTCATGTAGAATTTCTTTTAACCATGAAACAACCTGGAGACTGACATTCCAATTAGGACAAAGAGAAACTAAAATAACACTTGTCTTACACATTCTGAGCCCCTCCCCTCCCCTTACTTCAACAAAGCCTCTGCCTCTCCCCTCTTCTGATTTCTTTTCATATGAGTGTGGGGCTCAAATGGTCTTCCTTATGGTTGCTGACAGTATGAATATTGGAAATGAGTGGCTTAAATCCATCAGAATCTAAATTTTCACATTAGCCCAAATGCTTTCTATTAAAATTTATAAATGGAGTATGTGCACATGGAAATTAAAACTGCAACAGTAAGAATACTACTCAAAAATAAAAACTGAAATAATGTCATTTGCAGCAAAATGGGTGGAATTGGAGAACAAGTTAATGAACACAAGCTCAAAAAGAGAAATACTGTGTGTTCTCACTCATATGTGGGAGCTGAATCATACTTAAAGGAAGAAAAAACCCTATACACAAATTGATACATAAAAAAATGCACAATTAAATAGTGTAGAAGGGACAATATAAAGAGTGGAAAGAAAGAGGGAAGGAACTAGCAGAGTGAAGTGAAGACTGGTGAAGATGGGATGGGAAGGTGGGTCAACGTGGAGAGATGAAGGGGAGAGGACGATCTCAATGTAAATAGCACAACTTCATGAGTATATTGGGAAAATAGGTGAATATAACCCAAATAAGCATTTGAGTGTTACTACATATTAGCCATAAAGCTCCATAAACTTTGTGGGGTTGATGAAAGTGCTGCCAGAAGTGATGTAAAGGATGCATAATGGAAAAAGCCAAAGCTGTATTATTCTGTAGCCTATCCTCATTTACTAATAAAGGAAACAAAACAAACAACAACAACAACAACAAAAAAAAAAAACCTTGCAACAGTAGAGATGGGTAGAAAATGAAAAGTGAATGGCCTTTCTAGGAGGTAATCATTTTTATATGTATCTGCACCTATTCTTTGGCAGCGATCTCCTTACTCTAAAACATGTCTACTTCCCAATTATTTTGTGTATTACCTTTTAAGAAGAATGTATTCAATCACATCAGTGGAAGGTGAAGAATTTGGCCCATTGTCTGAATTAGTGTAAGTTATATATAAATTGTTTAATTTTGTTTTTCTATTGGTTATCTTTTTGACTTCAAAGAGTATTCTTAAACTTCTATCTTTAGCTTCCAATTCAGGTGTATTTCTTGACTCTCCCAGGGTAATCCATGTGCTCTTTTCCTTCTCTAATTAAATCCACCTCTTTATGGACAAACATAATAATTTCTTATTCTAGTTTGTTTTTCTGAAACATTTAATTAGCAACACTGAAAATTCATCTTTTAGGATTACTTTTCCATTTTTAATAGTCAGCAATTTGGAGTGGGGAGGCTTATAATCTAATCACTGTTAGATTAGAGTATAGCTTTTCAAATAACTATCTTGCAAATGAATTTCTGGAATATGTAACCAGGACTTGACATTTTTATTTGAAACCCTGAGAGCCTGTCTGGCACTGCTGTCCTCACCAATCACCTTTCTGAATTCACTGATTAGGAATTAATCAACACTTAATTATCTGATTTATTTCCTTCCCTCCCACCCTCCCTTTGGTATCAACACTCCTACTGAGATATAGGACAGAATGTTTTCTTTTCATGAAATAGTTTCTAGAGGAAAAACTTGGGCAGATGGAAGAATGGAATGCAACAGTTCCCTAGCTCAAATTTGATTCCTTCCTACATTGGCATGGAATGCCATGGTTAGATCACACCTGGTCATGGAGTCACATTCCTGGGTTGCAACTAGTGTGGCTCCTATTCCGAGGTTACACTTGTGTATGGAATCCCATTTTGGATGACTCCTGACCACCTGTGGTCTCAAGGCAGTGGCAGGGTGGGCGGATCCTTAGTTCACCACACTTCCAGTCTCCAGGACCTACAGATACCAATTCAACTCAGCAGTCCAGCACTTCATGAATTCTCTTTACATGGTAAGTGCTACTTTAGTTGGCCTAAAACCCAACATTACATGTTCTCTAAGTTGAGAAGCAAGCTGAAGATTTCCAAATGTGCTCTTCTGCATTCTTCCCATTGATGATACAGCAGTAGACTACAGTGAGCAGCTAGTGTGTGTTTTTTAGTTGATTAACCGAGAAACACGCCCAGTATTACACTGAAGCATACTTCCTTTTTTTTTCTTTTCTTTTTTTTTTTTTTTTTGTGGTACCGGGGGATGAACCCAGGGCCTTGCACTTGCATGCTTTGCAAGTGCTGGACCACTGAGCTGCACCCCCAACACCCTTTTATTTTTTTTTTTAACTTTTTTGAGACAGGGTCTCACTAAATTACGCAGACTGCCCCTGGTCTCGAACTTGCGATCCTCCTGCCTCCACCTCCCAAGCTGCTGGGATTACAAGCATGAGCCACCGCACCCAGCTCACTGAAGCATACTTTAAAAACACATTGTATATAATAATGATAATAACTTCAAGGTGACAAAACTAATAAGTCAGAATATTTCCTTAAAAATCTTGGAATTAGAATGATGCACATGCCTTCCCTGGCTGGTAGGCATGTAAAGGGCAATTGTTTTGATTATGAGGAAATCAACTAAGACAACGATTAGAAACTGAACTATTTATGAGGTATAGTCATGTATTTCAGTGTATGTGTTTTCCTATGTCTTCTTATTTTTATATTCAAAGCTATTAATCTTAGAAAAAGACACAAATAGTATATAGTGATTGTAATGAAAGAAAAATGAGTTGAAAATTTACTAGACTCTTTTATCAGAAACAAAATATTCTCTATTTTCAAATTGTTGTGTTGTAGGTGTCATCAAGTCCGACTCAACCCTGTGCACATCAGAATGAAACACTCCCTAACACTGTGCCATGCCCAGCACTATGTTAACACTTCTCTGCGATTCATAGGGTTTTTAATGCCTAATTGTTTTGGGATTGCTTCAAGAGTGGATTGCCACATCCTTCTACCATATTTTCAAATAAGAATATTAAATCTATAAGGCATATTTTGTTTTCATATTAACATTCTGCTTACAGCCTAAGAATGACCAATAACTTTAATATGGCTATTATCTATACATTCATACATACACTCAAATTTCTTAACAACAAATAGTGGAATTTTCTTTTCTACTACATACTTGAAATATGGGCAACTAAGCTTTGTCCTCCTGGTATGTAATATTTAATTCCTTAAGGTACAAACTTAACAATGTGAGAAGGAATGTGTGTTTACCATACTAAATTTATTATATTGGCTGACACAACATACACATTTGAGAACACATGGCTACATTGTTTGAAAAATTCTCTTATTGTATATCATTATTCTATTTTTTTTTTTTTTTTTTTTTTGCGGTACTGGGGGTTGAACCCAGGGCCTTGTGCCTGCATGCTCTGCAAGTGCTGGACCACTGAGCTATAGCTCAGCCCATTTTTTTTTTTTTTTTACTTTTTGAGACAGGGTCTCGCTAAATTACGTAGACTGCCTCTGGTCTCGAACTTGCGATCCTCCCGCCTCCGCCTCCCGAGCTGCTGGGATTACAGGCGTGCGCCACCATGCCTGGCCTATTATTCTATTTTTCTAATTTTGATATTTTAGTGCTTTATGTTACTATGAGTTATGAGTTATCTTGCTTTTCTCTCCCTTTTTATTTGATCTTTCTTTTTTCTTTTTCTTTTCTTTTTCCTTTTGAGACAATGTCTCACAATGTAACCAAGGACGGTCTTTAACTTGCAATTCTCCTCTTCCCTGGCCTCCCCCAGTGCTGGGATTACAGACACATGCCATCACACTAGGTTGCTTCTTATTGATTATAAAAGTCAGTGATTCTTTTGACTGTCACTGCAGTATGGTGTTAGCCCTGAGATTCTAACAAGATTAATGGGGAAAAAGGGATGGAAGCAGGAACAGGAAGTACAAAGAGCTTAACTTTATCAAACTCATGAGTGTCTCTGACCTCGTGGTATAAGCTCTCCATTTTTCCATTTTGAGACAGCATACCCTTATAATTAAGGGCACACCCTGGATGATCAAAGCCTCACGTCAGAAAATGTCTCTCTCCATTTGGGAAACTTTCAACTTAATAGGCCATCCTTGGTATCTCTGAAAGCAGAAAGCCAGGGGTGTCTGTGCTCTTGACTGTTGGCTATCTCTGTGCCATTCCATAGATTGCAGGGTGTGTATGTGTGAGTGTGTGTGTGTATGTGTGTGTGTGTGTGTGCGTGTGTGTGTGTGTGTGTGTGTCTGAGATTGCAAAGTATAAGGGGATACATCTGGAGTTGGGAGGTGAATACTGGGGTTGGTGGGAGCAGGATGGGATAGGTAATGAGGGAGTGAAAAGGGCAAAGTATGATGTAACTGTGTGAAAATGCCACAATGAAATACATCACAGTGTATGCTAATTAAAGAAAAGCTGCAAGGCTGCGGAACTCTGGACAACCAAGTCTTGCCTTAGTGACTCCTAACTGGGTAATAATTTAGATCAACTGCTGGACATCCTCTTCCCCTATTTTCACCAACTGCAGGTTGCTGCAATTACATCTGTGACAATAGCTACTTCTAATAGACAAGTTCCTGGATTCTTTCTAGCTTCATAATGGTCCTGGGACAAAAGACCTGCACAGCATGACCCCTTTTTGCCCCCTTTCATTTCTTTTTTATTGTGGTAAAAATACATGACATAAAATGTACCACCCTCGAATTTCTTTTTTTTTTATTAGAAATTTTTAATGTACATCATAATGTGATTCATTTTGACATGCTTTTCGTTGTGACAATTTTCATATATGCAATTTGATAAGCATTATTCATATAGGTTACCCCTTACCCTCCTCTATGTTTCCCCCCTCCCCCCTTCCTAAGTTTCCCCTCCAAGTCTTCTCTATCTTTTACTATATAGTATTTTTCTATATGTCCTTGGGTTCCATTCCTATTTAAGATAGAAACTTTTCCTGTAGTGGTCTTTGTTTCACCCTCGAATTTCTAAGTGCAGTTCACTGGTATAATGTATATTCACACTGTTGAGTTACTGCCCATTTCCAGAACTCTTTCCTCTTCAAAACTGAGATTGTGTGCCTATTAAACACTAACTCTCCCGTACCTCCTTTGCCCTGGCTCCTCATAACCACGACTGTCCTTTCTGTCTCTATGATTTTGATTACCCTAAGTGCCTCATATAAGTGAACTCAATAAGCATTTTTCCCTCCTCCTTCATTTCTACCTTTCCCAATTCTATTAAAAAGACTTCAGACATGATTTATCCCATGGAGAGGTCATTCTTTTGACCCTCTTCCTTTTCCTTTCTCTCTGGGAAAATAATCTTAAATCTTGTGCTGTCTCCTTTTGCCCCTCTTCATTCTATTTGTCAGCATCCAATTTTTAAAAAAGGAAAAAAAGTTGCTAAAATGATTTTCTAATTCTTTCCTATAGATTATGAGTTGGGAAGTGTAATTAACCATAACAAAGAACTATAGTTAGCGGGGTGCCATGGTACCTGCCTATAATCCCAGCAATTTGTAACCTGTGCATTTAGCAAGATTCTGTCTCATAATTTTAAAAAGTGGGATTAGGGGTGTGATGCTGGGGGTGCAGCTTAATGGTAGAGCACTTGCCTCCTAAGCACAAGGCATGAGGCCCTGGGTTCAACCTCTAAGCAATTGGAAAAACAAAACAAAACCCTATAGTTTACAACATCTACAATCTTGGAAATGGCTAAAAGTTTTTTTCTAAATCTCTATAAAAGTTTTAACTTAATTCTTTACTCATCTCCAGGTAAAATTACTTTTCCTCAACAAGAAATGTCTCTAAACACAGTTCTATTGCTTTTTTCTTGGAGGCTGATTCTCACTAGGCCGATAATGTTTTTCTCTTTATTTCATGTGAAGTGTGTAGATTCCAACTATGTTAGAGGTTGAACAGGTTTTGAGGACTAGTGTGTGGGAACCAAATCACCTTTAACACTGATTCTCTAGGAAAGTATTCTAAGTTCCCCACAGCTTCTGAGAAATGAACTTCCAGAGCATGACCCATTTATGAACTGGGGAGATGCTCTGTGTATACCTAGATACTCTCCATAGATTTTCACGAGTGATTCAAAGATGAAAGTTGCTGGCCCATTCTATGCCACAGGACACATACTGAACAATAATAAAAAAAAAAAGTAGCCAACCAAAGCACAGCAGGCAGCACCTCCTCCAGATCCCCTGGTGGAGTATGCATGTATAAGGCCTTAAGAGTTCAGGACTCACTAACCAATAAGCTGATCCTATAGACTCTGTGAACATTCTGTGACTTTGAAGACACATCTGGGGTGTTTTAAACTTAATTTTTAAAAAATTAACAAAAAATCATATATATTTACTATGTGCAATGTGATGTTTTGAAATATCTTATATATATTGTGCAATGGCTTAATTGAACAAATTAACATATGATTACCTCACATACTTAGTTTTTGCAGTGACACATCCATCTGATTTTTCGGTGCATTTTTTTCTACTGCATGTTGAAGAAAACATATGTTTAACTAAAGCAAATAAAGAGTTTGAAAACCCCATGGGAAAGGATACTGAAGTTGAAAAGAGCTTCCAAGAAAGCCAGAAAGCTACAGAAGAAAGTCCAGAGCAGAAGGTAACCAGCTAATTGTATTATTCAACAGGAGCTACTTACAGAGAGCTATCAGAAACCACTAAGAAGCTGCAAAACAAAAGTTAAAGAATCTCCCAACTCTTGCTTAAAATGGCAATTGCAAATCACACATTAGCTGATGGGCCAGTGAGTTTCTCTCAGTTGGGGATGATGATCTATGGGGTTCTGTTCTGAATAAAGAACAATAAATAGCATCCTCACTGACCTGAGCCCCTTGTTTTCCTTCTCATAGGTCTATGGAAGACTTGGAGGCACACCTACCTTGGTGGGGACCCTAGAGATCTGTCCCTTAGCAAATTCAGGGAGAAGAAAGAAAGCAGCTTGTGTTCCTTTTGTTTATTTGAGGCCTTGCATTCCAGGGCCAGCCACTTATCCTACAGAACATTAACTCCCTTGCCACACTCTTTGAATACTTAGAGCTACTTCCACACATATTATAGGCACTTAACTCTCTGCGGTATCGTATTATTCTTTGGTTACTTGGTTCATGCAAATTGGGCCTCTTTATTAATACCTTAAAGGTAGATGTACCGACTTAATACTTCAATGGGATCTTCCTAACACCTATGCCCTGCTGGGCACAGAGTAGTTATCTGATAAAGCACAGGTTGGTGAACTTCCAGGATGAGGTCATGTCATATAGTCAGGTGCATTGAAGCAGTGGTAATTCTATATGCTAATCTCAGCTCAATTTCCCAGGAAAAGCACTGCTGGAGAATTATAGCCTCCTGGTCTTTGATGACCACAACAGAGTAGAAAAACCTTGAATCCTGTGAGTCAGGAAAAACTGCTTACTATGTAAAGATCATAAGCTCCATGAGGACAGGAATTAGATTTTGTTCCCTTCCCAGACCCTAGCACCAAGTAGGGGCTTAAAAAAATACACTGAATGGTTGAAAAATAAATGAAACCAAGTTTCTTGCACTAGTGTTCCCATGCCTGTGTTTTTGTTCATTCTTCGCTTAAAACCCGTCCCCAGAAGTTAAGGTGATTCCAGAAAACCATCCAACATGGCACCTAACACATACATGGAGGTGGTGGTGTTCCTCTTAGGTCTGCCCAGGGACTGTGTGTGTGGGCGGGGCATAAAGGAGGCTGAGGATCAAAGAGGAAGGTCACTGCCCTGCTAGCCCTGCATCTCAGGGCTCACTGTGGTGGGACAATAGCTATTCTCCTTGACTGAAATGGCCGGATGTCAGATGGCACTCTTGGCAGCCCTCAGGCACTGGAACGCAACTCAGTATGGTCCCTGGCTGGCTGGTAGCTTCCTGCCAGGGAAGACTGCCAAGCAGTTCGTGACAGCTGTGTCATGAACAAGTCTCCGAGGTCCTCTGGTGCACTGCCATTCCTGACCTGCCTGTCTGCTACTCGTGGGAAGTAGCAGGGAAATTCAGATGTCAAGGGACCCCATTTTCCATGGGCTTTCATTTCTCAGCATTGTGCCCGCCTGTCTTGTCCTTTAAGATGGGATTCCTGGAAGATAACTGTTGGCTTTTCTGGTGAATAGGAACCTACTGATTCTGTATATGAAGGAAATCTATATTTCACTCTGTTGCTCACCACTACAGGTTTTCAAGGTGACCACATGACCATACTTGTTTACTAACATCTTGTCACAGTAATTCACGTCTGTCATGCCCTACTACCTGCCTAAATAATTAAAAAAAAATTAAATACAGCATTTTAACCATTTACTTTTTTTAAAAAAGAAAGTTCAAAATTGTAATACTTAATGTTTGGAATATTTATATCTTAAGAGATTTTAATAGAGGATTTTCTTTTTATGTTCTCCCAAGGCAGTTACTTTTACTTAAAATTGCTGACATATGAACTCAATTTCCCATCAGCATTTTATGTTACCTAAGATTATTCTCTGAAGGCAAAGGTGAAAAATTAAAAGTGAAACTTCAGACATTACCTTTCAGCATCATTCGTCCAGTGGATCCTCCGAAAGTACTGAGAAGGCCACTTCTTGCTCCTAAACAGGTGGTTGCCTCTAGGAGAGAACCGGTGACGTACTGAGATATGGAGGTCCTTTGGAGGGTGGCGCGGTACTCACATACAGTGTCTCGGACACGTAGCTTTAAGAATGGACCGACACTAATCCTTCCATGGACTGTCTCAGAGGCTGGGAGCTCAGTGAAGAAATGGAAAAGCGATCCAACTGTATCTTCTGTTTCTTCTCCTCTTCTCACTGCATTGTAGATCTGTGAATAGCACAAAGTACAGGAAGTATTAATCTAGTTTCTTAGAAAAGCAAATTAACTTGTTGACAAGATGCCAGGATGACTTATTAAGAAAGAAGGCTCAGTCGCTCTAAGCGCAAACACTCTTGAGCACTGGAATCATGCATTAACCTGAACATTCTACAGACACCATTTATTTGGAAAAGCTTTGTGTAGTTATGAAATAGGCCATTCAAACAACTCTGCTATCAAACAGAGCACTTAAAGTTGTACCAACCAAAAATACATTCAGCTCAAATTTCTCCTCCTCCACAGAGAGAGGAGGGCAAACCTTTCCCTCTTGCCCTTTTGGACTATCCTGAATGACTCTCCCATGTCTGTCTGCCTCTATGAAATGCTTCAGCCTGATGTTTATAGGGAATCTTTGCTACAAGCTCAAACTGAAGTGAGGGTGAGACAGACATGGGAAAGGAGAAGTCTATTTTCCTCTTAGGCATTTTCTTATGCTCTATCAGCCGAGATTAAGGTTTTTAAATCTTTTATTCTCTTCCTCTTCTCTCACCTCCCACATCCAAAGAGTTGACGGCTCCTGCCCACTCATTCTACCTTGTCTCTGTCACTATCCTGACTTCCCCTCCCTTTATCATTTTGAATGCACCAAGAATGATCTCAAGAAGATAGAACCATTTCAACTTTGTCTCCAGGCCATTCTAATTCAGTTGTTCAAAGTTGTTCAACATGACTAATATAGATAGATGCTGCTCTGTGCAAGGAAATGCTCTGTGCAAGGAAATGCATCTCCAGAACACCTGACAAAACCCAATACCTTCTTGCAATAATGTCAAACCTCATAACAGGGCAGACATTGTCTTCTAAGCCAGGTTGTGAAATCCTGCAGCACAAGAGATGTACACTACCCTTTGCATGTGCATGCCAGACTCTTCCAGATGCTGCATGAGCAAGGAAGAAATGTAACAAGGTTGTTAGGTGCCATTGAGTCACATCCGACTCCTAGTGACCCTATGTACAACAGAATGAAACACTCCCCGACACTATGCCGTGACATGATCTTTTTATGTTTGAGACCATTGATGCAGCCATTATGTTTCTTCTTATTTTGAATTGTGCCACATCAGCAAATGGAGGTCCCCAGAGCTTTACTCCATTCTCATCATTAAGGTTGACTTTACTTTGAGGAGGCAACTCCCCCAGTCATTTCTTGAATTCCTTCCAGCCTGGGAGTCTCATTTTCTGGCACTATATTTCACAGTGCTTCTCAAAGGGTTTTCAATGGCTAATTATTTTGAGGTGCCTGCAGCTGTAGCCCTGTGGCATCCGATCCTGTTAGATCTCGGAATCTAAGCAGGGTCAGGCCTGGTTAGTACTTGGATGGGAGACCGCCTGGGAACACCAGGTACTGTAGGCTTGGGAGAAGGACCTGGCAAGCCCCTCCCAAAAAATCAACCTGCTATGAATAGCAGAGAAGCACTAACAACAGTGTTTCACCTGTTGTTTGTAGGGTCACTAGGAATCAGATACCAACTCTATGGCACCTAACAACAACAATTATTTTGGGAGTGCTGCCAGATCCTTCTCCCTTGTTTGTGGCCCTGCTGGTATCTGAAATACCAGTGGCATAGATTTCAGCATCACAGCCACATGCAAGCCCCCACAGTGGGAGAAGCTGACAGACATATGGGGGATATACCATGGGGAGAGGTAATATAACTCTCTAATGGTGGTATGAAGCCTGCAGCTGTAGCTCTGTGGCATCCAATCCCATCAGATCTCAGAAGCTAAACAGGGTCGGGCCTGGTTAATACCTGGATGGGAGACCGCCTGGGAACACCAGAAGCTGTAGGCTTGGGAGAAGGACCTGGCAACCCCCTCCCAAAAATCAATCTGCCATTGAAAACCCTATGAACAGCAAAGAAGCACTGACAATAGTGTTTCACCTGTTGTACTCAGGGTCGCTGTGAGTCGGATATTAACTTGACGGCACCTAACAACATCAACAACAACAACAACAACAACAACAACAACAACAACAATGGTGGTATGAAGGTTTGCCACTTTGTATTGTTTCCATTATACACCCTGAGCACCTTGCCTTTGTTCAGTTGTCATTCATTCATCAAACCAACAAATAGCTATTGTGTTTATATACACAGTCACTATGTCAGGTCTGGGTAAATTAAACACTTCTCCCCTTAAAGAGCTCACAGTCTAGTAAGGGAGCCAGAACAGCAAAGAACTTATGGTAGGGTGGCAATGGAGGTTGACCTGTTTGGTGATATCAATGTCCAGGGAAGAGACAACCCCCAATATGTCCTCTAGGCCATTCATGAGAGTCCACAGTGTTGCTCACTCCAAATTTCACGTTAACTAGGCCCCTCAAGATGACCTCTGTTGATCCGTGCTAGATCCTTATGAGACCCTACAATGTATCCACCACGCTCAGATATCTAAACTGCACCAACCTGAATCAGATTTCTACTCTGCTTTCCTGTGCCTGCCTATAAACACTCTCCACTTGGACCAGAGTGTGAATCTTAGCTTTACTTCTCTGTCATTTAATTTCCAGTGACCAGTATGGCCATGGAAGTGGTATGGGGTCAGAAATGTGGGTTTGCACACCTGGCTCATGAACATGAGAAGTGATATGAATGTCTGAGACAGTTTCTTCCTCTGTAAAAAATCGGGATAACATTCCTTCTTAGGGATATTGTGGAGTTCACTAAGACAACACAGGCAACATACTCAGCTTAGTGTCTAAAAAGGGTGCCTAATATTATTGGGTAAGTCCTATAGGAAAGAATGCACTCCTCTGCCCTCAAGGAATGATAAGGAGCTGTATAACTACAGAGCAGAGTCTACGAAATTCACTGCAGTGGGGCTGTAAGCTGTGCTCTTATGTGTTCCTGGACAATACTAACCTTATCTTGGACAGGTGGAAGAGCTCAGGGAATGACTTACTTCTTGAGCCCCAAATCATACAGCAATCCCCAGCACAGTGAATCCCTCACAAGTCCTCCAGAAGCTCAGGAAAAAGAATGCCCTATGAGGCTTGATGGCTAAGGAAGGCTTCATAGGGAAAGTGAAGTTTGACCTGAGCCTTGGAAAGCAGCTGCGCCTCCATCTGGAGCAGGGAGGGGAAGTAACTCAGGAAGGAAGTGCAGGTGAAGAGGCTGCATATTGCAGAGTGTGTTCTATGGACAGCAAGTAGAGCATGGTGTTTAGAGCAGACAGGAATAGAAGGAGGAACTGGGCAATGAGGAAGGTCAGGCAGCTTGATAAAGCAGAGCACCAATGTTAAATCAAGGAGCTTCAATACATAAGAGGTAAGCAACCCCTGGTGCTTCATATTGGTTTGTGTTTAGCAGAGGAATGATGCTAAAAAGGTTTTCTTTAAAAAGATTAACATGCAGAGAATTCTTGTTCCTAAAGGTGTGTCTACTTTCTTAACTTGTCAGGTTGCTCCACTGACCCACTATGCCCTTGCTCATTACTTTATGCATTCCATTTTCCACATTGTGCCTGCATAGATCCCCAGTGGCTCATTCAGTCCCTTATGTGGCTTCTTCAGGGTGTTATCCTCAAAACATTAGATCTACAAGGGATTGCATGACCTATGGAGTTCTTCATCACAGAAGTACAAAAAACAGTAAATATTCCTCCTTTTGGAAATTTGAAGACAATTAGAAGGGTCAGAGTAAAGACATCTTTCTATTTATTTATTTTTTAATAGAATGTTTGAGTATTTCTCATGTTATTTGACCAAGGAATTTTTTTTTTTTTTTTTTTTTTGGTACTGGGGGTTGAACCCAGGGTCTTGTGCCTGCATGCTTTACAAGTGCTGGACCACTAAGCTGTACCCCCAGCCCATTTTTTACTTTTTGAGACAGGGTCTTGCTAAATTATGCAGACTGCCTCTGGTCTCAAACTTGTGATCCTCCTGCCTCTGCCTCCCAAGCCACTGGGATTACAGGCATGCGCCACTGCACCTGGAATCAAGGAATTATTTTTTTAAAAAGAACACTTTACCTATTAGAGTATTATAGCAAATAATTTGTTCTAATGTAATAGCCTTTTCTTATTTCTGCCTCCTGGATCTCAGTGGAATCTCTGGAATACACAAACTCATTCTTCTTGAAGTCTTTCCTCTCATCATTTCACTGTTCCATCTCCCCCTTATTCTGTGTCTTCCCTTCCACCCATCCTTCAGGACAGATACAATGCAACAGAGAAGTGCCAACAAGGGCTTAATGCAGGGAGGGCACAAATGGATGGCCATGAGCCCGACTCAGCCAACAGACAGGTTTCTTTTAACACATAGTATTTTAAAATCATGAATTGTACTTGCAATCTGAAATTACAGCATCCCCTGAACACTGGAACAAAATGATAGCACTAAGCATTCCCACACGTGTCAAGTGGCCAGGCTTTCTGTTGTCAGATGCTGTATGAGTTCAACCAGTTGATGTCAGTCCCCACCACTCTCTACTGATCACTCCTGGACAATATCTGGTCCCCACTGGCATATAAGTTTGTGATCCTCGTCTTAATGAAGTTTGGATAGGGATATAGATTAATACAACAAACATATACAGTACTTCTCTGGTGTGTTCTCTGTATGTTCTTGCCCATGTTAATTTCTGAGGATACACAGGGAAAAAGACCCAGTCTTCACTCTCAAATGATGTTGCAACTCACCTTCAAGGAACCACTAATACACATATACACATGTCGTGTTTATATTAAGTAATTATTCAATGTTGCTATCAGCTACTTGTTTCTAGGTCCTCAAATTTGACTGAAGAACTAGAAGATGAAGAGCTCTAATAACGAAGATCTGAGCTATCACTACCATTGCTAACACCTCCACTCATCACAAGGAATCAGAAGGAGATCTCAAGTTTCTACCAAGCTCTGGGCTGACACATCCCAGGCATATCAATTGTGTACAGGCAGAAGTCAAGATGCATATTGGAAAAATGTTAAAATCTGGTCAAAGTGGTGGTAGATGTGGCAATGCTCAGGGGACATGTCAAATTCAGATTACTATCTCTTACCAGATCACTCATAATAAGGAAGAAATCATGGAGAATCCCCCTCACAGAGAGTGGGGAGAGAAGGCAGCACAGAATCGTCATTACTAGCATGGTTCTGGAGTAATGCTTTGAATCCTAGTCCCCTGCTTCCCAGCTCTGTGACCTTCCCTGGATAAACTGCTTTGTCATTCTGTGCTTGTTTCCTTTTTCCAATACAGGGACAGGAAAGAATCTGCCTCATAAGGTTATGACTAGAAGCTTCAATAAAGATAATGTGATTAGAACAGCACCTGGCACTTAGTAAATGCTCAACAAATAGTTTTACAGTGATGATGGCAATGATCGTGTAGTAGACTACAAAAATTGTCATATGTTATTTCCCTTACTAATTTTGGCTGACCTCATAATTTGCTCAACCAATGGGAATTTTGCAAAAGTGATGCAAGCAGAGCTTTGAAAAACACTTCTGCACTGGAGTTTGCTCTCTGTTACTGTTTTGAGGACTTTACAACAACTACTTTGTGTCTGTGAGCTTGTCATGCTGTGGGGGCTTGCCTGTTGCTGTGATGCTGAAAGCTATGCTACTTGTATTTCAGATACTAACAGGGCCACCCATGGTGGACATGTTTCACCTGAGCTTCCAGACTAAGACAGACTAGGGAGAAAGACCTGGAAACCATTCCTGAAACAATTAGCCATTAAAAAACCCAATGAATAGCTGAGAAGCACTGTCAAATATAGTCTCCAGAAAATGAGACTCCCAGGCTGGAAGGAGTTCAAGAAACAACTAGGGAAGAGTTGCCTCCTTAGAGTTGAGCTTAATGATGGGAATGGAGTAAAACCCCTGGGACTTCCTTTTGCTGATGTGGCACAACTGAAAATGAGAAGACACACAATGTCTTCAACACTGAACCCAAACATAAAAAGATCATGTGCATGGCACAGTGTTGGATAGTGTTTCATTCTGTTGTACACAGGGTCATTATGAGTCTGATTGCACTCAACAGCACCCAAAAACAGCAAACTATGTAAAGAAACCCAACCTAGCTTGCTGGAGCATGAAGGACCATGGCCCAGTCACTCCTGTCACCTTGGCTTATAGTTTGCCAACATCTAGACACACAGTGAAGTCATTCTACCTCCTAGGTCCTTTTTTTTTTTTTTTTTTTTTTTTTTTTTTTTTTTTCCACAGTACTGGGTGTTGAACCCAGGGCCTTGTGCCTGCATGCTTTGTAAGTGCTGGACCACTGAGTTGCACCCCCAGCCCATTTATTTTACTTTTTTGAGATAGCATCTCGCTAAGTTATGCAGACTGCCTCTGGTCTCGAACTTGCGATCCTCCTGCCTGTGCCTCTTAAGCCACTGGGATTACAGGCATGCGCCACCTTGCCCGGTTTGCCTCCTAGATCCTCCTATTGCCAATCCAGCTACCACCAAAGATGCATGAAAGATCAACTGACACAGACTAGGGGAACCACTTAGCCAATTCACAGAAGCATGGACTAAATAAATGTTATGAAAACTTACTACAATGACTGATGTGATGATGCTTTATTTGGCACAATGATAATTACTTTAATTATATAACAATTGACTCCACACACTAACCCTATGAGGCCAAATTCATTTTGAAGATGGGAAAGTAAGCCTAAAGAGGTGGAAAAACATAGCCAAACTTACACAGTTAGTAAGAGGCTAAGCCAGGATTAAAAATCATGTTTCTCCAACTCTGTGATCCAGCTTTAATTAGTTAGTTCTTTGTTTATGTATTTTGTGGTGTTGAGGGATTTAACCCAGAGTTTTGTGCATACTTTGTAAGTGCTCTACCACAGAGAGACTAGGGAGAAAGACTCAGAAACCACTCCTGAAACAATTAGCCATTGAAAACCCTATGAATAACTCAGAAGCACTATCAAACATAGTCTCCAGAAAATGAGCTTCCTTTAATTTATTTTTAATCTTGAGACAGGGTCCTGCTAAATTACACAGGCTGCCTCTGGCCTTGAACTTGAGATTCTCCTGCCTCCACCTACCAAGACATTGGGATTATGAGCCGTGTGCCATAGGGCCCAGCTGCGATCCAGCTTTATCTGTTGCACTATACATGGTCACAGTGGCAGCTCAACAGCAGGATTCAAGATCACATTGTTATTTGGCAAGGGGTGTAAGTGATGCTTACACTACTGTTTTTATTGTTTTTTTTTTCATGGTAATTCTTTTCATGGTCACCCTAAATTACTTTTGAACATAGTCAAGTTATGACTAAACCAAATATGTTTCCTTTATATGGAGATTTATAGTTTTAAATTACAAAGTGAGAACTTATATAAACTTTATCCCACTTGATTAATGTGGTAATAGAAGGTGCTGAAAAGAAGACAGACTACTGCCCTATATAGGCCAATATTATTTTTGAGATAAAATTAACATGTCAGAACACAGAAATCCAGCTTGCTAAATAGCTGGGTGCCCATTCATTTGATAGTTAATTTATATTTCCTGATCACATACATTATACCAAGCCCAATTCTGGGAGATCTAACAGTGAGCAAGAAGAGCTTTATTTTAGTGGGGAAAATGGACAGTTAACCAATAAGCCAAATAAGTTAATTAAAAATTGCAGACTAGGCTAGAGGTGTAGCTCAGTGGTAAACCAGTTGGTTAGTAAGCATGCACAATGCCTTGGGCTTGGGAAATTGAAAAAATAAAAAAGCAGACAAATGTATATAGTCAAGATATATTTTGGATGTAGACTCTATAGGTCTTGCCGAAGCTGTTGGAAGAGAAGAAAGGAAACGAGTCAAGGATTCTACATTTAGTCATTGTTAGGTCCTTAGAGATTTAATATTTATATAGCAAGACCAATTCTGCAGTCAGTGCCCTTCAACCCTCCTAGGCTTAAGAACCACTGTGAAGTATGAATGGAGCCTCCCCATGCAATTACCTTCCTCTTGTTATGGCAGTTGCTATGGGATGACATGGCCTGCAGTGGTTTGAGCAAAATGACCTAATAGTATGAAGTTATCAAGCTGGGCACCTGCCTGGAATCCCAACTACTCAGGAGGCTGAGGCAGTGGGATTGTAAATTCAAGGCCAGAGGTAGCCTGTACAACTTAGCAGAACCCCGTCTCAAAATAAATAAATAAATAAATAGGGATGGGGATGTGGCTCAGTGGTAGAGTACTTGGCAATGCACGAGGCTCTAGGTTTAGTCCCCCAGGACTGAAAGAAAAATTATGAAGTTACTTGCTGAAAAACAAGTAATGCTTTACACAATACTTGTAGAAACATAGCAATATGAGCAGTTCCTTGTGACTCAAAAAAGAGGGCTGCCTTACAGAAACCAGCTCTGGGACATGGAGTTCAGACCAAAAACAAAATAAAACAAACATACCGAGGCTGAAGAGAGCCAGTATAATTCAAATGGAAACAAGGCCAAAGACTTTAGTGCCCTGAAAGGCATGAAGCAGTCAGACATACCATGTTCACAACACTGACCCAGGAAGAAAGCTCAGTCCTCTGAACAGCCGGAAAGGGCTTTGTCTTCCCTAGATAACTTGAGGGTACCATCTAGAGGAGCCAACTTTTACTTGCTCTGTTTCAAAAGCTATCTTTCTGGGATCAGGCTTATGGAAGGTTATGATGTTTCAAGACCTAGTGGCATAACTTCTGAAATTTTTCAGTAGGAAATTTGTGTGTGTGTGTGTGTGTGGTTCTTGGAGGTTGAACCCAGGGCCTCACACACACTTTTCAAGTGTTCTACCACAGGGCTGCACCTCCACCCCATTTTTTAAGTTTTTTTTTTAATCTCATGACAGGGTCTCACTAAATTACACAGGCTGCCTCTGGCCTTGAACCTGCTGTCCTTGTACCTCTGCCTCCCAAATTGAGCATGAGCCACCATGCCTGGCCAGGAAGAAAGTTTGTTACTTAGTAGTCCATTGACTTTATAGTAATACTTGTAATAACTGCAACATTTATGGAGTGCTGAAAGTATAGAACAATGAGATGATTTCATGTAATCCTCAGAATAGCTCAATGAAGAGGTGTTGCTGCTGCTGTTGTTAGGGGCCATTGAGTCGTGTCCGACTCATAGCGACCCTCATAGGGTTTTCAATGACTGATTGTTTAAGGGTTGCCTGGGGAATGGATTGCTACATCCTTCTCCCATTTTTTGTTGTGCTGGGAATCGAACTTGGGACCTCAGAGACTTCAAAGCAGTTCTCTACCAACTGAGCTAAATCCCAGCCCACAGGTCCTGCTAGTCCAGCATTAAAAATAAGGAACTTAAGAGCACACAGCTAGGACTCAGGGTCAGGATTCCCCAACTCTAACCAGTGCTGCTAACTACTGGATAATCTACTATAGATGTCAACAAAGCACTTTCAAAAGAGGGGAAATTGTACAAAGGATCCTCCTATCTCTCTTTGTTTATTTGTTTTCTGTTTTTTTGTTTTGTTTTGTTTTGTTTTTGGTCTATCTCTTCTCAGTAGAATGTCATCACTATGAGGACTCTTCTTTTTTCATTGCTGTATCTCCTGTTTCTAAAACAGTGGTGAGCATTATAGCTTCTCAATTATAGTTCTTATCTTCAACAAAACTTAGCTAGAATCGTGCAGGTTTTGGGCCATGAGTCCACTCAACTCATCTAAGCCACATTGTATTGTGATTTGTATTTGATGAATATCAGGTATGAAATCACATCAAATCTTAACAAAATATTCAGAACAGCTATAACCAAATGAGCCTCTAATTGTTACTATGGCTGCGGTTTAACTTAGTTCATAGAGCACTGCTCCAGACTCTCTGAGGACCTTTCGATCCTCAGCACTGCAAAAATGGGAGAAGGATGTGGCAATCCACTTCCCAAATAATCTCGACACAATCAGCCATTGAAAACTCTATGAGGGTTGGTATGAGTCAGACCAAACTAGACAGTACCTAACAACAACAACAACAATTGATACTAACCAAACATGGCCAGTTGCGAGAAATTTGTTGATGGTTTAACACTAATTCTATTTTCATTTAGACCTGCAGCTGTACCGCTGTGGCGTCTGACACCATCAGCTCTCAGAAGCTAAGCAGGGTCGGACCTGGTTAGTACTTGGATGGGAAACTGCCTTGGAACACTAGGTGCTGTAAGCTTGGGAGAATGACCTGGCAATCCACTCTCAAAAAACAATCAGCCATTGAAAACCCTATGAATAGCAGAGAAGCACTGACAATAGTGTTTTGCCCGTTGTACATAGGGTCACTATGAGTCAGATACCAACTTGACGGCACCTAGCAACAACAATCATCATTTACTGACTGAGTCGAGTCATTAATCTGATTTGTTCTCTATCCAAAATTTTAATGAAGGACAGTGGAGCATAAATAATCCAGAATATAGATTCACAGATTGACTCCCCTTAAATCAATTTAACAAATAGTGAGTTGTACTTACAGAAACTACGATAGATGCTTGAGAACAATGATTAAAAATGAAAAAGATAGATTCTACCCTGGAGATACCTCAAGTCTGTTAGTGACTGTGTGATACTAGGCAAATAATGAAACTCTCTTTCTCTTAGCCCTCACCCTTAGCTGCTACCCCAGTCTTCTCATTTGAGATGAAGAGACCAGCCAACATATCTCCAAGGTCCTTGTGAGAGTTACTGATCTATGATCTACACACCCCCACCTTCTTAAGTCGGGGAGGAGAGTATTGATTAACCTTAATTTTTATGATTATTTTGATCATAAAATTCTCTAATATAGTTAGGTTCTCCTGTTCCCTTCCTCCTTACCAGTGTTCTTTCATATCAGCTGTTGCTTCTCAGGAGTGACTGTATATCTACTTCTGATAACACCCTCATCCTCCCTATAATGTGGGTTTTAAAGCACTCTGTAGTAGAAAGATGAAGAATAACATTTATTTTAACTCTGGGTTAACCATGAGTAAACAGGTAGGTAACAAAAGTAGGCGTCTCCCTTCAGGTAGGAAGAGTAGGAGCTCTGTGCTTTGGTTTTGAATCCCCTTTTACTAGTCCCATAGACCCCTCTCCTAACTTCTAGAATCTAGAAGCAATGTTCTAGAAGGTTAGAGATGCTGGAAGTTTGACTTCTGATAGGTATCTATGTGTAAACAAAAGGCAATGATACAAGAACCACCAGATTTCCTATGAGTCAACAAAAACAGTGCGCCTGTTGGAGGTTGGAAGCCGCAGCAGCTCAGAGCCCTCCTGGCAGGGACGGGGAGCTGGATTTTGGCAGCAGGCTGTGTTTCCTCTGCTCTTGATCCCACATTCCATTCCAGTGCCTGTGCGGAGAATTCCTTTCTCCTGAGAGTATTCAGACCATGCACGAGACACTGACCAAACACAACTCCAGAGAGCCAAAAATAAAGGCTTTGCTAGGACCAGGCCAGTTATCCAGAGCAGTGCCACTGTCTTCTACAGGAAGCAAGTTGGACCTTCATCATGGTAGAAAACATCTAAGGGGAGTGAGAGGATGGACAGCTGATCACCTCGGAACTTTGCAGCTCCAGACGCCCTTCTACACCATGTCTTCCAATCCACATTTCACCCTTTCATTAAAATTTTGCCTCCTCCAGATAGCCATCCCTAGGCTCCAGCAAGAAAGAATCCTGTTCTTTCCTGTGCTCCCACTGCACCCCACAGTGGCACTTCCTGTGAAACACGGAAATCACTGTTTACCCCTCTTTCGGGCTATGAGTGTCTACCTGGGCGGGGGGTCGTGTCTTATTCAACTCTTTTCTGCATGGCAGGCTACAGGAAGTGGAAGAAGGGTGCAATGGAGAAACAGTTGGAGGCTTACAGCCATGGGCCTCAAAATGACAGCACCACACCACCAGCAGCATCACCTGGGAACTTGTCAGCGATGCAAATTCGTGGGCCCCATTCCAGATTTCCTGAAACAAAAACTCTGGGACTGAAGGCTTCCAATCTGTGACCAATCTGTGTCTCACAAGCCCTCCAAAGTGATTCTGGCTCCTGCTAAAGTTTTAGGACCTCTATAGTGGACTTTATGGAGAACCTATTACCTTTCCTCCCTGATGGTACTTCTCAGATGACTCTTCCCACAAGCACCATGGTCACTATCACCCACCTTCTAGAATGGAAGCCATAGAGGTCATGGCCATCTCTTCATTCTCCAAAGCCCCTAGCTCAGAATCTGTTGTTGTTGTTGTTGTTGTTGTTAGATCTGAATCTAGTGCAATGCAAAACTAACAAATGCTAGCTGAATAAAGGGGCATCTCTCGCAGAAATTCCCCAAGGCTATGAATTTAACAGGCCTTTCTGTAAGGGATGCTTAAAGCTTAATATGTGCAAATATGAGTCACATTGGAGATACTTATTCTAATGGGAATTACCACAAGGATGAATCATGTCATGTCATAATGAGAAAACCTGACTGCCAAGGAAGCCTCTTAAGATGAAAAAATCAAATCAGGACAAATGGATTATGTTGTTAGGCCTGTGATGTTAGGCCAGGAGTTAGGCCCACAGAAGGGAGTTAATGGCCTGAACTACCAGGCTCCTTGCAGCTCTAAGGAGCAATGGGTCAACTAATGAATCACATGGGGGCAAAGCCCCTACAAGACAAAAACAAACTTTCACAAATCGCGTAGTCTGCAGTGCCTGGCTCAGCGGCTCTGGGGCAGTGTTCTTGCTAAATTGTGCACATGGGAAGCTGTGACGGAAAGAAAGATCTTGACACCCTGCTGCATGTCCACAACAGGTAGAGAGAGGACTGAGGCAGACCCTTGGGACCAGGCTGTTTGCTTCCTGTGCCTCCCTCCTTTACTGCCTGAATTCCTGCTCATCTTGCCCCACTTTCTAGCCCCCCTCATTCTGCCCAGCTGGAAAGGACCAGGGTTGCCTCTGTCTTGTAGCTCCAAGGGCCCCTTCTGCCTGGATCATTACTTCTGGACAAACATTACATTTCTTGCCTGGACTTTTAAAAATTATGATATTTGCTTTATTATTTTTTTCTTTTAAATTAACATATAACTATACATATTTGTGGGGGACAATGTGAAATTTCAATACATGTATACAATGTGTAATGATCAAGTAATTAGCATTTCTAGCTCCTAATCATGGTTTGGAAATACATAAAATATAAAATATAAATCAAATATAAGAAGTTACTGTGAATTATAGTCACCCTACTGTGCTATAGCACACTAGAACTTCTTCATCTTATCCAATTGTATTCTGGTACCAGTTATCCAGTCTTCCTTTATCCTTCTCCCCCTACTCTTCCTAGCCTCTAGTAATCACTATCCTATTCTCTTTTACTTTCAGGTCAATTGTCTTAGCTTCCATATATGAAAGATAACATGTTGTTGTTGTTGTTAGGTGCCGTCAAGTAGGTATCCAACTCATAGTGACCCTCTGTACAACGGGAAACACTATTGTCAGTGCTTCTCTGCTGTGCATAGGGTTTTCAATGGCAGATTGATTTTTGGGAGGGGGTTGCCAGGTCCTTCTCCCAAGCCTACAGCTTCTGGTGTTCCCAGGTGGTCTCCCATCCAGGTACTAACCAGGCCCGACCCTGCTTAGCTTCCGAGATCTGACGGGATCGGATGCCACAGGGCTGTGGCTGCAGGCTGAAAGATAACATAGGATATTTGTTTTCCTGTTCCTGGCTTATTTCACTTAATACAGTATCTTCCAGTTCCATCCACCTTGCTGCAAATGACAGGATTTTATCCTTTTTAATGCCTGAATAACATTCCATATTATATATATGCCACATTTCTTTATTCATTCATCAAGACACTTCAGTTGATTCCATATCTTAAACCACTATGAATAGTACTGCAATAAACATGAAAGTACAGGTGTCTCTTTGATATGCTGTTTAATTTCTTTTGGATATATACCTAGAAGTGGGATAGCTATATCAGATGGAAGATCTACTTTCAGTCTTTTCGGGAAACCTCATACTGTTTTTCCTAATGACTACACTAATTTACATTCCCACCAACATTGCTTCAGGGTTCCCTTTTCTCCACATCATCACCAGCATTTGTTTGTTAGTTTTTGCTTTTTTGATAACAGCCCTCTGATTGGGGTAAGGTAATATCTCATCGTGGTTTTGATTTGCCTTTCCTGATGGCTAGTGATGTTGAGCATCTTTTCATATTATTTATCATTTGTATGTTTTGTTTTGAGAAATGTCTACTCAGATCATTTGCCCATTTTTAATTGGAATAATTTTTTAGCTATTAAGTTTATTTAGTTCCCTTTATATTTTGGATATTAATTCTTTGTCAGATAAATAGTTGGAAAATATTTTCTCCTATCTTATAGGTTCTCTCCCCTCACCACCCTCTTTCTGATCATGGAGGGTTCAATTCAGGGCCTTGTGCATACCTTACAAGTGCTCTGCCACTGGGCTGCACCCCTCAGCCCATTTTTAATTTTTTATCTTATTTATTTATTTATTTATTTATTATTTTTTATTGGACATTTTTAATGTACACCTTAATGTGATTCATTCTGACATGGTTTTCATTGTGGCATTTACATATATGCATTTTGATGTACATTATTCATATAGGTTCCCCCTTACCCTCTTGTATGCCTTCCCCCCACCCTCCCCAACTAAGTCTTCTCTATCATTTACTAGGTAATAATTTTCTATATGTACTTGAGTCTCAGTTCTGTTTAAGATAGAAATTTTTCCTGTAGCGAACTTTAAAATGCATGCAATTGTTCTGACAAGATAATAATTTTTTATCTTGAGACAAGGTCTCACTGGGTTGCTCAGGCTGCCTCTGGCCTTGAACTCACGCTCCCCTTGCCTCCTTCTCCTGAGTCACAGAGATTACAGGTGTGCACCACTGCACTTGGCTTTGAAGGGTGTCTCTTCATTCTGTTGTTGTTTCCTTTGCTGTGTAGAGCTTTTATAATCCTACTTGTCAGTTTTTGTTTCCATTGCATGTGCCTTTGGAGTCTTATCAAAAAAAAAAACCACTGCCTATTCCAGATGTTTTGAAATATTTCCTCTATTTTCTTTTTCTAGAAGTTTCATCATTTCAGGTCTTACCTTTAGGGGTTTAATCCATTTTGAGGTGATTTTCATATATGGTGAGAAAGGAGTGAATTTCCATTCTTTTGCACATGGATATCCAGTTTTCCCAGCATCAGTTATTGAAGTGGCTGTCCTTTTTCCAAGGTATGACTTCAGTTCCATAGGCACAGAAAGTGTGATGGGCAAAAGGGAAGGAGTGTTGACTAATAGAGTCTGCAAGCAAAGACTCTCCTCTAATCATTATGAACTGTTTATCAGTATTGAATGTACTGTATTTCTTTCCCTGGAAAACTGCATTAATTTAATTCGTGAAGATCTCTCCTTTGATGGGAGCTAAGTGAACTGTCACCAGAGAGGAGCCAGAGACTTTCCTCCTCCAAACCTCCAAAGAACAGGAACAGATTAGTTGAGCCAACATTGGACACACTCTCAGCAATAGGACCCAACATAAGTGGGCTTCCAGTTCTGCAGGAACAATGGCACCACCCTCAGAGCCTCAAGCCTACTGGTAGACTTGAGAGACACTTAGGACAAACAATACAGACTTCTAAGTTTCACTCAAGGGTAGGACCAGACTCAACAATCTAGTACTGAACATATTTCAGGGACATCAAATGGAATAGGTAATGATGGGTGAACAGGGACCCCAGGTTTCTAGGAGCTAGAATTGTTGCAAAGCTCAGACAGGTCAGGAGGACATGCGGTATGGGGGGGCAATTGTTGGGTCCAGAAGAAAAACATAGCAGGGGCTGGATGCGATAAAGGAGCTGATGAAAGCTATAGAATAGGAAAATAGCCCAGCCTGATGGGGAAATCCTGGGGTACTGTGTGCACACAGCCACCTCTGGGAGAGCCTAAGGAACAAGTAGGCCCCGGGCAGGGGTATCCACGCAGTATGAGTCCTCTGAGAATCTCTGACTACCATCCCATGCAGGCTCTGGCTGCGCTTGAATTTTTGAAGGAGTAGAAATCTATGCTTGAAAATGTCTTCCTTGTTTGGACTCCATTCATTCATTCATTCATTCATTCAACAAATATTTACTGCATGACTTCTTGTTGTTGTTAGGTGCCGTCGAGTTAGTATCCAACTCAAAGTGACCCTACGTACAACAGATGAAACACTATTGTCACTGCTTCTCTGCTATTCACAGGGTTTTCAATGGCAGATGATTTTTTGGGAGTGGGTTGCCAGGTCCTTCTCCCGAGCCTACAGGACCTGGTGTTCCCAGGTGGTCTCCCATCCAGGTACTAACAAGGCCCGACCCTGCTTAGCTTCCGAGAGCTGACGGGATCGGATGCCACAGCTGCAGGCTATGTCTACTTTGTGCCACACGGCTTTCCAGGAGATGGAGACAAAATGATGAAGAAAACAGCTTTTTGTCTTCAAGAAAGTTACCAAATATTGGGGAAGGTAGGAAAGATAATGGGCAATTCTAGGACAGAATGCAATGGTGTGAGCACAGAGGGCTGCAGAAACACAGAGGAGTGTCTTAGAAAGCCATGGAGGCTTCTTCTAGGAGGGTACACCTAAGGTGCAACCTAAAGACAATAAGAGTTGGACAGGCAAAGCAGAAAGAGAAAAAAAGATGTAGAAATGTCCTAGCAGAGGGAATGGTAATGCAAAATAGCCCCATATGGTCAAAGCTAAGAGACTGAACAGAGTCTGGGGAAAGAAACAAAGCCCTTCTGTTTCCTTACAAGTGGATATAATTCTAGCCTAGAACCACTTCTATTCACAAATATTTTCTATGCAAACTATGACCTATGTGTTGTTGTTAGGTGCCATCAAGTCAGATACAACTATAGTGACCCTGAGTATGACAGACACAATCCAGGTGTGCCATACACATATCTTTTTATGTTTGAGGCCAGTGATGTAGCCACTGTGTTTCTTCTCATTTTGGGTCATGCCACATCAGCAAATGGAGGTCAAGGGCATTACTCCATTCCTGTCCTTAAGGTTGACTCTACTTTGAGGAGGCAACTTTTCCTCAGTTGTTTCTTGAATGCCTTTCAGCCTGGGAGTCTCATTTTCCAGCACTATATTTGACTGGCCTTCTCTGCTATTCATAGGGTTTTTAATGGCTAATTGTTTTGTGAGTGGGCTGCTGAGTCCTTTTCCCCAGTCTGTCTTAGTCTGGAAGCTCAGCTGAAACTTGTCCACCATGGGTGGCCTTGCTGGTATCTGAAATATCGGTGGCATAGCTTTTAGCATCACAGCAACATAGAAGCCCCTACAGCATGACAAACTGACAGACATGTGAGGGACAACATGAGTACAGCTCTTATATAGCCCATGGCTGAGGACATTCATCACCTTCCAGAGGTATCATGCTAAGTACAGAAGACACAACTTGAATAAGATATAGTTTCTGTTGTTAAGGTACCAATGGGATGGAGATAATTCCTTTAAGATTTCTTATAACTTGACTTTCCTTATTACTATAAAAAATGAGAAGGGACAAAGTATACATTAGCTAAAAGTGTGAAATAAGAGATAGACCACCTCCTTTGCATTCATGATGTAACAAATTTCAGAGACATCCCATATGGTGGGTGAGGACTGAGGACTTTTCCTCACTAGCCAGAGGTACAGATCTGAAAAGTGAGAGAAGTTCTCAAAGGAAACCTTCCCACCTTTGGAAGATACCAGTGGAAAGATAAGTCTCAAGGAAATTCTATAATAATGGAGAACTACAAAAAATAAACACATGTGGCATTACAATTGTACTCAATTTCATGAGGATGAGTCAGAGACTCTGTGGATCCCTGCAAGCATAATTCTCTCCTGTTACAGAGGCTCTCAGCTAGGTGTATGGGTGAGTGCTATGTTCAGGGCTAGGGTCACACTGACAGATCAAAGGTCAAAAAGACAAGGTATTTGACTTTCAGGGGGCTCAGGGATACGAGCAAGTTATTACCTTCTAACTCATTTGTTCCTATTTTGTTGTCAGATAAGACATGGTTACTGTGAATTGCATCCAAAGAACTCCATGGACACCATTAAAAAACACCCAGCAAAACCCTAAAGTTGATCAAAACTTTAAAACTTAAGAAAAAGTACGCTTTTTTAAAAGTAACTTTTTAATAGTTAACAAAATTTTTTAAAAATCTAACTTACATTCCAAAAAATATGGCATTTTAGCCCTTATATTTTGCAATTAAGACAGCCTGTTCTGTTGTCTCTTGTGAGCTTAAGGTTTTTCTTGGCTATCAAAACAAAAAAGTCTTTTGTTGAAAGAATCAGGCGACAGTGTTTGGTGAGAAGATTATATATACAATAATGGTATGAAGCTCTATTGTTTAGAAAGTAGACTTAAAATCTTTCTTGATCTCCAAATTCTCTGTTTTTGTTTTTTTTTTTAACAAATTAAAATACTATTGTCCTTTACTTTCTGGAAGCCCTAAACAGTGTGTACAAGGCATTGTTTTCTAAGTGTTTATAAGGGACACTACGCAAATGTAACTATGTATAATTAAAGACAGTGTCAACAATAGTGCACATACTAACTTCAGTCATGGCTAACCCACTGGCCCCAACCACTTGCAGGTATTCCAAAGACTTTTTCCTTTTCTCACCCTCCACCATCCAGTGATCTATAGCATATCATGTTGCATATAGTGGCGACTCATGAAATATTCCTTGAGTTGATTTCTTTTGGCCTGTGGCATCTGCATTTGCTTGACATTACCACAAATGTCAAAGGCAGGGAGCAAATGAAGTCAGTGCAACCAGTGTTTGGCCTGAGTAGTCCTTGGGCTGGGTTGGCTGGAGGGAAGGGTAGAGTCACTGAGATTCACTCCCAGCTGACTGCATAGGAGCCAAAGAAACACAATGAATAGGGTGCTTAGCTGGAGGAAGGGGCATTCTGAGGGGGCAACACCTCTGTTTAAACCCAGTGGTTTCTGTGCTGGTTGGGATATTAATGAGCACCTTGTGGGGAGAAAATCCAGTTCAGCTAGCGGGTGCTATCACGCATTGTGGAAAAGTCAGACAACCTCTTGTACACTGGGAGGCTCTTCCCCACAATTCTTCTCAAAATCTTTTGCCCTCACAAGATCCCCAGCATTGCTTGGCCAACCTCTTCCTGGCCATGAAGAAGAGAGGAAGAGGACTCTATTTGTTACGTTCATTATCAGAGGAGAAAGACCACACACAGGGATCAACAAAACTAAACCTTGCTTATTTGCATCTGAGGAGTGGCAATGGTGTGCTACAAATAGGAGGCAGTGGTCTCAGAGATGGAGAGGAGTAGCTGGAAAATGGGCTTTAGGGAGTTGGGGTGCAGGGATGATTCCAGGAGCTCGCTCTTTGCTCTTGGTGCTCTCCTTCCAAATGGCTCCTTTCCAATTCTTCACGTTGCTGCCATGGAGAGGCAAACACAATCTCTTTTAGAAGATAGGACATATTCAGTGCTAGAAAGGAGGACATGCCTGTTGCTTGGTTGGCTGAACTTGGGGTTCCATCCATTCATTCCATAGATTTCTGCATCAGTACCTCTACATCTCACCCTGCACACATTTCTAAGAACTCCACAGCAGACTGTGCAATCTTTTCCTGTCAATGCCATGGATACTTTTCCCAATTCCACAAGCAATCACAGGTCACATCCACAAAGTTAGACAATTATGTTTTTGTTGTTAGGTGCCATAGAGTCAGTGTTCAACTCATAGTGACCCTATGTACAACAGGAGAAACACTATTGGCTCATTGTTTTTTGGGAGTGGGTTTCCATAGGCTTGGGAGAAGAACTCCCAAGGAGTTGGGGGAGTTCTTCTCCCAAGCCTATGGCACCCAGTGTTCCCAGGTGGTCTCCCATCCAAGTACTATCCATGCCCGACTCTGCTTAGATCGGATGCCACAATGCCATGGCTGCAGGCTAGACAATCCTTGTTGTTGTTGTTGTTAGGTGCCATCGAGTCAGTATCCGACTCATAGCGACCCTCATAGGGTTTTCAATGGCTGATTGTTTCAGGATTGCCTTGGGAGTAGATTGCCAGGCCCTTCTCCCACTTTTGTGGTGCTGGGAATTGAACTTGGGACCTCAGAGACTGAAGCGCAGCACTCTACCAACTGAGCTAAATCCCAGCCCAGACGATCATAGGTGTTATTTTCAGACACAAAATAAAAAACTAAGACAAGCCAAGGGCTGTAGGTGTGGCAAATAAAAGGAAAAATGAGATCTACATGGTCAGCAGTCAAGGAATGTGTGTGTGTGTGTGTGTGTGTGTGTGTGTGTGTGTGTGTGTGTGTGGTGGGGGGAGGGCTTTGGTGAGGAGAGAAACTCTTGAAGCTGGATGGAGAGGGGAGGCAGCAGCAGAAGGAAGGATGACACGTGTCAGGTGAGTGCACTTTGGGGTGCCTGCTGCTCACCCTGGCTTTGGACATGAGCACAATCATCACTCTTCCTCACTGCCCCACAGAGTGCTCACTGATGAGTCAGTGGCTCACCTCCGCTTCAGCCAGTGTCTCTCACCTGACCAGGGGTGGGGAGAAAGCAAGACAAGTAAGAGGAGAAGCTAAGTAATGGCACAAACAGGAGATAATAAGTGAGAGGAGAGAGGTTCAGGCAACCCAGGCTCCAGGAGCTCAGGGGAGGCAGAGGCCCTGGGAGCATATGACTTCACTGAAAGGAGCAGCTACTGGGTGCCAAGGATTATGCAAGACTCCAGCTGTCCCACCCTGGCGTCTAATCTCATCTGACCTCAGAAGCTAAGCAGGATTGGGCCTGGTTAGTTCTTAGATGGGAAACAACCTGGGAACATCAGGTGCTGTAAGCTTGGGAGAAGGACCCAGCAGCCCACTCTCAGAACAATGAGCCTTCAAAAACCCAATGAATAGCAGAGAAGCACTGTCAGACATAATGCCAGGCATGGCACAGTGTCAGACGGGGTGTTTCACTGTTGTGCGTAGGATTGCTATGAGTTGGACATGACAGCACCTAACAAAAACAAGCCTGCAGCTGTAGCCCTGTGGCATCCCATCCCGTCAGATCTCAGAAGCTAAGCAGGGTCAGGCCTGGTTAGTACTCGGATGGGAGACCGCCTGGAAACACCAGGTGCTGTAGGCTTGGAACCCACTCCCAAAAATCAACCCACCCTTGAAAGCCCTATGACAGCAGAGAAGCAGTGACAATAGTGTTTCCCCTGTTGTATGCAGGGTCGCTATGAGTCAGACACTGACTTGATGGTACCTAAAAACAACAAAAACAACAGGATTGTTGTGCAAGGGCAAAAAAGCGAGACAGAGTATAATAGGATTTATCCATTTTGAGGTGCTATGACAAAGGAGTAAGGAAAGAACAGCTATACTGGGAATTCTTGACTATTGGAGGTGTTGTGGAGAATACAACCCTAAGCCATGCTACTACAGGTGAGGTGGTGTGGGGTTTGGTGTAAAAATCCCAGCATGACAGGAAGTCAGCAAGGGAAGAAACTGTGGAAGAGTCCTCATGAATACACTGAGCCCTGAGCTGGATCATGCCAAGATGGGAAAGCCGGGAACATGATCATGGGAGTGAAAAGCTGCTGGCTCTGAGGTGCATGCTGTGGACTGGAAACCAGCCTGTCAGCCTGAGATTCCGAGTGGACACAGGCCCTGCCATTCCTCATTCGGCTTCTGTCCCTGCACATTACTGTGTGACAGGAAGAGAAAAGCCAAGAAATCCAGCTTGTTCCTACTTTGGGGAAAGTGAGGAGGTCAAGGGAGAACAGGCTTTTCTCTCCCTCCCTGTCACAGGGTTCATCTTTCAGTCTGGGAGGTGTGATACCAAGTGTCCCCGGGGCTGGGACTTTGCTATCCCTGCAAGGAATGGAGGGTCATGAGGCAAGCCCTGGGGAAGCTCTGCAGTTCCCCTCGCTCAGTGTGTTTTCTCTTCTCTTTCTGTGGCTGCTCCCCAGAGACCAGGTCATAGGGCCAGGTAGGACAGCAGGTCCTATGGCGTGCTTACCTATGTACTCGGTGAGACATAGCAATAAACCCAGAGAAACGCCCATTCAGGCAGGCAAGTATCTGTGCATTTAGAAAACTGCTCAGGGCCTCCCAAAGCCTTGCTTTGACCTATTTATCTCTGGTAATGCATTTGGATTCCTTAGCATGGTCAGGAGAGCTCAGTGACTTCTCCCTGTCCATCCTTCTAGCTGTGTCCTCCATTGTTGCCCTAGTCGGACCCATTCTACTTACCACCTATCCCCTCAGCACCCCAAGGTTCCCCACCCACTGTCACCCCACATGCCTGCACACTCCTATGAGATTCCTTCCCACTCTTTAATATGGTTTTAATGCCACCACTTAAATTGCTGTATGGCCTTGGGACAGTTCTTTTCTGGGTGCTTCAGTTTCAATGTGGTCCAACTAGGACAGCTGTGTGATAACTAAATTAATCCACGGACATCACCTATTACAGTGCCTGGGATACAGAGAGTTCCATGAAGGTTCTTGTCTTTTTCTCACCCATGGGATGGCCCAGGACATCTCATGGCTTTTGGTCCCCCATTTCCCTCTGACCCCTCAGGAGCTCTTTGGAATACAGGTGATAACTAAGTGCCTCCACACAGGATGTATTTTATTTTGCTCCCCATTACTGCCTGTATTTTAAGCTCTGTCGAATTGGAAAGGAGACGGCATACTGCACTGAGTTCCTTCTCTGCTGTTCCTAATTTCCTTATTCAGTGTTTGGACCTCCCAGGAAAGGACACCTTTGGCTTAAAAAAAAAAGTGACTTTACTAAGATATAATTCGCATGTCATATAATTCATCCACTTACATGTACAATATAATGGTGTTTAATATATTTAAAGAGTTGTGCAGTCATTGCCATAATTAATTTCAGATCATTTTAGTCACTCTCAAGAATACCCATTAGCTATCACTGTTCAGTTTTTCCAGCCTTCCAGACTTGAGCAGCCACTAACCTGCTTTCTATCCCTGTAAAGCCACCTCTTCTGGACATTTCATAGTATCCCCTCACTTTTTAAGGGGGGCAAACTCTTCTTCTTAGACTTGTCATGATTTCCCCAAAACACCCAGTCACAGGACCAGCCACATAATGTTGTTGTTATTGTTGTTGTTGTTAGGTTGAATTGGGTGCAACTCATAGCAACCCTATGTATAACAGATGAAACACTCCCTGACACTGTGCTATGCCCGACACTATCGTCAGTACTTCTCTGCTATTCATAGGGTTTTCAATGGCAGATTATTTTAGAAGTGAATTGCCAGGTCCTTCTCCCTAACCTCCAGCACCTGGTGTTGCCAGGTGGTTTACCATCCAAGGGCTAACCAGGCCAACCCTGCTTAGCTTCTGAGATCAGGTGGGACTGGATGCTAGGATGCTGTGACTGCAGACAGCCACATTGTAGGTACTCAATAAATGTTCCTCTGAATGAAAACCAAAGCAGGAGCTCCATCAAGTTAAACTTCTTTTTCACATTTCATCTTTGGGTCTTTTTGGTCTAAAGCAAGACAGGGAAATAGGTCAGAAGCTGAGGTGATATGATTTGATTTTTTTGAGGCATAGAGAAGCTATGTCAAGACTCCTCAAAGTGAAATGCTAACTCAGGGGTTCCCAAACCTGGCTGCACCTTGGTGCCACCTGAGTGACAAAAAGACAGAGGCTGACCCCTGCCCTACTATATATCACCTGCAAGGGACGGACTTATCAGCCCAGAGTAGGACCCACGGATCAGTATCTTTTAAGAGTTCCCAAGTGAGTCTGAACTGCCAGGGTTGAGAACTCTTGTTCCAATGGAAACAAGAATTCTAAGCAATAATAATTTGTTGAATTCCAGCCATGCCCAACATGATACACAGCCAAAGTTTTCAACTCTGTCTTAAGGGAGATGAATTTTTGAAATTTTAAGAAAGCAATAAAAAAACAGAATACTCATTTCACAAAAGTTTTCTATAGCCAACCAACATTAGTATTGGACCAAGTCACATGAAATTGCTGATATTTGACTGGTTTTGACCTATAAAAATGGAAATTTCATATCATTCAACCTAATTGATTTATTTCATGAAATTATATATATATATGAAATACTAAATCTGAATAACTTCTGAACAACTATTACTAATACCCAATTCATATTCCTTGTGCCTCGCATATTTTTAAGAGAACATGGCAACCTTTATTAAATATATATTTCCAGTAGAGGACAGAAAATAAATTACCCATGGAGGGGGACAAGATCATGAAAATTCCCAGATCAAAACAAACACCAATTGTCTAGACAATCTCTACTTTTTGCCACATGTTATTTCTGGAAAACATGTCATAAAGTACATTATCATAAAGCAAGATATATTTTCCCATAGGAAAAATTTTCTGATTAGAGATTGTGTTCCTGCCCAGGCCTCCTATAAATCACAGATATGATCAACTGGTCACAAAAGCAAAACTCACACAGACATAAATTTCTATAAACATTTAAAATACCATATTATTCAAGAACTATAGAACACCAAAACTGTACTTTAACCATTGATCATTACACTGTCATTTTGAAAGGCAATTGAGTACTACTGGTCAAAATGAAAAAGGGCACATTCTTTGACCCATTTCTAGAGATCTTTCCTATGTGAAAATCAGTTCCATTCCTTTCCTCCCTCCTGGAACCCAGTATAAATATCTCATTCTGAACCCATGCAAGGCTCTGCGTAGCCTTGCAGGGGCTCTCTAACCTGTCCACCCTTCCGCCTCATCCGAGGTCCTGCTCCTTCCACCAGCAACCTGAGTGTTGTCTCTGGCTCTGAGGACAAACCTGCTCCCCGTCAGCAGGAATTTAAGGAGCTTTAGTTCTCTGGTGCAGGCTCCACGATGTCTAGTCCACTGCATTTCTGCTTTCATTCTCCTCTCAGGCTGGGAATTCAGCTTCTACTTCCTTCTTGTTACCAATATTGCTGGTGCCCAGTCCTTATGAGCCTTGTCCCTTGCCAGACCCTTTCCTCACACCACCTTTGCCAGCGAGCAGCTGAACGCAGCAGGAGGAGCTAGGGTTACCTATCGCCGCACCTTTCTGATACCAAATTCCTTTCTGGCAACAGTGTTTTAGGCACGAGTGAGCGAATCCCTGGATTTCCACACACTGCATGACTATGCACAATGGAACAGCCACTGCTGGCCCCTGCTGGGTCTCTATGGGGAGGGGGCATTCAGGAAAGTCTCAGCACAGGATTCTAGGACAGTGGTTCCCAACAAGTGGTTTTGCCCCCCAGGGGACATTTTGTAATGTGTGGAGACATTTATGGTGGTCACAATTGAAGATAAGTTACCGTCATATCATACGTAGAAGGTAATAATTCTGCTAAACATCCTACAGTGCCGTTCCCACAACTAGCTGAGGGCGAGAAACACTCTTCTGGAGAAATCTCAAGAACCTCCAGCATCACTACAGCCAAACAGAACTGAGAATTTCCAATAGACAAGGATGATGTTTCTGTTTTCAGAACAAAACAGAGCAAAACACCTTCTCCCCTTCCAATTACCGAAATTCATGCTCCTTATGGAAAAATTAGAAAATAAGGAAAAGCAAAAGGTCACAGATGGTATCCCTATCATTGTGTATTTTTAGATAGCTGTGATCATGTTACATTCAATTTATACTCTGCTTTTTGTAAATGATATGCTAATTATTGTTTTCTCCATATTACTGTAAGCTCTTCAGATTTCACTTGAATTGCTATGTGAGATTCCTCTCCATGATCAATCAACAGGGCAACGAACCACTCTCTTGTGCGTGTAAATTTGTTCCCAGGTTTTCACTATGGTAGAAGCTGTGGTGATATACACACTTGTGCATAAAATTGTTCTAGTGTATGTGGTTATTTCCTTGACAAGGCTTAGATACTCTTAATGTCATTTTGAAAGGCAAATAGGATTTGCCAACAGATTCTAACATCAAAGTCTGTGTGAGACATTCCCCTGAATTCCAGCTCTGCTCTAGTCTAAAACCATACATGGAACCTGCAGCCTCAAGGGTATCCATTTGAGAAACATCAAAAGAGCTACGAAAGAAAAAAAACTCCATCCTAGAAGTTTCTGAATAGAGCACTGTGGTGGATCGTGAGAATAAAAATGAAAGGTCTTGTGATTGTTGGCACAGAGAGACAAGACTATGTCCTTACGATGGCAGGATTTGCTGGTTATAGAGGCAAAATGATTTTACTTAAAATGTCTTTCTTTTAAGCATATCATTTTGTGTTTATTCAAGCAATTTAGATATATATTTTAATTTTTTTGGTCACATTTTCTCTTTTATGTTGGGTATTTATTTTGGCCTTTGGGAATACAATAACTTTGACAAACATCTTAACAGTTGTTTGTTGGGATAAATCCAAGAATAAGTCAAAAATAATTTTGTTGTTTTAAATTTCCGGGTGCATGCCTTGTAATCCTAGTGACTTGGGAGGCTGAGGCAGAAGGAGTATGAGTTTGAGGCCAGGGGAAGCCTGCACAACTTAGCAAAACCCTGCCTCAAAATTAAAAATAAAAAAGGAGATGGGGGTATAACTCAGTGGTAGAGCACTTGCCTAGCATGCACAAAGCCCAAGGTTCAACTCCTTGTACTCAAAAAAAAAAAAAAAAAAAAAAAAAAAAGAAGGTCTTTTCATTAACACTCAGGTAATTTTCCCATGTTTTACAGTATGGCCACAAAGGAGGAGTCATATTCTTTCTTTTGTAGCACTCCCAGGGATACCTGCAAGTTTATATCAGTCAAAGTAAAATAATATATCTTTTTTCCCCTAGCTATGTGGTTGAATTCAGGGTCTCACACATGCTAGGCAAATGTACTATCCTGAGTTGTACCCCCAACCCCTTTTTTATTTTTATTTTGTGACAGGTTCTTGCTAAGTTGTGTAGGCTGCCTTTGGCCTTGAATTTACAATCCTCCTGCCTCAGTCTCCCAAGTCACTGGGATTATAGATATGAGCCACAGTACCCAAGAAAAGGATGTATCTTGATGAATAAACTCAAAAGATGGCAGGGAATGGTAATAACTTGGGAATCAGAGGACCTGGGTTTCTGCTTGTCTAGGACTCTTGTAAGCCCACTGATTAGGGCAAGTCATTGACATTTCGACATTTTAATTGTAGAAAAGAGAGTGTCAAATGTGAAGCAACACATATGAAATGCTCTTAAGAGACCAAGCACTTCTCCAAATGCAATAATATACAAAGAGGGCTGTTACTGTGTATGACGTATATTGTGTGTGACTGTATATTATACACTGTGCTTTGTAATGTCAGTCTTGCTGTGGAGAGGGACAGAAAAACCAGCCCTGACCTGGTGAGCTGTGGGCCTGGAAAGGAGCAAGCAGAAGTCTTAGTGGGGAATCAGTGGCTTGGAAGCAGCCATCATGGCAGAAGTCAGAAAGTCCATTGGAAGTCACAGGGCTGGGAATAGGCTATCAGCAGTGACAGGAGAGGCATAAGTGATCTAACCTCAGCAGCAACTATGACCACTGATGTGACCATTTACGGAGGGTTTACCATACTGCAGGCACTCTGTGAAATGTCTTACTTGCATGATCTCAGCCCGACAGGAGTGTTACAGACACAGACAGGACAGAAGCTTCGAGACAGGTCCAGAGGCTATAGAATCTTGCAGCCATGCAAAATGGCTAAGCCGAGACAGCAACTGCTGTCTTCTGCCTCAGGGCCCAAAGGAAAGACCACTCAACTCAGGGGTTGAAGAAGTAGCTCTGCGACAGCACACAGGAGTGATGCACCTGAGTTAGGGCTGAGGCTGAGGCTGCCAGCCTTGCTGACACTTCTCAGGAAGTAATAGTGGGTAAAGTACTTGCAGGCACCCTGCAGTGAGCTCAGATCTTGCCTGGGGCTGGGTGGGGCAGGGGCGAGAAGGTTCTGCCAGTAATGGGGAGCAGTTTTTGCTGCTACACTTGCATTTGCCTCCCCTCCCCCATGCCCAGCTCCAGGATGGGCTACAAGGCTGGCGGAAGCTAGCCTGTGCTATAGAAGCAAGAGGAGCAATGGCAGAACTTAGGTCCACAAGTGTTAAAATTTACCACAGTAAAGCAGAGCCACAGTCCATCTGTCTCAGGGCTTGTTTCAGTCGGAGAATCAGATAACTAATACAATAGTTTGCAGGCTTTTATTTTATTTTATTTTATTTTTATAACAGAACTTTTTTTCCCCAAGAACTTACCAGGGATCAGAAATAGAGAGAGACTGGCTTAAAAACAGACAAAGGGAGCTCAGAACGCTCCTGTCTCTCCTCACTCCCAAACACCTTGAGGGGCCCCAGGGCTGTAAGGATGAGCTTACAGACTCCCTGATATCAACACAAATGGCTAAGACCCAATCATTCTAACTCCCCCTAGTGATCCAGTGGCAGCCCACCAGTTTCTAAAACCTTTCTAAAAGTTTACTGAAATTGTCCATCTGTGCCATGCCTTTAGCTACAGCGTCCATTATACAGAAGTACCATTTATAACCTTCCTCTTATCCTCAATTCACTCTGCTCTAACTTCAAGGAGTATCTCTGAGGTGGTTACACTGGGGCTATTTATGACTTTAGAAACTCTGCTCACGTCCTCCTCCTGCTTTCCAGACGGCACATTCCTAATCTGTTTAGTCTGTTCTCACTGGGGATGAAATGCAATAATGTATGTAAAGCACCAAGCAAAGAGGGTGGCATAGAGGAGGAGGCGCTCAGAAACATTCTGCCCTTATCCTTCCTTTTTCTCTCTCCTTTAGCACCTAAAAGGCCCTGCTCAAGCTGGGCATGGTGATGTCCTACTATAAGCCCAGCACTGGGGAGGCTAAGGCAGGAGGATCTGCAAGTTCGAGGCCAGTGTGGCTACATAGCAAGACCATGGCGCAAAAAAAACAAAAAAAAAAAAAAAAAAAAAAAAAAAAAAAGCCCTTCTCTAGTTTTGCCTGCCATTCACTGTAACCCATGTGTTCCTTTCTTCCTTCCTTTCTTTCTTTCTTTCTTTTTTTTTGTGGTGCTGGGGGTTGATCTCGGGGCCTCACGCCTGCATGCTTTGCAAGTGCTGGACCACTGAGCTGCACCCCCAGCCCTTTTATTTTTTTCCTTACTTTCTGAGACAGGGTCTCGCTAAATTACACAGACTTTCTCTGGTCTCGAACTTGCGATCCTCCTGGCTCCACCTCCCAAACCGCTGGGATTACAGGCATGCGCCACCACGCCCAGCTATGTGTTCCTTTCTTAATCACACTCATTGCTGTGCCCCCAATATAGGGAGTAGAATGGGGTCATCTTCACCATGTAGACAAATACTGAAACTGCAAACTTCAACCCCAACCACTGCCACATAAAGCATCACCATGGCCAGGAGCACACAGAGCTCACACTTCTCTAAATGCCTTTAACTTCCTTTAAAATGAACACCACAGCAGAGAAATGTGGGCCTGCAGCTCCATATGCTTTTGCACAAGGAGAGGGGAGGGATAGGGAAGGAAAGACAAAGGGAAAGAGAGAGGGAGCGGCTGGAGGGAGGAAGAGGGAGGAGGAGAAGGAGGGAGGGACAGGGGGAGAGAGAGGAAGAAAAACAGGGAGGTAAAGAGGGAGGGAGGGACAGAGAGAGAGAACATGACCCTGAGTGAGTGACCAGGAAGGATCTGACCCAGCCAAGCTATGTGGAGAAATAAGTACATTTACTCTACAGAAAGAGAGACAGGACAAGCAGAGAATGTGAGTTTGAGGGGAGGACAAGAACTATTAGGAAGGGAGCTGTTGTTCACGTCCTGTACTGGATGCAGAAGTAGAGATCACTGGGAACTTCCAGACACTACGTGTGAGAGGACAAGCTGACAACTTTTTGAGACAACCATTTATTTGTATCCTTCAGGTTTAAATGTGTATATCCTAAGATTCAGCAATGCCAATTTTTGGAATCTAAACCGTAGAAATACTCTACATTGCATACATAGATATACAAAGATGTTCATTCTAACATTGTACCCTAAGTGTTCACCAACAGGCACTGATGAAATACATTGTGGAGTATCTATATGCTGGATTACCATGCAACCATAAAAAAGAGTGAGGTATGTGCTAATGAAAAGATCTCAAAAATGCAGCAAGTCAAAAAGACAAGTTAACAATATGTATAGGTTTAGTTTTAAAATTATATAAATATTCATGTAAATATAAGAAAACCACCTGGAATAATACACATTAATTATCATAATTTTTTGTAGGAGTGGTAAATTGCTACTTTTTATACCTTTCTTCCATGTGTCTGTCAGCTTGTCATGCTATGGAGGCTTCTATGTTGCTGCCATTCTGAAAGGTATGCCACCACTATTTCACATACCAGCAGAACCACCCATGGTGGACAGGTTTCAGCTGAGTTTCCAGACTAAGACAGACAGGGGAGAAGGATCCAATAGCCTACTCCTGAAATAATTTTGTTTTGTTTTTAGGTGCCATCGAGTAGAGCCTGACTCATAGTGACCCAATGAAATACTCCTCAACACTGTGCCATGCTCAGTACTACTGTCAGGGCTTGTCTGCTATTCATAGGGTTTTTGAAGGCTGATTATTTCAGGAGTGAGTGGGCTGCAGGGTCCTTCTCCCATGTTTGCTGTGCTGGGGATTGAGCCCGGCCTCAGAGAGCACAGAGCAGCATTCTACCAACTGAGCTAAATCCCAGCCCCCTGGAACAATTAGCCATTGAAAACTATATGAATAGCAGAGAATCACTGTCAAATCTAGTGCTAGAAAATGAGTACCCCAGGCTGGAAGGCACTCAAGAAATGAACAGGAGCTGGGCACGGTGGCTCATGCCTGTAATCCCAGCGATTTAAGAGGCAGAGGCAGAAGGATCGCAAGCTTGAGACCAGAGGCAGCCTGCATAACTTAGTGAGACCCTGTCTCAAAACAAAAATTTAAAAACTGGGCTGTGGGTACATCTCAGCGGCACAACATTTGCAAAGCATGCAAGCACCAGGCCCCGGGTTCAACCCCCCAAAAAAAGAAAAGAAAAAGCAAAAAGGAATGACTAGGGAAGAGCTGCCTCCTCAAAGTAGTTGATCTTAATGATGGGAATGGAGTAAGCCCCTGGGACCTCCTTTTGCTGATGTGGACATAATGGCTGCAACATTGAGCTCAAACACACAAAGGTTGTGTGCATGGTACAGTATTGAGTAGTGTTTCATTCTGTTGTACATAGAGTATCTATGAGTTGGATTTGACTTGACAGGACCTAACAACAGCAACACACCTTTAGATTGTTTAAATTCCTAAATAAAAATAGATGAGGAAGTCATGGTACAGTGGTTGTATGTATGGGCTGTGAAGTCACATTATTTGAGTTTGAATCCCAGCTCTGCCTCATCCTGGAAATATGACCTTAGTACCTTAACCTCTCTATGACTCAGTTTCCTCATTTGTAAAATGGCAACAATAATGGTATAAACCTGATTGTGGAGCCAATTAAATGAGTAGTTAGAAAAGGTCTGGCATAAACATTCAACAAATTGTTAGTCTAAAAAAAGAGTAATTTTTAAAGAAATTACCAGGGGAGAGAAGGTGGAAAGGGAATAGAACAGGGAAAGATTAGTGCCAAATGATAAATGGCCTTTAACACTAGGCTAAGGAGTGAGAATTCGTTGATTTGGTAAGAAAGGAGAAGTCTTTCTTTTATTCAACAGATATTTATTGAGTGTCTTCCATGTGCTGAAGATCATTCTAGGTGGTTGGGATACATCAAGGAATGAAATGGGACTATGACATTATTTTAGAAAAGGATCAAGGTAATTAAAGGTGGCTTTGTGCATGAGGGCTATGTGTGTTACAAGTGTTTTGTGTGTGCCTGGGGGCTGGCAGTCAGCTTCCTGCTCGGGTCAGTGGTGACGAGGGCCTGATACTTGGAGGGAACCCAGGCCTGAAGCCCAGAAGAAATGCCTAAGACCTGAGATAACAGACAGGAGACGCTGGTATTTGGGTGGTGGCCAAGGCTGGAGGTGACAGGTGGAGAGCCAAGGTGAGCCAGAGAACCCCTGTACACCTGCTTTTCAGAGCTCATCCCAGGAATGCCCAACTCCACTGGCCTGCAGTCAGATGCCCTGGTTCCAGTCCCACCCTCAGCACCACTGACCAGAGAGAGACCCCAGATGGCTGAATTCTCAGAAGCCCCTGATAAAATGAGAGTCACCTTGATGATCACAACAAAGAACTGAATAAAGGAGACTTCCTTTCCCATGACAAACATATCATGTACTAGAGTCAAAAGAGAAGGCATTACAATATAGGATTCTGATGTGCGGGGTAATGTATGAGAAGATTGTTTATATTTGCTTCCTTCTTGAGAAAGTGCACATTGATTTTTAAGCCAAATGTATGTGTCAATGTCTGAAAATAAGTCACAATAATTTTGTTCCATACATGCAGCTGTTCTAAAGTATAAACCACATTCATCTAGTAAAACCACCATCTGTCCTATAAAGAATCTGAGCATGCATATGGCCCTTATTTTTAGTATAAGAGGTCAAAGGCACAAGAGGTGAAATACAGTCAAATCCCCTGTCCCAGATGTAGATGGCAGGCGGGTGGGGGAGGGAGGTGGTTGAAGGCCAATTATAAACTGTAATATCTGATTTGTGGGTATTTAAATTAGATGGCTTAGAAGATCAAAAGAAATAAATCATTGAAGATCAACATGGCAAACAGATGACACAAAGGGCCACGTTTCATTTGTCCATTCATTTGACAAATTGGTCTCACAAAATAAATCACCAACATAAGCAGGCTCTGACTCATTTCCCATTGCTCGCAGTGGTTGGGTTCTTTCTTTCCCGCAAGGTCATGGGATACATGAACTTCAGGCTTATTCTCTCTGTGAGAAAAAAAGCCCAGGATGAAGATCATCAACTCTACGGTAGAAGAAATTACAGCTCTCTACTACTTAACAAGTAATGCACACCAAAGCCAAGCCACCTGAGCCCTGATCCCATCTCTGCCACTTGCCAGCTATGTGACTTTGGGAAAATTACTCAGCTCCGTTCTGCCTCAGTTTCCACCCATGGGGTCGTAAAGAAGAAGCTAGTTGCTATTTGTACATTGTTTTGAGCAGTGCCTGCTGTATAATAAGCACTATGCATGTGTTTATACAATAAACCTTAGTTGCTAGAGGCAACCCAAGGCAGCTAAGTACCGTCTAACATTGATTCTCTTAAATGACATTTCCTCTGTGCTCATCCTATTTAGAAAGGCACAACAGATAACCATACATTAGATAAGACAAGGATCAGCTGTTCTTCATTTTTACTTCAGAAGGGGCCAAGAGGAATTCATACTGGAAAAAACTCCTGAAAGGATTGCTGAAATCAAAACGACTCTTCTCTTAAATGAGGAGATATAAGTTTGTTGGTAGAGATGGAATTAGAATGCCCTGGCATGGTGCCCAAAGACCTCAGAGTCTGTAATTTCAACCAACTGTTGGCTGGAGTTACTTGAACCCATTTTATTCTTAGCCATTTTGGTGTGAGTTGTTTGTGGGGAGAGGGGTGCGGGCATGCGCAGGAGACAAGCACGGGCACATGTGTGCACAGTGGCCCAGGAAAGGGCAAGATGCTTGAGCTTAGGTCACTTCAGAGTTATTACCTGCACTAAAATTCCTGAGTCTGATTCCTGGAGCAGAAAACTGGTGTTTCTCTTAATCTCAAAGAAGGATCATGACAAGTTTTCTTTTAAGTGCTACTTTCAGGATCAAGTCCTACCATTCGTAGGGGCTGGGATGATCTATCTGCTCCCCTGCAGGCCAGACAACAAGCTGCAGCCTCTCCCCTGGCTACAGACACAGCCCCAGCATGTCTGGCAGCATAAACAACTAGGAGAATAAGCACTGGAGTCAGGCCCCGGGTTCAAGCCCCAGATCTGCCACTTACCAACTTGTAACCTTGAAAAAGTTGCATAATGGACATACAAATTGAATTATCATTCTGTATCCCATCAGTATATATCATTAAAATATTAACAAAAAAAGAAAAAAAATTTAACCCAACCTTAATCGTAGTTTGTCTATCTATAAAATGTTGTTAGGTGCTGTTGAGTTGACGTCCGACTCCTAGCGACTCTATGCACAACAGGTGAAATGGTATTGTCGGTGCTTTTCTGCTATTCATAGGGTTTTCAATGGCAGGTTGATTTTTGGGAGGGGTTTCCTGGTCTTTCCCCCATGCCTACAGCACCTGGTGTTCCTAGGTGGTTTCCCATCCAAGTATTAACCAGGCCCAATGCTGCTTAGCTTCCAAGATCTGATGGGATCAGACACCACAGTGGTATGGCTGCAGGCATCTATAAAACGGTGATATGATAATAACAGCATCTATTTACCAGGTAGTTCTAAGGAACTAATGTGAATACCCAGGACCTTAGTATGGTGAGTGACAGTCAGTACATAATAAACATTAGATTTTACAGTACCAGCCGTTCATGTCCCCTAGTGCTCCAGTGAGATCTTAGGTGTATTAGTTTTTGTATTGTAACAGGCAGTTTATTAGGTGGTTTTTATACTGGCTTTTAAAATCTCCAGTGAGAACGCTTTTAAAACAAGCCATCTACCTCCTCCCCTGTTTTTCTTCTTTGCTTTTGGTTAAAAAAAAATGAAAACAAAGCAGCTATTTTAAAGTATGTCTGAGTGGATACCTATTATTCAGCAGAAGAGATTCCAGGGCTTTTTGTAGAAAAACATTTCATGTCGGGATGCTCTGGTCAAAGAGCTGCCTGGCCTGTTCTTCCTTTCTCCTGGACAGCCCAGGGGCTAAGAGGACTTCTCCTACCTCTGTGGCGGCATGAAGAGCTGGGAGTGCAGCCCAGGACAGCTGTGTGAGGACTGTCAGGAGGGCCAGAGCAGGGAGGGCGCTGTCATGCCAGTTCTGGCCTTGGCCCTTCGATAACTAGCTAGCTGTGTGACCTAGGATAGGTCACTTGAATGTCCTGTGACACAACAGGGCTAGCAATGTCCAAAAAACCAAGAAGACAACTGCCCTAGGAGGGCCGTCACCTGTACTAGTTATCAAAGAAATGCAAATTAAAGTGATATGTTGTTGTTGTTGTTAGGTGCCATCGAGTTGATATCCAACTCATAGTGACCCTAGGGGAAACACTATTATCAGAGCTTCTGTGCTGTTCATAGGGTTTTCAATAGCGGAATGATTTTTGGGAGTGGGTTGTTGGGTCCGTCTCCCAAGCTTACAGCACCTGGTGTTCCCAGGCGGTCTCTCATCTAAGTACTAACCAGGCCCGACCCTGCTTAGCTTCTGAGATCTGATGGGATTGAATGCCACAGGGCAATGGCTGCAGGCTAAAGTGATATAGAGGAATCCTTTCCTCATTTACTAAAGTAAAAATGTAAAAGCATTAATACTCAGTGTTGCTTATGTTTTGCATTCTGGTGAGCACGGCAAATTGGCAGGTGTTGGGATTCATACTGTAGCTGGTGAAAGAGAATGACGTAAGCATGGGTATGAATCCTCATCTCTGCAACTTACTAGTGTTAGGGATCAACCTTTTCTGACTCACTGTAATATGAGGTGAAGTGGGGATGAACAAACCCTCCCTCGATCAGCTGAGGTGAGGTCTGGGCACCATGTGGATGAAGGACCTGACTAATGCTCCGCAGACAGCAGGTGCTCACAGCTGTGGCAGTGGCGATGGTGCCTGCGTCTGTGCACCTGGCTCATGTTAGGATGCCTCTGGAGAGAACATCACTCTGCTCTCCACTCTTGGGTACCTTGTCACATTGACAGCTGCTCCCCTGTAGCCCACTCATCTGCTTTCCTAAGTGATTTTGACTCAGCCTCAACGGTCCTCAGGCAGCTCTGGGTATGTGCCCCATCTAGCATCTCCGATCACACACTGCCACCACCCGCCAGACACAGGCTCTGCCCAGCCGCCTGGGGTTCACTTAGCACCAGAGATGGCCCTCTGGCCTGGAAAGCCACACACCCCAGTGCCTCCACACACAGGGAGTGATGCCCTCCCGTGCTCCACAAGCTCTGTCTGCACCTCCAGGGACCTTATGCTCTCTGACACGTGCATGGGCGTCACCACTGTCAGACTGGCACATCTTCCTTTGCCGGCCACCAGCCACTATATTTCCCAGTAATTCCCCTCATCCAGCAGAGACCTTGGTCATTTGTTCTCAAATGCCCATTCGCTTCTGAGAAGGTTTCTCTTCTCTTTCTCAGATTTCTCCCATGATTCGTTTCTTGTTGGTTGGTAACTCAAGCCCAGCATCGAGTAGAATTGGCGTAAAGTCTTTTATCTACTCAGTATCAGCGACATCTCTTCTTAAATGTTTCTTTGAATTCCTTCTCAATACCAGGTTCTGTCTCCGTTCCCATTCTGCAACCTAATAAGGACTGAAAGTTGTTTTCAGTAGTTACTTGATTTTTTTCCCTTGCCTTTAAAAATAATTTCAGAACTCCACAGATGTGAAGGACAAATAGGACTTCGTGGAGTCCTCATTTCATTCATGAGAAAACTGAGGCTGGAGGGGTGAGCTATGTGCTACTCACATAGGATGGGTGAGTCAGTGAGACTCCTAGAACTACTTCCTCTACCCCTACCTGTCCCATACCCCACTTTGTTGGGTAAGCCAGGGCCAGGTTTCCTAGGGCTTCTGACAGACAGCGGCTGCATCTCCTCTATGGAAAGTTCTTGAGAAATAGCTCCCCACAGGGGTGCCAACACCTATTAAAGATTTGATCTTCTCTTTCACTTCCACGTTTTTGCAAATGCTGTTTATTCTTCCTGGTAACTATGGCTACATCACACTAAATCTCTAGGTGCTTCCTCCATGAAGCCCCATCTGACTCTCCAATTCTAGGCAGGAGAAATTTCATCAGTCTTCCATGATGCCTTTCATTTCCTACCCCCACTTGTATTGCAAACCTGTCTTGCCAGGGACCATTCCTGTGCACATCTGTCTTCTCTAGTGGCTGGCATACAGCATGAGAAGAGCAGACTCCACTAACTCACACTGAAGTGTTAATGACCTTGACCTTCTCTCCTACCTGCAGAAACCCAGGCACTGAGCACCTGAGCAACAGAAGAAGGGAAGAATCCCAAGGACAAACAGCTTCACACTTTTAGACCCAATGGTCCTCTCCTAAAGTTTTCAAGACATTGGAAATGAATTTCTCACTCAAGGCAGTATGGGGAGCAAAAGCAATTACCTGGCCCAGATGAGCGCATTCAAGCCCTGGCCTCTTGATTCTCACCTTTTCTTATCCAGGGTCCTATTGCTGCAGAAAGGAGTGAACCCTTGAAGGCATCCTCTCCCTGCTGCTTTAGCTGCTTCTGTGATGCCCTACAGTCTTGACTGCCCTTGGTGGGTAGGTGGGAAGACTTCAACCCCAGCAGATGTAGGGAGGAAACCTCGAAGTGGGGTGGAATCACCCTACTGCTTGACTTCCCCTGGTTCTGCCCTAGGCCTTCCATTATCTCATGTAATCCCCCATATGAACCTCAGATGTAAATCCTTTAAGGCTTCCAATTTACCCAGGAATAAACAACGAAATGGGCTGGGATTTAGCTCAGTGGGGAGAGCACTGCACTGCAGTCTCTGAGGCCCCGAGTTCGAATCCCAGCACCGCAAAAATGGGAGAAGGGCCTGGCAATCCACTCCCAAGGCAATCCCGAAGCACTCAGCCTTTGAAAACCCTATGAGGGTCGCTATGAGTCGGACACCGACTTGAGGGCATCTAACAACAACAACAAACAACGAAATGCAAAGAAGTTCAGTAACTTGCTAAGACCACAGAACTGGGCAGAGGTTGTATCGAGACTCACAAGAGGTTGTGCTTGGTCCCTTAGTCAGGACTGCTTCTGATAGTTTCCTACATTGTCTTCTTAAAGGGACCAGGAGTATATAGGCCTTTTCCCCGTGACCATTTAAATACTCATTTGTATTAACAGGACCACCAGGAAGTTTAGAATAGAATCCCTTATCCCCTAGTGGAATGACTTTTAGCTCCTGTGATGGCCACTCGATTCCCTCACTAAACATAAAGATTTCAGTGCACATTCATGGCTCCATTTCCATATCCTTTTTTTTTTTTTTTTTTTTTGGTGGTACTGAGGGTTGGACCCAGGGCCTCATGCTTGCATGCTCTGCAAGTGCTGAACCACTGAGCTGCACCCCCAGCCCATTTTTTACTTTTTGAGACAGGGTCTCGCTAAGTTACACAGATTGCCTCTGGTCTCGAATTTGCGATCCTCCTGTCTCGGCCTCCCCAGCCACTGGGATTACAGGCATGCGCCACCACGCCCGGTGACTCCATATCCCTTTTTGTGTTTATGACTGAATCTGCACAATTTAATATTTCACATAATTGCCCAACTTTTGGTATAATTTATTATTTTATAACAAACATGAAAACAAATACTTTTGAGCATTTGCTCTCTGCTGAATATATTTTTGTCTTATTTAATTTTCATGGAAATTCCACAAATTAGATATAATTTACAAGGACACAAATAGTACCCTAAGAAGGATATTGAGCCTCACCAACCTATTTGGACAACAAACAACAACCTATTTGGAAAAGCAACATAGCCCAGGGGTTTACAGTGTAAGCTAGTCTGCTAGGGTTTAAATCCTAATTCATGACAAAGTCTTAGTGCATAAGCATTTCTAAGTCTCAGCTTTGTCATCTATAAAATGAGGTTGCTTAGAAGCCTTAATGAGGTAACAAACTTAAGGTGCTGAGCACAGGACTGGCACACTATAAAGTTCTGGGTGACTGTAGAGACACTACAGTAGGAAGAAGCAGTTCTAGAAGCAAGTCAATGCATGGCTAACTCTACTGCCTTGCTGCCTGCTTTTCACCTAATCCTGAATTAGACAGTTTTGTCTCCCTCTTTTAAAGATGAGGAATTAGGTTCAGCAATATGAAGCGACTTGTTCAGGTCCACACAGCTGTTAAATGTCAAGGCTGGGGTCTGAGCCAAGGAGAGCTTTACTTGACTTCACTGCCTTGCTGCTCGAGTTAATTTCTTAGTTTCATGTAATTTTCTTCCAACTGTGTGATAAGCTCCTTGGTGCCAAGTGAAGGCATTTCACTTTTCCCTGCATTTCCGAAATGGCTTGACATGATGTCATATGTACTGTGTGCTTAATACACCAATGGTAAAAAAAAAAATGTTGCACTAGTGCAGCCTGGTACCCAGTTCACTGCTCAGAGCAGCTTCAGCTATGATGGCTGAGAGTCCCAAGACAGGAAGAGAATAAGAAAGATAATTTCAAGTGACTTAGTTATGTTACACCTACTGTACTCAGGAGAAGGACATTGCAGGTAGTAATTCAAGGTGCTCTAACAAAGGCTGAATTAAGTTCTACAGGCCAAGCTGGGCATGTCAGCGCACACCTACGATCCCAGCTACTCGGAAGGCTGAGGCAGGAGGATGATGAGTTTGAGGCCAGAGGCAGCCTGCACAACATAGCAAGATCCTGCTTCACATTTTGAAAAAAGTAAAGTGGGGCTAGGAGTGCAGCTTCATGACAGAGCATTCGCCTAGCATGTGGGTGGCCCTGGGTTCAACACCCAGTACCTCAGAAAAATAAAAAAAGATCTGTAGGGTAATTGCCACCACTTCCTCAAAAAGTAAATGGTGTATAAAGAGAGGTATCTGCTAGAGATTATAAGACATGAGAGATACACCAATCAAATGTCATAATTAGATCACATGTCATCCCAAACCAAAATACTAAAAGCCATTTTTGAGATAACAAGGAAAATTTGAATGCAGACTTGTTATTAAATAATAACTTGGAATTACTTACTATTTAGATATTATTTACTACTATTAAATTGTAGTTTGCCTGCAGCCATACCACTGTGACAGCTGAACCTGTCAGATCTTGGAAGCTATGCAGGGTTGGGCCTGGTTAGTACTTGGATGGAAGACCGCCTCGGAATACCAGGTGCTGTAGAGTTAGGAGAAGGACCTGATAGCCCACTCCCAAAACAATTAGTCATTTAAAATCTTATGAATAGCAGAGAAGTCCTGTCAATAATTCCAGGCATGGTACAGTATCTGGTAATATTTCATCTGTTGTACATAGTGTCACAATGACTCGGACCCAACTTGGTGGCACTTAACAACAACAAAATTGTGGCTATATTTTTAAAACATATTTACCTGTTAAAAATATATATATAATAAAGCTTATGCATGAAATGGGGTATAAAATCTGGGGTTTACTTTAAATACTCCAGCAGAAGGGGAAATACTCCTTAGAGGAGGCTGAGGAAACAAAATCAACAAATGTTGATAAATGTCGAAGCTAAGTGATGGGCAGGTGGGGGTTCACCTTAACTTTTCTTTGTATTTTTGTGCTTGAAAATGTATACACTAAGAAGGTTTAGTTACAAAAAGAATGAGGCTGAGCGTGGTAGGGCACACCTGTAATCCCAGTGACTCAGGAGGCTGAGGACTCAGGAGGATTGTGGGGTTTGAGGCCAGAAGCAGCCTGTGCATCTTAGCAAGACCCTGACTCAAAACTTTTAAAAAATTAAAAATGGGCTGTGGGTGCAGTCTAGTGGTAGAGCACTTGCAAAGTGTGTGTGAGGTGCTGGGTTCAACTGTCATGTATTGTTTAAAAAAAAGAAAGAAAGAAAGAAAGAAGGAAAGAAAGAAAGAGAAAGGAAGAAAAGAATGAACAATGAATGTCCAGCAACCTTCTGTTTTGCTTGGCACTTAGCTTTTCTTTCAATAGAGTCTGGTATCCTTGATGACATGAAAAGACATCCTCATCCTAAGGCTCCTAAATGTACTCATCCAAGTAAAGTTTGAGTACCTGTGGGGATGACCACTCACCTGGACCCTTCTGCCCTCCGTGCCCAGTCAGCCTGCTCCAGACTGACCTGCCACCTTCCAACAAACAAGCTCACTGTCTCAGATCTACCACCGCTACTATTCCCATCCACTCTTGCTGGTTAGAAACCAGTGTCATCTTTGTCTCTTTCCTCTCCCTCAACTCCTAGGCCAGGGTGCCAATGGCACTTTGGAATATGACTCAGACAATACCTTTCCTCTCCATTCTAACTGCTCCATTTCTGTCTCACTCCTCAGAACTGTGCACTTGGACTTCTATAGTTCCCTCCTAATGGCTCTCTCCCTCATTGACCTTTCTTCTTTCTGTGAAAACAATAGAATTTCTTAAAACTCTAGGCTTTGAACCTTGATAGTTCTATTTGGAATTGCTCACGTTGAAACCTACTTGTTATGACCCTGTCTATGTGCATAGCACTTGCAGGAGTTTTTACAGCTGAGCTCCACCTTATTACCTTTCATAGTTCACTGTATACCTTCCATAATCATTTTAGAATGTGTGGTTATAGTAAATATTGGTTGAATGAATAGATTTATCAATAAATACTGTAAAGACTCACTGACTCACTTTTCCTTCTATGGATGCTCAAGTGTGAAGTGCTCTCTCCAACACAGGTCCTAATCTTGTCAACACAGTATACCCCAATCCTATGATGACTAAATCTTTAATGACCTTTGCTGGGAGATCATAACAAAAATTATTTTAAAATCTAAATAAAATATATCTTAGGGCTTCCTTTTTTCCACTTACACAGTCCAAACAAACTGTGATGGGTCAAGCCACCTTAGTGTGTGAACTAATCATCTCTGGTCCTGGGTTTCAGCATCAAAAGAGGGGGGGCAGTGGTTAGGTAATCAATGGGATCCTTTCAATCATAATCTTCTGATACTTCCCTTGAATTTGCTTGTTTGTTTTGGGTGATGCTGAAGATCAAACCCAGGGCCTTGTGCATATAGGCAAGCATTCTACTACTGAACTAAACCTGCAACCTGACACGTTATTTTATAGACACCATATGCCTACACCCAAAATGTCCTATTACCCAAGTGCAGAAAGCTCCTTTTTACTGTAGGTTCCAGCAACTTGCCCGATAGGGAAATTAGATTCAAAATGTAAAGGTCTTTTCTGGAACTGACTTCCTCATGGAGTCACTTTCATTCCTTTTCAATAAACATGTGTTTCCTACTTTTCCTCTATTATTGCTGACATCCTAATCTGTTTTAGTCTGGAAGCTCAGCTGAAACCTGTCCATCATGGGTGGCCCTGGTGGCATCTGAAATATCAGTAGCATAACTTTTAGCATCACAGCAGCATGTAAGCTCCCACAGCACAACAAACTGACAGACATGTGGGAGAAGGACCTAGTAGCCCTCTCCTAAAACAATTAGCCTTTGAAAACTCTCTGAACAGCAGAGAAATACTATCAAATAGAGTGCTGGAAAATGAGCCCCTCCCAGGTTGGAAGGCATTCAAAATATGACTGGGGAGGAGTTGCCTCCTCAAAGTAGACTTGACCTTAATGATAAGAATGGAGTAAAGCCCCTGGGACCTCCTTTTGCTCATATGGCATGATTCAAAATGAGAAGAAACATGATGGCTGCAACAACGGGCTCCAACATAAAAAAGATAGTGTGTAAGGCACAGTGGGTATAGCAAAGTGTTGGGTAGTATTTCATTCTTTTATACATAGGGTCACTGTGAGTCAGACCTGCTCAATGACACCTAACAACAATGCTAACACAGTACTTCTTTCCAATGCTGAGTTATGCATGTTATTTCATACTCAGGGAAACCAGCAGAGACAGGTGGGGTTTACCACTTTGCAAATGAGTCAACAATACACTCAAGACCAAACAGCAAGTGAAAGGCAGTGGAACCTAGAATCTAGGGTTCCTAAATCCTGTCCTAGACTCTTTAGCTTCATTTCCTACTGCCTCAGGAGCAGACAGCAGGAGAACTGTGAGGGTGAAGGAAACCGGATCCCTCCTTGTATGTGAGCCCATCTTAGCAACCTGGGAATAAGGTATTGAAGTGATGAAGTGATACAAATAAGGATGTATTGGGATTGCAGGAAGCCCCCTCAACAGCTGAAGATGACAGCCTCACTTTTAGACCTGAAGGTCACTCGAGTCCATATATGCCTTATAGCCTGAGAAGACTGCTGATGAGCCTCTCCTAATGGCACAGGAGCTGGCCCATGGCAAGGCCCACTGGCTCGGGTCCCTCTAGAATATGAAAAGAGAAGGAATATTGGCCTCAGAATCTGACAAACATTTGGGTGCAAAGCCCACCTATATCCCTTAGTTGTTGTTAGGTGTCATCGAGTCAGTGTCTGACTCATAGTGACCCTATGTACAACAGGCAACACACTTGTCAGTGCTTTTCTGCTATTCATAGGGTTTTCAATGGCTGATTATTTTGGGGAAGTGGGTTGCTGGGTCCTTCTCCCAAGCCTACAGCACCTGGTGTTCCCAGGAGGTCTCCCATCCAAGTATTAACCAAGCCCAACTCTGTTCCAAGATCTGATGGAATCAGACACCACAGTGGTATGGCTGTAGGCGTACCCCTTAGTGGCTGGAAGAAATCAGGCCTGGTCTCATCTATAAAGTGATGCTCAGAAGTGGAAGCAGGCCATATGATGCCAGGTTCAATTACTTCCTTCCTCTGCCTTTTAATGCTTCTCTGTCCTCTCCTACGCAGCCCTATAGACTCCTGGAACACAGTAAGCACTAGGTGTCACTTCCTGCTATTAAGTAACTTAAGGGCCCCTCAGATGCAGTGGTGACCAAGGAGCCAACAGGAAAGAGCATGTTGCAGAGAGGAAATCTGCCATGGGAAGACATGAGGAGCATCTTCTCAGAGGTAGTCATTGGCCCATGAGCCTGAGGTGGCCCAGGCACCTGGCCCACAGGCTTCTGCTGGCAGAAATACAAACCAGTCTGTCTACAGACAGAAGCAAGTTATAGAGGTAGTAGAGAGAAGGCGGTCTTTTAAAGATGGTTAAAAAGTACTCTTTGATAAATTTTGCTGAAACAGTCTGTAGTTATTAGCAATTGGGCACAATTTGTAGTCATGTAAGAAGTTTTCTTTTTTAATTGCTAATCGGTTTTGAATGAGTCTAATTAGATAAATAAATAGATATTTGTGCCAACAAAGGCAGTTTATTTAGTGAGAATTCTGCTTCTGTGGAAGATTAAGTATGAAAGGGACTAGATGTCTGTCCACTTCTTGTCTTTTTGCACTAAGACCAATAGGCCTAAGCATTTTGATACCACCTTCACTCCTTATCTGGTGGCAGGTGCTTCTGTGGCACCCAAAATGTGTTTACCTGCTGCCAGATGCTGAATGCAAGTCAGTGCCTCTTGAGGACTGATATGGTTGTGCACCTGCCACAGGCTGGCCTCGGGCTTCTTTCCTTTTGTCTCCAAGCCTGTCTGTTTCCTCCACCTCCACCTTTCCCCTCCAAACTCATCTAAGGGCTGCTCACCCTGCAGGTGTTCCTCCAGGAAGCCTCTCCTCCCTGTTCAGGGCCATGTGAGAGGCACCTATTGTGAGCTTCTGGAACTGTTTTTTTTCCATCTGGGTACCTTTCAGAGTATATTGTGGTAGTTCTCAGCTGGGAGTGATTTTGCCTCTGGGGACGTTGAGCAATGTCTGCAGATATTTTTGGTTGTTACAACTGTGTGTTGGAGAGTAGCACAGAGATGCTGCTAGCATCTAGTAGGTGGAGGCCAGAGAGGCTACTAAACACCCTGCAATGCATAGGACAGCCCCTGCAGCAAATAATTTCGGGCCCAAAATGTCACCGGTGCTGAGGTTGAGACTCCCTGTTCTACTGTCATTGTTTCCGCATCTCTTTCTCACGATCGCTGTCTTATGCACCTTTGTATCCCCAGTACACTGCCTGGCGCATTCTAGGAACTCAGAAAGTATCTGTTAAATGCCTGAAGGACCAGTGCAGGTGGTCATGTCTCTTGTTCACTCTTGCTAGCTTTTGGCTGTGATCAACAACCCGCAGTGGGCTCTCTGTCCCGTCCAGCACCAGTTCTGACAATTCTGACTTTACCAACTCTGCCCAGGCCCCCTCCTCATTCTACTCCTGCTGCAAGCTAAGCAGGTCATGGGTGAAAGAGAACCAGGGCTGCCTGAAGCAAAGCAGAACACAGAGCACCTGGGCTGCAGGGTTAGGCGGAGTCACAATCATGAGAAAGGGCAGAAGGCCTAAGCCAACGGGAGCAGGGCCAGGCCACTAGGCAAATTGGGGAGCGGGATGGCGCATTTAGGGGCTCAAACGCGGATTAGCTTTCAACTCCTCCACGGGCCATTTATGTAATTAATGGGCAGGGAGCTCCGTTTCTGAGCCTGCAGGAATCCTCTCCTCCTTTATGATGCAGAACTGTCTGATGAATACTTTCTCAAAACACTGAGTCACTGCCCATTTGTTTCTTTATGCTTCTGCTACTGAGTTCACATGAATTATGATAGGCTTATTTTATATGGTTATAAGGAGCTGGTAAGTCTCAGCAATTTCAAGAATGAAATGTTCACTTTCAAGACAGTGACACACAGGGTGTGGGAATTCAAAGCCACTGCTAGCTAAAACATACTATTGATTTACTATATCTTATGTTTTTAAGTATATATATGTATGTATGTATATATGTGTATGTATGTATATGTGTGTATGTATGTGTGTGTGTGTGTGTATATATATACACACACACACACACACACACACACACACACACACACACACACACACACACACATATATATCTTAATTCATGTTCAAAGAAATAGAACCAGGCAATTTTACCAAACAACTAAAGTTTGGGAGTTGCTGGACTTTCGAAGGTAAAAATTAGTTACTTTCAGTAACAGCCCATGATTTCACCCTGGAGTTCTTTTAGAACTCTTGGATGAAGGCCAGTCTGCCCCTGTGATTTATTCAAACCCAGTTTGTCAACTAGGTCTAGAACATTCTGTGCATCTACTACTACTTGATCTGGTATCTCTGCTTCTAAAGAAGATTTGAGAATGGAATTCATTCTGACATATTTTTCTGAAAAGAGCAAGGCAAAAAAGTTCCTGTGCCTGCTAGCTCCTTCTCATACCCTCCAAGGAATACTCTGATCATCTACGAAGGTTCTACCAGGTTTGGGGCTGGTTCTTCCACTTCAATTACTTTAAAAGGCCCCGTTACTTTTGCCTTAATATCAATGTCTTATAGTACAGTCCGTAAATTAGGAGTGGGTCTTTACCATCAGCTTAGCAGGTAGGTTTCCCTGTTTTTCCAAGTGAATTAACTACTTTTTTTTTGAAGATGTCTCTTTCTCATGAAGTCTTTCCCTAAGCAACCCTCTCTGAGCTGCATCTTTATATAACCATCATTTTTTCCAAATAATAATCCAAATTCCAGAGCTATAAGGATAAAATAAATTAAGGCACAAAGAGGGAGAGCTTCACATAATGCAAGGAGTTGTTCTCTTATCGGACAAAGAAGGTAGGGTAGGGAAGGGAACCTGGTTCTTCTCAACCACACGTCCTCAAAGGATTTTTCCAATCTTGTCACATTTATGCTTCCCATAAGGTGTTTGGCAGTTAACCTTCTTTAAAAATTAGTTGGCAAGATTCTGGAAGCTTGTTGATTTTTTTCATAATCACTACTCCTGTTTTTCTTAGTTCTTGTCATGTGCACATTCTCCTGGTTTTCTGTTTCTGCAGCAAATTGTTAACCTCACACTCACTGGGGTTGTTAAATTACTCTGGCACACACATAGATACTCTCTGCATTTTCTATGGTGCTGCTCTTCCTTTTCTTCTGTGAAATCATTAGCAGAGGAAATGATCATTTGTCCTAATTCATCCCAGGGAGGTATTTTGCCAATCTATAAGCGAGTAAACACCCTCATTATTACTAATTGGCCTGATTTTTTAGCTCAGCCAGTCCTATTCTAGTTTCCAGCACAATCTTATTATCCTTGTCAGGTGGCCTATAACCCCTGTACTCCCACACTTGCATTAACTATTTTGCTGTTTCCACCCACTGAGCATTTATTGATGGCATTTTTATGCTGAGGTGCCTTGGATTTCTCCACTACTTTAATAATCTGTTTCTGGACCCTATCTTCTTATCCTTCTTTATCAACTGTGTCAAGAGAGCCTTTGATTTCTGAGAATCTCAGAAGTCTTCTTTTTAAACGTCTGTTTCTTGTTCTCACTAGGACTCTCAAGTTCCACCTGTCCCAAGAGTGCTATGGACTATAGGTATGTAATGGTCTATCATTCTGTCATCTATCTATCTATCTATCTATCTATCTATCTATCTATCTATCTGGGGCAGAGCCCAGGAAGCTATGTTTTAACCAACTGTGTCGGTGCTACTGATGCACACTGAAATTGGAAAGGTGCCCTTCGAAAGCACTGTCTACACCTTTTCAAAGTTCTCTCAAAGATTGCCCCATGGAAGAGACTTTCCATGGCTTACTTTTTTTGTACTGCATGAATTTTTTTCAAACAGATGCTTGCCTTACCAGTTCAACAGAAATAAAAACAATAAACAGTAGCTTTAACAAGAACATATTAAGAAGGAAAAGACAACTCAGGGCAACTCTTCCTAGATGTTCCTGGCAATTGATCCTCAATTGTTTACCTACGAACCTTTCTCTCTCTCCCAAATGACAGGTAAGGAAAAGAAGACAGAAAGAGGATACACTGTACACCGACAAAATTATATTGTGCTTTTCCTTCTAAAAATATTTAAGGACTAAGGATATTTCTAAGATGTTATCAATATTGACAATGAGCAAAATTCAGGACAACATCAAGGTTTGCCATGTATTTCTACACTGTAAAAGAAAGTATGGCTTTTTTTTTTTACAGCTCAGTTATGAAAAACATTTGTTAATAGTTTTTCTAAGGAAGAGAGTGGACACAGCATGATTAAGAGTTTGCATGTTTTAGCCCCTGGAATAATTGTCTTTTCCTAAAGATTATAGCTGCTTTTACCCCTTCTCAGATTACACCTTCAATCAGTCTTATTAGTAGCCATCCTACAAAAAATATATATCTATATCTATGTCTATATATATTCCCAAACAAAACATTACTATTGGCATCCCACTAAATAAATATTCTCACAATGGTTAAAATGCTAAAATAATACAGAATGTAAGAAACTCTATTCTTAGTTGCTTTCCAGAAAATAAAATGAAAAACAAAACCAGGGTTATATGAATTAAAAGGGCTCATCAAACAAAAACAATAAAAACAACTAGATGCACAGACATCCTCTCACCCAATCAAAGCTGTAGTCAGAGGTTTTTTTTACACTTAATGAAGACATTTATTTTCAATAAATTAATATGACAAAGGGTCCTTGCATCTCTCTGTCTGCCACAGGACCACAGACATTCACTCCTACCAAGACGCCCCAGAATCAGGCTGGACTGAGATCTGCCAAATGTCCCCTTTCAACACAACTCTGGACATAGGAAAAATGAGCTGGTGTCAGGAAACCAATACAATTTCTCAAGTTAAAGTCTTAGGGTAGCTATCCATGTCCTAGGGTTGTAGAAGGAACACCTAACTGAAAATTTTAATCCTAATGCCCACAAAACAACACATGCTCTTGCTGAGGGTTATAGAAATTCACAGATAAAATTGTGTGAGCCGATTCAAGAGCAGTCTTCATAGCTTAAATTCCTTAAACACAGTACTTTGCGATGAAGTTAGCCAAATACAGAGAAACAAAACAGTTTTCAAGTTTTATCCTAGGTTATTTTTAACTCTAGATTTTTTTTTTTTTTAAGAAAAGGAACAGAATTTGGAATTGAGTTGGGGTGAGCAAAAGACTACAATTGTAATGATCTCTTACTGAGCTAATGTTACCAAAGATATATAATGCTTTTAATGTTTGGGGGTAAATAGCTTTATCCCCCAGATAAATTGAATCAACCTTCCCACAAACTATGGGCTGAAATTTTAAAAATGAAGTATGTTTGAAGCACTAAAAAGTATGTAATTCATTTCAATCAGGGATGTGATCAAATATGTTTGTATTAAACTACTAAGTATAGTTTTTTCCTCTTAAAAATTACTCATACTTCAGGATATTTCTTAGTTCTTGTCATGTGCACATTCTCATATTCAATATGCCAAAAGATAAAGAAAAAAAAGCTGCAAAAAGGAGGAATTTATGCAAAATCCAGTATCCTGAAGAGCATAAGAATTAAAGGTTTTCACTAAATTAAATGTTGATATATAACACACTATAGGCCCTTGTAAAAACAAGCAAACAGACAAAAAAAAAAAAAAATACACATCTCACAAACCCTAAGGATCCTTTTCAAGATCTTGTAGATTGAAATGCAAAAGAGTAATCTTAAAGCTATGATTTCAGGGAGAGAAAAAATTGCTCTCTAAAATAAAGCATTTTGGGTAAAAACATTTTAGAAACTTTCTTTAAGAAAGAAACTTCGCTGATCCTCTTTGCAAAATGTCTCAGAGGAATTACATTTGGCTAACACTGAACAATGGGGCTAGTAAAAGAGCAGCCCACTAGATTCCAGGAATTAAGAGGCCCCGAGGAACTTCTTAGACAATAAGAACTCTTACCTGGTCTTCTTTAAGCTTTCAGCATCCACATCCATCCTTTAATAAGGTAAAACTGGGTATCTCTGAGCAAAGGAAGAGCCAACCACCCTTCAAGGGCGGCTGGGAGCATGCAAAGCCACAGCTGACAGTCTGCTTCCCTCTCCTGGGGCTCTCTGCCTAAGAGGCTGCACAGAAACCCAGCTTGGTGCCAAATCTTAATCCCTTTGCAGAATCTTGCACGGAGCTGCCTCACCTCTTCCATTCCTGACGGCCTCTTCCTGCTGCACTTCCTTCTGAAACCATTAATCACCACAAGGACTGAGACTGACCGAGTGAAACTCAATCTCAAACCGTAGTGTAGAATCCTGCACCATGCAGGGTGATGAGTGTTTACATTAGGCAAAATAAAATGATGTAATATCCAGAATCAAGGGAAGGCTGTGATCCACAGTTGGGGCATGGAAAGAACCTCTCTGAAATACAACTTCTCTACTTTAATTTTTTTTTCTTTCTTTTACTAGGTTGTATTAATTTGGCCTCTGTAAACACAGGGTCATTTGGATTGCTGTTCTCAAGAGTACAGTATTACGTTTTCTGATAGAAATTCAGGTTATATTAATATGGCCTCTGTAAATTTAGAATTATAATAATTTGGCCTATGCAAATTTAGGGACATTGGACTATTCTGGTCTCATTCAGAGTATTATGTTTTCCAAATAGAAATTCCAGAACTCCCCAATTATTCAGTTTTAGTCACATTTTATATATATATATATATATACACACACACATACATATATATACATATATATGTGTGTATATATGTATATATATACATATATATACATATATATATATATATACATATATATACATATATATATATGTATATATATATACATATATATATATATATATATATGGTAGAAAACAGAACCCAGAGTGTACTCATGTGAAAGAACTTGGTATCAAAGGGGTAATGATGTAGGCACGTGCCAAGCTGCAGAATACCCAAGTCCCCAGGGGTATAATGTCTTTAAAGTACAGACATCTCCCAAGAAAGGCAGTGTGTGTTTAAGCCACCAGTCATTTTTCTTCCTGTATCTGCTGATGATCAAGAAAACTCATGGGCAACATCTACTGACCAGTTTAAGATCTTGTGGGCCCTGGATGGGGTGGGACAGAAGAGCTGAGAGGCCATACTGCTGCTGGGAGAGAAGGGGATTTGAGGAGCAAGGGTTTGTTAATAGTATCTGCTTGGGGGAGAGCCTAGGTAAGGTCCACAGTTGAGTAGAAGTGAGCTTGGGATGGAGGGTATACCAGATAAAAATTGTTTGGTTTTGATGTGTCAGTGATCATAACATTCAATATTTTATGGAGTATTTTGTACATATTAATATGGTACAGGGGGCTGGAGTTTGGCTCAGGTGGTAGAGTGGCGCTCTGTGCTCTCTGAGGCCCTGATTTCAATCCCCAGAAGCACAAAAACAGGAGAAGGATGTGGCAGCCCAGTACTGGAACAATTCTGAAACAATCAGCCATCAAAAATCATATGAGGTATATTCTCACTCTTATGTAGGAGCTGAATCATCAAAAGAAGGAAAATATCCTAATTATAAATTAGAACATAATAAAAAGCTCATGTAAACTTAGCATAGAAGGGTGAATTTAAGGAGTGGAAAGAAGGAGGGAAGAATCATGCAAAAGGAAGTGATGATGGGAGAAGACAGGAGGGGGAGGAGGGCCAATGAGGAGAGGAAGGAGGGAGAGGTCAACCTCAAATTAAACAGCTCAACTTGATTAGTATGGGAAATAATAATAATAATAATAATACCAATAATATCAAAGGATGGCAATAATGCAAATGGACTAGATTACTCATGTAATACTGCTGAGATTGTAAAAAGATCACTATAGAAAAAAGTTTGGACTTAAATCAAAGTTGGGATGAACGTCTATAGATAAATATTCCTACAGAGACATAAGTAGAAAGGAGGCCATTGGTGGGGGGGTGTGGATGGGGGAGGAGGGTCATTAGAGGGGAAGGGGGAAGTTAGGTGAGCAATGTACAATGAAATGAGTATATGGAAATGTCACAATGAAATACATGTCAATGGAAACCCATTAAGTTGTACATTAAAAATTTCCAATAAAAAAAAAAAAAGAAAATCCTATGAGGGTCACTACAAGTCAGATGCAACTTGAGAGCCCCTAACAACAACAAGAGGGTACAGAGTGATAGTTTATTTCATATATACACTGTGAGATTATCAAATCTGGATTGTTGACACTTCCATCTCCTTAAACATTTTACCAAACAAGAAAATTTTTTGATTAATATGTAAGATAATGGTACATAAAGGTGAAACATGATTTTTAAAAACTGTATACAGTATAGGGACATTCATTATGGGATTTTCCTAGAATTGCAACCTGTATTTTGCACGAGCTCTCCCTCTATCTACCCTCATATGTGGCTTATTCTCCCCCTCCCAATTGTCTACCCCCCATAATATTCAATTTTAAAAAGTGTTTACCATGTGCCAGGCAACATGGTAAGTACTTCCATGCATTACCTCCTTAACCCTCAGAACTTCCCTAGGAGGTACATACTATTATTGTTCCTCCTATAAAGAAACTGATGCTTAGAGAGGTTAAGCAGTGGTAAACTGGTACACAGCACTACCAGATTTGTCTGACTTACTCCTTAACTACCATTCTGTATGGCTCCTGACAGCTTCATGAGCTACACAACCCCAGCATGCTCTGTACTCGGCAGGGGAACAAATTGTTACTTCACAAAAGTATAGGAAGCATGTGCTTGTAGATCTTCAAATGTAGATCCCAAATCCTTGGTATTGCCGTCCAGCAGCACCGTGACTGAGAGCCTTTAGCAAAGTTGTTGCAAGGAAGGTGACATCTCCAAATGTGGGGGCAAGAATCAAATGCCATAGAAAATGCTCTAGCCTGGTTCAGTTTTTTCTGTTTTTGTTGTTGTTGTTGTTTATTTGTTTGTTTGTTTGTAGTACTTGGGAGTTAGACGCAAGGCTTGGCACATTCTTTGCAAGTGCCCTACCACCCGGCTGAATCCTTAGCCTATTTTATTTATTTATTTATTTTTATTTCAGGACAGGATCTTGCTAAGTTTCTCAGTCTGCCTCTGGTCTGAACTTGTGATCCTCCTGCCTCAGACTCCCCAGTGGCTGGTATTAAATGTGTGCACCATCATGCCCAACCTGGCCTCACCCAGGTTCTGCCATGAACCAACCAGTTGTATGATCTTTGTTGTTGTTGTTGTTAGGTGCCGTTGAGTCGAGTCTGACTCATACCAACCCTATGTACAGCAGATCGAAATACCTCCCGATTCTGTGCCAGGCAAACGATCTTATTGATATTTAAGCCCATTGTTGCAGACACTGTGTCAATCCATCTGGTGGAGGGTTTTTCTCTTTTGCATTGACCTGCCACTCTCTCAAACATGATGTCCTTCTCCAGGGATTGATCTCTCTTGACTATATGTCCGAAATATATAAGACGCAGACTGGCCATTCTTGCTTCCAAGGAGCACTCTGGTTGCACTTCTTCTAAGACAGATTTGTTGGTTCTTTTGGCAGTCCACGGTATATTTAACAGGCGTCTCCAGCACCACAATTCAAAAGCATCAATTCTTTTTCTGTCTCCCTTGTTCAATGTCCAGCTTTTACAACCATATATGATGCCACTGAAAATACCATGGCATGATTCAGACGCACCTTCATCTTCAATGTGACATCTTTGCTTTTCAATACTCTAAAGAGATCTTTTGCCACAGCTTTTCCTAGAGCAACGCGTCTTTTGATTTCTTGACTGCTGCTTCCACGGATGTTGATTATAGAGCCAAGCAAAGTAAAATCTTGGACAACCTCAATCTTTTCTCCATTGATTGTGAACTTGTGTGCTGACTCAGTTGTAAGGATTTTTGTTTTGTTGATGTTTAGTCATAACCCATATTGAAGGCTATGATCTTTGATCTTCATCAGTAAATGTTTTAAATCCTCTTCACTTTCAGCAAGCAGAGTGGTGTCATCTGCATAACGCAGGTTGTTAATGAGTCTTCCTCCAATCTTGATGCCCGTTCTTCCTCATAAAGTCCAGCTTCTCGGATTATTTGCTCAGCGTATAAATTGAAGAGATAGGGTGAAAGTATACAGCCCTGATGCACACCTTTCTCAACTTTAAAACACTCGGTGTTTCCTTGTTCTATTCAAACAACTGCATCCTGGTTCATGTACAGATTTCTCATGAGCACAATTAGATGTTCTGATATTCCCATTTTTCCAAAGTGTTATCCATAATTTGTTATGATCCACACAATCAAATGCTTTTGAATAGTCAATAAAACATAGATAGACATCTTTCTGATATTCTCTGCTTTCAGCTAATATCCACCTGACATCAGTAATGATGTCCCTAGTTCCCCGCCCTCTTCTGAATCCCGCTTGATTTTCCAGTAATTCCCTGTCTATATACTGCTGCAGTTGCTTCTGAATGATATTTAGTAGAATTTTGCTGGTGTGTGATATTAATGATATTGTCCGATAGTTTGCACATTCAGTTGGATCCCCTTTTCTGGGAATAGGCACAAATATGGATCTCTTCCAGTCAGTTGGCCAAGTAGCTGTTTTCCAAATCTGTTGGCATAAACATATTAACACCTCCAGTGCTGCATCTGTTTGTTGAAACATCTCTATTGGTATCCCATCAATTCCTGCAGCTTTCTGTTTTGCCAGTTCTTTCAAGGAAGCTTCCATTTCATCGTTCAACACCATTGGTTCCTCTTCATATGCAACCTCTTGGAATGGTTGGTCATCTACCAATTCTTTCTTGTATAATGACTCTGTGTATTCTTCCCATCTTCTTTTGATGCTTCCTGCATCATTTAATATTTTCCCTGTAGAATCTTTCCCTACTGCCACTCTAGGCTTGAATTTTTTCTTCACTTCCTTAAGCTTGAGAAACACGGAGCGTGTTCTTCCCTTTTGGTTTTCTGCCTCCAGCTCCTTGCACATGTCATTATAATATTTGTTTTTATCTTCTCGAGCTGCCTTCTGAAATCTTCTGTTTAGTTCCTTAACTTCATCGTGTCTTCCTTTTGCTTTAGCTGCTCGATGTTCGAGGGCAAGGCCCAGTGTCTCTTTTGACATGTAATTTGGTCTTTTCTTTTTTTCTTGTCTTTTTAAGAACTTTTTGCTTCCTTCTTGAATGATATCTTTTATGTCATGCCACAACTCTTCTGGTCTCCTATCATTTGTGTCTAATGCATTAAATCTATTTTTGAGGTGGTCTCTGAACTCAGGTGGGATATACTCAAGGTCATACCATGGCTCTTGTATACTTGTTCTAATTTTCTTCAGCTTCAGTTTGAACTTGCATATGAGAAGTTGATGGTCTGATCCACAGTCAGCACCTGGTCTTGTTTTGACATTTTGTACAGAGCTTTTCCATCGTCTCTTTCCACATATGTAGTCAATTTGAT
>VMDO01000649.1:74005-145401 GCA_007922755.1 Pedetes capensis | reverse complement strand
GTTGGTCTGACAAAATTCTATCATGCGATCTCCAGCTTCATTTCTGTCACCAAGACCATATTTTCCAACTACTGAGCCTTCTTCTTTGTTTCCAACCTTTGCATTCCAGTCACCAGTGATTATCAGTATGTTTTGATTGCATGTTTGATCTACTTCAGATTGCAGAAGCTGATAGAAGTCTTCCCTTTCTTCACTTGTGGTGGGTACATAAATTTGTGGTCTTAGTGGTAGGTACATAAATTTGAATAACAGTCATATTAACTGGCCTTCCTTGTAGGTGTATGGATATTATTCTATCACTGACAACATTGTATTTCAGGACAGATCTTGAGATGTCTTTTTTGATGATGAATGCAACCCCATTTCTCTTTAGTTTATCATTCCCAGCATAGTAGACCATATGCTCATCTGACTCAAAATGGCCTATGCTGGTCCATTTTAGCTCACTGATGCCTAGAATGTCAATGTTTATGTGCTCCATTTCTCTTTTAACGATTTCTAATTTTCCTAGATTCATACTACGTACATTCCATGTTCCAATTATTAATGGATGTTTACAGTTGTTTCTCCTCATTTTGAGTCGTGCCACATCAGCAAGTTGAGCACCCTGGGGTTTTACTCCATTTCCATCATCACAGTAGACTCTGCTTGGAGGAGGCAACTCTTCCCCAGTAGTCTTTTGAGTGCCTTCCAACCTGGGGGGCTCATTTTCCGGCACTATATCTGACAGTGTTTCTTTGCTATCTATAGGGTTTTCAATGGCTAGTTATTTTGGGAGTGGCTCGCCAGGTCCTACTCCCTAGTCTGTCTTAGTCTGGAAGCTCAGCTGAAAACCTGTCCACCATGGGTAACCTTGCTTATGTCCGAGGTTACAGTGGCAGAGCTCTCAGCCTCATAGCAACACGCAAGCCCCCACAGTGCGGCAAACTGACAGACGTGTGTGAGGGTGTATAATCTTAGTCAATCTATTATCCTTTCTGGATCTGGGATTCCTTCCAGAATCCTTTTTATTTTTTTGTGCTGGGGATTAAACCCATGGCCTTGTACAATCTAAGCTTACACTTTACCGCTGAGCTATACCCCCAGAATTCCACCATGACTTACCTATGACATATGATTTTAAATGATATGACTGCTTCTTATTGTTTGCTGTTAGGTGTACTAGAATTGGGTCCAACTCATAGGGACCCTACGTACAACAGAATGAAACACTACCTGACACCGTACCATGCCTAGCCCTACTGTCAGTGCTTCTCTTCTATTCATAGGGTTTTCAATGGCTGATTGTTTACAGAGTGAGCTGCTTGGTCCTTCTCTCAAGCCTACAGCATCTGGTATTCCCAGGCAGTCTCTCTGTTGACCCGCTTAGCTTCCAAGATCAGACAGGATTTGATGCCAGGCTGGTATGACTGTTTGGTTACAAAAACAGACAGACAAACAACAACAACAAAACAAAACAAAACACAAAAGCACAGACTGTATGTATCCAAATGAGACTTTCATTCCAATAGGATAAAAATCACTCCCATTTAGGCACTATGCTTAAGGCATTACATGAGAAATTCTCATTTGTCTTTCTAAAAGCCCCAATAAAGCAAGTATCATATTATCTCTATTCCACAGATGAGGAAATAGGGGATCAGGGGGCATAAATGGTCAACATTGGGTCAAATCGTTGGCACAGGGGAAAAACAGGGACTGGAGCCAGGCCTGGTAGATTCCAGATCCCCCTGCACTGCTCCTTGTTCTAAAAATGCTCTTGTTGGTCAGAGCAATTCTGAGATACCTCTTTGGAAACTTCCTTCAAAACCCCTATGCTCAGTTTTAGCAAGTATGCATTTTTGAACCTCTGCTCCCTGATGGGTACACAGAGGGTGGAGACATATAGTCCTGCCCTCCCAAGGCTTCCAACCTACTGAGGAAAAGGAAGGCAGAAGGAAGTAATTCTGTCCCAAGGGAGATTGGGCAAAGTGTTCCAGTAGAAATAGAAAGCACAATGGGAGTTTGGGCCAGTGGGAAATTACTTCAAAATGATCCCAATTACTGCTAATGCACTCACTGGTGGTAAATATCCATCCTCAAAGAGTGGATGTAATTTTGGCTCCCAAGCAAGTCAATCAGGGCCAAGTCTGAGGAATAAAGTGGGTCATTAAGCTAGGCAATTCCATTTTTGGTCATAAACTAGGTGTGGCTATAAAATAAAACAGTGAGATGGATTTTCCTGTGTGGCCCAGAGCAGCACCAAAGGCAATTCCAAAAGGGCAGTTCCAAAAATGTTTCGAGCAATGATACCATCTCCAGATTAAAGGCAAAGCCACCCAAAGCGATTCTAAAAGACAAGGCTTCCCCAGCACAGCACCTGCCCACCCCAGAAGCAGCGGCTTGTGGAATCACTGGTCTGTGCACTTACTCTGAGCACCTACACACAGGACCTATTAGCCTGCACGCTGCTCTGCCCCCAGTATCTGGTGCAGGGCTCAGCATAAGGGTGAAGGCTCAGGAACTATTTGTTGATGGATTGAGATGCTTTAGAAAACACAAATTCTAGATTGCATTTTTTAATTGTCATATTATTTAGTCCACATTTAGCCATCTGCATATTGAGTATGGGTATATTACCAGCTGAGCCCAACTGCCCAGTTAAGACTGTACTGACTCAGTCTGTCTTCTAGCTAGGCCCTGTGTGGATTAGTTTCGTCATGACTGGCCACCACAATTTGCTACCATGCGCCTACTCATGGCCATTCTTGTATTCAGTGCTAAGAGAAGTGAGTGGAAGGCACTTAAGATGCCACCACATAGGATCTGTTTAGGACTTGTTGCCAAAAGAGCTGGCTGGTTCCTCCCTTAGCACCAGCTCTGGATGTCAGGCAATCCCTAGGGAATGTTTCTACAACCCCATCAGAGGCAGGCAGGGCACCTCAGTGGACACACAAAGCACTCTGCAGCAAGATTGGTCCCCTAACACAGCAAAGTCTACAAGAACTTGCAGAATCCCCAAAAACACATCCCCAAAAGTGGGCTGATGTCCCTGAGATGCTAGTGACTCCTCAAGTCAGTAGAACCAATGTCAGTTCAGAATAGAACTCAGAATAGTCACAAGCCAGAGAGTTTTCTCCCATCTTGTCTGGGCATCAATTTTCCTCTCCTTTCTTCTCTTCCTCCCCTCCCAGTTGCTATTTGTTTGTGATTGGCTTACTAATTAGGGACAAAAGCAAGTGACTAGGGACTAGGTGGGCCAAGACCTCTCTGCCCCTAAAAGCCAAAGAAATTTTGAGGTCTAGTGTGGTCCTCTCTGTGTACCACTAGGGAAGGAGGGAGATGGTATCTCACCAGCTGTGAGACCTGGTCAGGCAACTTTTGTGGTGCTGGGGGTTGAACCCAGGTCCTTTTCCATGCTTTGTAAGCACCCTACCACTGAGATACACCCTCAGCCCACTTTTTACTTTTTTATTTTGAGACAGGGTCTCATTAAGTTACACAGGCTACCTCTGGCCTTGAACTTGTGATCCTCCTGCTTCAGCCTCCTAAGTCATTGGAATTATAGGTATTCGCCACAGTGCCCGGCTACTTTCCTCATTTTTAAATAAAGATAATAACAGTACTCCTGAACACAAGACTGTTAAATGACAGAGTATACATAAAGTACTTAGAACAGTTCCTGGGGCAGGGTAGATCCTTAATACATCTAGTTGTTCTTTCAGCCTGCTGGGAGTGGAAAAGCAGCCAGACAGTGGGAACAGTGGACAGAGAGGAGGAGGATTCCTGAAGTTCTCCATCTATTTATTATGTCATTCAGCACGAATGACTTGTCCCCTAACATAAGCCATGAAAGGATTTGATGTGGCTTCCACATCAAAATTGTTGTTAGGTGCCATTGAGTTGGTGTCTAACTCATAGTAACCCTACGTATAACTGATGGAATATTATTGTTGTGCTTCTCTGCTATTCATAGGGCGGGCTGGCTGGCTGGCTTGCTTGCTTGCTTGCTTTCTTTCTTTCTTTCTTTCTTTCTTTCTTTCTTTCTTTTTTGGTGGTACTGCAGTCCTGGGGGTTGAACTCTGGGCCTCACACCTGCATGCTTTGTAAGTGCTGGACCACTGAGCTGTACCCTCTGCCCATTTTTTTTTTAGACAGGGTCTCACTAAATTATACAGACTGCCTCTGGTCTTGAACTTGCAATCCTCCTGCCTCTGCTTCCTGAGCTGCTGGGATTACAGGCATGTGCCAGGGCACCCAGCTTCATAGGGTTCTCAATAGCTAATTTTTTGGCGGGGTAGGGGCGGTGGTGAATGGGTTGCTGGGTCCTTCTCCCAAGCCTAGAGCACCTGGTGCTCCCAGGCAGTTTCCCATACAAGTACTAATCAGGTCTGACCCAGCTTAGCTTCTGAGATCTAACAGGATCAGATGCCACAGTGGTACAGCTGCAGGCTGCATCTACGTTAAGAAATATTAAGTATTTCTTAATATAAATATAAAAAATAAATTTAAAAATGAAGAAAAATTTCTTAATATAAATATAACATAAATATAAATATTTCTTAATATAAATATAAAATTAAATGACAACATCATCCAGTTCTAAGACACGTTTGGAGACCTGGATTATTTGAGAAAAGCCACAACTGGTGACTGTTGTATTTATCTCTGAGGTGCTTGGCAGATGGAACAGTAAGAGGCACACCCCAAAATATATTGTTGACATCGCCTGATTGGAAATAGTCATAAGAGTTCAAGCAGAGACAGGAAACTTTCCTGACACTAAGTTTTAAGAGGAATTTATAAGTTGTGAAATTCGGGCAGCAGGAGAGATAATTGTTGTTGTTGTTGTTAGGTGCCGTCGAGTCGGCGACCCTCTGTACAACAGGGGAAACACTATTGTCAGTGCTTCTTTGCTGTTCACAGGGTTTTCAATGGCATATTGATTGTTGGGAGGGGGTTGCCAGGTCCTTCTCCCAAGCCTACAGCTTCTGGTGTTCCCAGGCAGTCTCCCATCCAGGTACTAGCCAGGCCCGGCCCTGCTTAGCTTCCAAGATCTAACGGGATCGGATGCCACAGGGCTACAGCTGCAGAGGAGAGATAATAGACAATATCTTCTCCTTTTTGTTAGGTGCTGTCAAGCTGGGTCCAACTCATGGAGACTCTCATGGTGGTGTTGTTGGGTGCCGTCCAGTAGTCTCCAACTCATAGAGACCCTTATAGGGTTTTCAATGGCTGATTGTGTTGGGATTGCCTGGGGAGTGGATTGCCATGTCTTTCTCTCATAGTTGCAGTGCTGGGAATCGAACCCAGGACCTCAGAGACTGCAAAGCAGCACTATACCAACTGAGCTAAATCCCAGCCCAGAAACTCTGATAGGGTTTTCTTTCTTTCTTTTTTTTTCCTTCTTTCTTTCCTTCCTTCCTTTCTTTCCTTTCCCCTTCACAGGGTTTTCAATGGCTGATGGTTTCAGCACTGCTTTGGGAGTGGATTGCCATGTCCTCCCGTTTTTGTAGTGCTAGGGATTAAACCCGGTTCTTCAGAGAGTGTAGCGTAATGCTGTATCAACTGAGCTAAAGCCCAGCCCCTTCCCCTAGACTTGCATAAAAAGAAGCTCACATTAAAGTGTAGCTTAGGGCAGGTGATTATGGTTTCATAGAATGTCAGCACAAGAAAGGACTTTTCACCTAGCCACCTGGTCTTATAGAAGTAGAAAGAGCAGCCTGGGGGGTGAGGGGTAGTTGCCTGAAGTCTCAGACTCAGCTTGCAGCCAGGGTTTCTCTCCTTACCTCAAACTCCTGCCCTTGCCTTGCTACCTTCCACCAACAAAGAGAAGTCTCCCTCGGCTCTTCCCCATGGGGACGGAGAGCTGCGGCAGTCTCCTCATACTGTGGGAATCCCTTTCCTTTAAATTTGGCTTCACATAAATGTGAAAAGTGTTTAAAATTTCAAAGTCCAGCCTGGGAAGCACCAGGTGGCTTTGGGAAGCTCTGCAATACAGAGCTGCTCACGGTTCTCACTGCCAGCGGCTTCCGGTGCTTGTGGAAATGCACTCCTCACCTGACGAGGTTGTGTGTTTCAGCCAACAGCTTTCTGCCTGCCTCACAGTGTGGCAGGCATCCTAGGTCACACCCTGTTCATCCTTCCAACACCCTATGCAGGACATTCTGTTATTAAAGCAGGATTTGCACCCTACTGATGGACTGCAGAGCACGTCTTAGCCACAAGTGCTCAGTTGCCCACACAGAATCAAAGTCTTGCTAGGCAGGAACAAGGTCTGACAATCGCGTTCATGGCCAGGTCCTGTTTATGTAATAAATTTCTGAGGCCAACACTTGGCAAATATTACACAAACTGTACTTGGTTACGTTGAGGTTTTCGGAGGCTGTCTGGAAAGATGATCTTAAAATGGGGCAATTCTTTACTTGTGATCTCCCAATGCCAACATCAAAATGAAGCCCTCAAAGTACATCTGCTCGCCATACCTGTAGGGGAAAATCCCTTTTAGCCAGCCAAGAGACTTGGGTGTTCACTGTGGCTAGGCTGGAGAAAAGAAGGGTGATGGACACACAGACTGCACAGGCACCAGGCCTGGAAGCAGCTTCCAGTTCTGTCACATGCTAGCATGTGACACTGGGTAAAAGTACTAAACCCTCTAGCCCAGTTACCTGCTAATATTCCTCAGAATGTTAACTTCTATGAATAGCTATTCTCTATTTCTGAAGTTCCACCAAGATGTGATTATATTACCTGAGTGAATACTTCCCCTTCTGTTAAAGGAGATAACAGAATCTCTTTTAGAGTTGCTGGGTATTACATGAGATAATGTAAATAAAATTTTTCAGAAAAGTGGTGGGCACATGCTTCAGGCTTGGTGGAAATGACCTTATCACAAAGCAGACACTTGTTTTTGATTGTGGAGTATAGACCTAGGATGGAAATCAGGCGGCCTTAGTATAAATCAAATGCTGCTAAACATTTGAGGCGCTTTCCCATTTTCTACAAAGAGCCTGATGTTATTTTACTCAAAATACACCTTTCGGGGCTGGGGTACATGTGTAGCTCAATGATAAAACATTTGACTAGTTTGTGTAAGACCCTTAGGTTGATCCCCAGTACCACACACACACACACACCCCTTTCTAATGTATAGATGAGTTATGGCACATATATTATGGGTTCTCCTAAGTCCCTAGCAACACCCTTCATTGGCAACATTTAATATCTACATTTTAGATTCTTAACCAAGAATGTAAACCAATCCTCTGCTATTCCTTCTTGTAAGGAGCTATGTTGCAAAAAACAATAATCATAGAGAATTGTTAAAAATGTGTCGGGAACAAATATTCTTCTTAAAATTTTGAATTATGGCCCTTGATCAAGTCCAATAATCAAAAACCCACATACCTAAATCTAAGCTTTTTTACTTCACATAGAATTACTTTTAATCCATTTGCTCCAAAGTTTTGCCCTGGCCTTTCCACAATATTCTGTAGTTTTCAGTGTATAAATATTATATCTCTTTTGTTGAATTTGTTGTTATTGTTAGGTACCATCGAGTCAGTGTCTGACTCATAGTGACCCTACTTACAATAGGTGAAACACTATTGTTAGTGCTTCTCTGCTGTTCATAGGGTTTTAAATGGTGGATTGATTTTTGGGAGTGGGTTACTGGGTCCTTCTCCCAAGCCTACAGTGTCTGGTGTTCCCAGTTGGTCTCCTATCCAAGTACTAACCAGGCCCTACCCTGTTTATCTTCCGAGATCTGACGGGATAGGACATCACAGTGTCATGGCTGCAGGCCTTTGTTAAATTTATCCCTAAGTAATTATTTTTGATGATGTTGTCCATGAAATTTTTAAAAATATCTTTAAAAATATCATATAGATTGTTCCTTAAGAATGTGTAGAGCTACAATTGATTGTTGTACAGTGAGCCAGTGATTTTTATTGATATTATAAACAATATTCATTCACTCAAAAAATACCTTATAAGCACCTGTTGTTTTAAGCACTGTGATAAGTAGATGATAGTATATGACAAAGAATAATAGACATGCTGCTGCCCCCTCAGCTAGCTCAGCATTGAGCAGTGGAACACAGCCCAAACAAGGTACGTGTCCCACCACCGAGAAGATGCTGGTAGGCACTACTCACTGTGTCCCTAAAGCCCTGCACAAAGGCCAGGGCATCAACTTCTATACAGTCTCCAAATCAGGAAACCCTGAGCATACCCTTAGCAATGATTCTATTTTCATCTCATGCCCACTGTGAATTGTGCAACTGGACAGGTTTTCTTTGCTTCAGTTGCTAGGAAGCTTAAGGCTATGTTGTTACCAAACTCTGGCAATGGCATTAAGGAAGAATTAGTTTTTATGTCATGATATTTACTTTCTGTTTGCCCTGATTTTCTCATCTTCTTGTTCTATCTTGTTTTGGGTAGATCTCTGTAAGCTGCCTCAGCTTTTTTACAGATGGGGTGGGAAGGGAAGAAAGAAGGGAAGACATTTCAGTTACTTGTTAATATTCCTCAGAATGCTAACTTCTGTGAAGAACTACCCCCTATTTCTGAAGTTCCACCAAGATGTGATTATATTACCTGAGTGAATGCTTATACCATCTGGAATAAGAACTATTTCATACTTACAAGGTTCTCTAATCTGTTCTTGGCAGGTCTAAATTAAACAAAGTCTATTAGTTTTGTTCAGACACACTGGAAGTGCTTTTCTGGCATCACTTCAATAAAATTTTCTTTCCTTATTAGAAATAGAGGATCAGGTCACAAGCAGGCAAGGTGGAAAGGGATACCTTCTCCCAAGTCATCTGTGACCAAAAGGCAGTTTAGTTTAGCACTTAGACTTTGAAGTCACTCAGACCTGGGTTTGTATTCAGGTTTTGTCATTTTCCTGCTAGCTGTGTGATTCTGGAAAGGTTATTTAACTTCTAAGTTTTAGTCACCTCATCTATAAAGTTGAGGTAACATCTACATTGTTGGTTATTCATGTGATCCCATTAAGTGAGATTTAGCATATGGTTGAGGATGCATCTATTTAATATTAGCACTGGCAGTGCTAGGCAGTGTAATAAGACAAGAAAAACAAGCAAGAGATATGAAGATAGCAAAGGAATAAATATACCCAATTCTATATGGAAGCTTGGTTAAAGTAAATTAGGTTTTTACCTAATTACAAAGGTAAATGCCAGAGGAATGAAAGCTCAAAATGTGAGAAGCAAAACATTTAAGACATTTTAAGGAGGATATATTTATAACTTCAAGGTAGGGCTCCTATAAAAAGTAGAAATCAAAAAGGAAAATATAAATTCATTAATCATATTAAAGTTAATGTTTATGTATCATAGATGAAAATACAAACAATGTTGAAGACAAGTTATGATCTAGAAAAAGGTATCTGCAACAGGCAAAAGAATAATCCCAATATACAGAGAACTTTACAAACCAGCAAGAAAGACAAACAATTGAATAGATAAATGGCAAAAGATAGAACAGGCAATTTGCAGAAGCAGCTCAAGGAGCCAACAAGCATGAAAAATATCCCACCTTACTAGTAATCAGAGAGACAGAAACAAAAACAAGAGCGAGACTACATTCCCACCTATAAGACGACCAAAAATGTCAAGTTTTCCATTGATGTTCATTTACAGACTTTCCAGGAACTAGTCTGGCAATTGTCCTCATAGTGGTTTCCTCTAAGGGGAGAGGAAAAGGTGGGAAATGGGGTCTCTGTAACATTTTCTTTCTTTAAAACAATTTTTGAGGCAAATATGGCAAAGTCTGATACCTGCATGTCTGGGAAGTGAGCTATTTGTCCCACTTCCTTGGGTATTTGTCCCAAGTTTCTCTGTGCTTTCCTGGTGTGCTTGAAACATCCACAATGAATAAACACAAGAAAACAAAGTATATCTAGGGAAGTATCTAAATAAGACAATTTAATAATTATCTAAATAAATATTGAGCTGGCCCAAAATGGAAACCAGGGTGCCCTAGAGAAGAATAGCATGAAGATCAGCAGGTAGGACCAGTGGAAAGGACAGGTAAAAGATGTGAAGAAACACACCTACTTCAGAGAAAACGTTGGTCTATAAAAAATGTATAAAAGTAGAGGAGATGGATGAGAATCAAGAGACCCAGAGGCCTGTCTTGCTTATGTGCTGCACAGAATTATGGCACTAGAATATTTCACCTGGTCCTGGCCCAGCAGCATGTCCAATCTCATGGGAGAGAGAGAGACTCATGAAACAATCACAACAAATAGCTGATCTCAGTGAGAGGAAGGGGTGTGGTGACCCAGGAAGGCTTCTCTGAGGACGTGAACTGAAGTTAACCACCAGGTAAAGGGGGCTGGGAGGTAGGAGAGTGTCCCAGACAGCAAGACTAGCATGTGCAAAGGTGTTGGGGCAGAAAGGAGCTCAGAACTGTGCGGTGTTTGTATGGAATCTAAAGAAACTCAAAGATCAGGGGTGCTGCAAGAAAGGGTATTTCAATGAGAGATAAAAGGAGTATATACTATGTCTTCTGCAAAGACCAAAGAATGTAAAAGAACCCACCAAGGGTGAAGGGCCATGGGTAAGAAGTTGAAAGACATCTAAAAGCAACAATAAAAACCTGGAAAGCAAAGAAATAAAAGGAATACTAGACTTAACTGGTCTGTACACATTTCACATCCTTGGATTCCCCTTCACTAAATTCAGTATGCATGTAGATTTGAGTTGCAGAAGACATAATGGGGGAGGGACACTAGAGATTCTACTGAGTAATGGGAACATTCCTTGCCTATTACTGCCTGAGACACCCCTCAAAGGCATCAGAGCAGATCATGACAGCAGCACCTACAGAAACAAACTATGAGCATCTTTCTTGGGTATACCCTCAAAGCTGGCCACACACACGCACGCACGCACGCACGCACGCACGCACGCACGCACGCACTGAGGAGTCAGAAGTTCCAGGAGACTTGGGGGAAGAATTCCTCTGGAGGGGTTCTTGGATTGGCTCTACTATAGAGAAGGGAAGATAATATTTTTTACACCTCCAACTTTCATAATGGAAACTGACAACTTCTTGGGATTAAACCAAGAGAAATAAACATAACTGAAAGCTTTCTCCTAATATCACATCAAATCCAGGCTCCAGGGAGGACATTAATGTTTTCTCATTTCAAATAACGCTCAGTGCTGGAGTTCTTTGATGGGAGAGTTTTGTGACCTCAAATTTACTTCGACTTTCTCCTGACTCAAGTGACATCTGCCTATTTGCCCTCAAGTCCAAGGAGAGTCCCTTGAGAAAAAAATTAACTTGGAACGACCTCTATTTTCTCAAAAAATATTTTAATGGCCACCAACATAGAAATACTAATACTGTACCTGGGGGAAAGCGACCTGGAAATCACTGGGGAGGTAATCAGCACATAGGACTGTGGGCCTGGGTTCTGTTTCTTCTCAGATGTTACTTTGTGCCCAAGTCCTCAATTTCCTGAAACCTAGTCTCGTAAAATAAACAAAGATAAAAAGACCACTTCCTAGGGGCGTCACTGCAAAGGGTGGACTTGGGAACGATTGTTAAGCATGAGACACAACAAGCACTCAATACGTCATAACCATCGCCAATATTTTAAATAATAACCAAGAAATGCTTTTCAAGGCTTTGTTTTCTGAGGGGCTAATTTTCATGGAAAATCACAGAGCACTGGCAAGAATGATGACCTGAAAACACGCTACTTCGAGGTACAGGATTAAACATCTTCAAAAGGAGGTTTTAGATGCTGAAATTAAAACTGTTGAAGTCACCAGTATCTGTTGATTCCAACACAAGAGGATTCTAGGGACTAAATGCTGCATGCCACTGCATACTAAATTCTGAGGCTAACACTTCTAATACAAATAGATTTACCACATAGCACTGTTAATCAAAAAGCTTTAGGATTCATTTTCCAGGTTAAAAAAAATCAGTGAGGCACTGATACCATATATTATGTAACACGCCTATGAAAGCCTGAGACAGTGTCCCACAATCAAGCACATTATTATTCCTGCAACAAAATGACTGAACATTCACATTAAAGGGAATAAAGACTAAGTTGCCTCATACAGGTGCTAGTGAGGTTTTGCCACTATATCCTGTGGTTTCTGTGAATGTATAAAACAAAACAAAACAAAAGGTTTTGTTTTTAGGTCTTTTGCTTTTTGGAACTGTGGATCAGGGATCCAAGATGTAAAGTATCATTTTTTTTTTACTTTTAAAATAAATTCCCTATACTCAGACATTTTACTTTTGTGTCTTACATAAATAAAATCTCCAAGTACACAAAGATATAAAACAATGTTCATGGCAACATTGGTCTTAATAGCACTGAGTTGCAAACAACATTCAAACACTGCCAGTAGGAAAACAGATGAATACAGGGTGTGAAATCCACACCCTAGAACTGTACACCTATTACAAAAAATGAGGCTCCCTAGTGAGGATTTTTTTCAGTCTCTGTACTAGACATTGGATTGGATAATTCTTGGTTGTAGGGGCTGGCCTGGGCATTGCAGGATGTTTAGCAATATCTCTAGCCTCCATCCACTGGTGCCAGTAGCATCATCCAACCCCAGTTGTGACAATCAAAAATGTTTCCAGACACTGCCATGTGTCACCTGGGGGGAAAATTGCCCCCAGTTGAGACCCACTGTAACTAATCACACGTTCATGGGCAGCCCTTATATACTGAGAAGTGGTAAAAGCAACAATTAGCATAGCATTTATTATCTGATGCCAACTTTATTTAAATGAACATATATACAGTAATTGTACATGTGTAGAAAAATCCAAATAGCTACGCAAAAAACTATTCATGAATACATTAGGAAGATAAGCGGATCGTTGCTGGTGCCGTGGAATCAGATTCAACTCATAGAAACCCTAAGTACAGCAGAACAAAACATTACCCAACACTATGCCATGCACATGATCTTTTTATGTTTGAGCCCATTGTTGCAGTCACCATGTTTCCTCTCATTTTGAGTCATGCTACATCAGCAAAAGGAGGTCCCAGGGGCTTTACTCCATTCCCATCAGTAAGATCGACTCTACTTTGAGGTGGCAACTCTGCCCTAGTTATTTCCTGAATGCCTTCCAGCCTGGGGGGAGGGGGGGCTCATTTTCCAGCACTATATTTGACAGTGCTTCTCTGCTATGCATAGGGTTTTCAATGGCTAATTATTTTGGGAATGGGCTGCCAGGTCCAACTCCCTAATCTGTCTTAGTCTAGAAGCTCAGCTAAAATCTGTTCACCATGGATGGCCCTACTGGCATCTGAAATGCCAGTGGCATAGCTTTCAGCACCACAGCAACATACAAGCCCCCACAGCACGACAAGCTGACAGACATGGGGGGAAGGGGATCATGAGGGGCAAGAATTCCTCTTCTACTTTATCCACTTATATACTGTTTCGATTTGGTAAATTTTAAATTCATAAATATAGTTTCTGAAAATAAACAAGTTAATGGAAAGGGCAAAAGTTCAAAACTGAGGGTAAAAGTCTTGGAAAAGGGCATGTGGTCAGAACAGGAAAAAGCTCTCACTCAGGTGGGTGTCCAGGAGAACCCACAGGACACTACGGCTGCCAGTGGCTGCTGCCAGCACCAGGCCTTGAGGAGGCTAAAGCTATGGTTTTACCATCAGACTGGAGGAAGTACTCCAGTCTGACTGCAGTCCTCTAACTGTACATGCTAAACGCCTCCTAAGGATTCCTTCCTTCCTTCCTTCTTTCCTTCCTTCTTTCCTTTCTTTTATCCTTTGAGGCAGAAATGGAAGGAATCTTGCCAGGATTTAGTTGAAAGAGCAAGTACTGAAAGATTCAGTTCTATTTCCACCTACTGGTAGGAAAAAAGACAACAATGTACAGTTCAGGAAAGGCAGCAAGACCCTGAAATGTGCAATTCACATTAGTTTCTCTGACCTTAAAAAAATCCTTTTTCCTCCGACCTATGCACAGTACAGCAACAGATCAGAAATCACCTGTCAGTGATATAGATGTCACAAGATCTTCAGTTATCAACCAAATGAACGATTATATGTTTTTTTTTTTAATGTAGTATCTGTTGTACTCCAGGCTAAGAATTCTCTCAGGAATTATACAATAATATTTTCATTAACTTCTACTGGACCTTCTTCCTAATAAGGCTATTCTGAAGCAATCCTGAAACAATCAGCCACTGAAAACCCCATGAGGGTGGCTGCGAGTCTGACCTGACTTGATGGCACCTAACAACAACAATTCTACACTTTTATTTATTAAGCTATTTTAGGAAGCTCTCCTGAGCTATTGCAGAGGCAACTTAGCATGGAGGTAAAACAAAACAAAAGAAGAACAAAATACGGGTTCTATCGTCACAGGGATGTGGATTGTGTCTCAGATGTGTCCATTTAAACAGTCGGCCTTAAGCATGTCACTCAACGTCACCAAACTGCAGTTTTCTCATCTATAAAGTGGGGTTCCTAATGTTACCACTTCATGAGGCTGTTGAAAACATGCAAATGGACTCATGTATTTGGCATGGTACTTGACTCATAGGAGATAAGCATTAAGTCTTTTTATTATGCAATAATTCCCCTGATGTCCACCAATTTATAACATGGAGAAGTGAGGCTCAAGAGGAAGGGAACTCTGAACACAGGACACATTCCAAATGTCACTCCCCACCCCAGGTCATGGCACTGGCCACCTAAAACTCCTTGCTTTTCCCACTTCACTCAGGAAGAGGATGTCACCTATTGTCCCAGCAGAAATGCTGGCGTATTTGTCCCATGACATGCATGTTTCCAGGCATCTGAGCCAATATACTCCCTTTACTCAAATGAAGGCATTCTCAGCTCAAAACAGCTACACACTGATCCCAGTGCTTTCACGGAGCGGCACTATCCCCGTAAAACACAGAAAGCTAGCCGTGTAGTCAGTAGAAGAAGAACCGTTCAAGATGAACGGTTTCTCAAATCCACATGTGTGGATTTGTCACCCCATTTTACACCAAATATGCTTTCTCAAGTACACCAGCATGAAACAATAATAATGAGAAAACAAAATGAAAATTTTACTACCCAGTACCATAAAATGCTGTTACCAAAAATGTCACATTAGGGCGAATCATTGGTAAAGGAGGCATCTGGTTACCTCCAGTGTAACAGATGATTGGGAGGAAAATGAACAAGGCCCAGGGCACATTGAAAGGACACCAAGTCTAGCTGGAGTGGAGAGCATGTCCTCAATCTGTTAGCCATTCTGCGAAGGTGCGAAAACAACATGCCGCAGAACAAAAAGGAGAGACGAACTGATTTTGATGGTGGATGTGGAAATCTGGGAAAGACCTCATAGGACAGATGATTTTTATGCCCATTCTTGAAAGATAAGAATTTAGCCAGGAGAAGAGGAAAAAAGCAAAGAAAGAAAGGAAGGGAGCCCCCGCCCAAGGGAGAACTGAGGATCAGACACTTGGAATCATACTGACTTCAAGGAAAACGTTATGTATAGACTCATGCTGTCAAGGGATAAACTGTCTATTTGGTAAGAGAAGTTGTCTCACTTAGTATTTTAAAAATTATTCATTAGAAAATCAACACCAAGTTCTGCAAAATTAATCGATGCAAAATTGTAATCTGGGGCAATAAAGCAATTAATAAATAATAAATGGAATAACATCTTCTAGAAAGGATCATTATGAAACTTATACCTTAGCAAGACAGTACATTAATATTACAATTAATACTGTTTTAAATGGCTACTTATATTTGTCATTCAATAACATGACTCATAAAGGATCCCATCTAAAGACGATTATCACTAGATTGCCTAAACCTAGGACACAAATAACAAACACATTTCATATTCCACATCAATTATTATCAATTAATTGGTAGAACTTTTTGGGATGCTGCATCATGAAGGATTTTTAGGTCACATCTGGAATCCTGCAAAATAATTGTCATAATGACTAGTAATATGTGCCCTGGGTTCAGTGGGTAGGTGGAAGCCTCACATGTGCCCAGTATTGCCATCCCTGACTTAAAACATGAAAAGGAAGTGGGAGGGAAGGGGAAATGAATTAAATCAATTGCTTGGCTCCTATTTATTGAGTAGTAAAACCTCTTCCGACATGTTTTTTTCCTCTTCATTGTCCCTTACCAATTCTGCTTCTGTATCTTCACTCTTCCATGAGAATCTCTCCCTTTCTGACCTCTTTCTACACATTCTTCAAGATCCAATGCAAGACTCACGTTCCACAAAGCCATTCCCAACAAGCTCCCAATGACTTTAGGCATAGCACTTACCAGTTTACAAGTCAGTTATTCGGAATGCAGAGCATGTTTGTCCACAGAAAAGGTAATATAAATATCACTTAGTGTCCTAGGCTAGTCCATAAAAAAATCAAAGTCAGGACATGGAAAAAATGAATTTTCCAGGATGCTCATTTGAAGAAAAACTGTGATGAACTGCTTGGGGTAAGACTGAGTTATAGTCTTAGGAAATGCTCAGAGTTTGGGGTAGATAACTGAACATGGAAGATGAGGACAGGAGCCAGGAGAGCTGGGCTCTCCCTGGGGGAGGGAGTGGGGGATGGTGGGGGTGCTCCTGGTGCAGGGGAGACTCAGTAGCTGGAAATGCCAGGGAAGTCGAGTTTCTACTGAGGGAAGACGACATAAGGCCACTCCACCAGCATTGCTGTGGCATTTTTATTACACCCACGCTGCTCACCTGCTCATGGACTTCCATGGGGGTGAGTGGCCACTTCTGCAGAGAACTCAAAGAGGAGGGCCAACCGATGCCATCAGGTCATATTCACCTAACCCTTGTCATTACATGAGAAAATGAGAAAAGAAACCTCTCTGTACAATTCTAGGAATTAAACATAACAACAACAAAAAATAATAATACAAGTGCCAGGTGCAGTGGGGCACACCTATAATCCCAGTGACTTGGGTAGCAGAGGCAGGAGAATTGTAAGTTTGAGACCAGAAGCAGGCTGCATAACTTTGCGAGACTTTGCCTTAGTTTAAAAAATAAAAAAGGGGTTGAGGGCGCAGTTCAGTGGCAGAGCACTTACAAAGTATGCATGAGGCCCTAGGTTCAGCAACCCCAGTACTGCAAAATAAAAAAATTATAAAATAAAACACAAGCAAATGTCACTGTTCATGCTTCAGGGAAAAAATTGGTTTATTTATAGGAGAATAAAGAAATAAATGGAAGTATGGGGAGATATTCTGAAGAGTTTCTAAGCACAGGTGTGTATAGGTTATAAATACCTACAAGAATCAAGCAGGTAACCAAAATGGGTAATATGGGCAAAGTGGTGGAAATATGGAAGGTAAAATATAGAGATTGTGTTCTTACCCAAGAACATTCAAATTCAAAGTCAAATAATAATAACAGCCACACATTAAAGGACTATCACATTTTAGCTGTAGTATCTTTTCTCATGCCTATTTTATAGATGAGGAAATTGAGAGAGAGAGAGAAAAAAAGAAAAGAAACAGAGAGAGGGAGACAGAGGAAGAGAGAGGGAGGGAGGGAGGAGAGAGAGAGAGAGACAGACAGACAGAGACAGAGACAGAGACAGACAGACAGTATGTGTTGGCCAGAGGAAGAGAGAGGGAGGGAGGGGAGAGAAAGAGAGAGAGAGAGAGAGACAGACAGACAGACAGACAGACAGACAGACAGACAGACAGACAGACAGACAGTATGTGTTGGCCATGTGCCCAAGATGTGAAAGTAGCAGGTGTGAGAGCCATGTTCAAGCACCATGACCTCCAGCCTCCTAAATAGAGCCCCAGAGTACAGCTCTCTGACCCCTCCACCTTCTAGGGAATGAAATGGGTGAAAGAGAAGGAAGGCAAAGGAAGGGACAGAAATAAGAAGGTCAGGTATAATGGAGAAGGGATGGGTCCAAAATAAGAGATAATAAACAGAGCAATGGTGCACAATAAGGTGGCAAAGAATGAGGAAGATTTTTGAGGTTACCAGACAAGGGCAGAAGGAGAGAGGAAGAAGGAAGTGGGTTTAAGACATGCACGCACTGAGGGAGGGTGACCTGAGGTGAGCAGCAGAGGTGTGAGGTGCACAAGGGCAGAAAGGGAGGAGTCAGGGACTGGATGCCTTCTCCAGAGGGAGAAGAAAGAGGAAGAGCCACGGGCAGGCGCAAGCTGATGCCACTGGCACAGAGGCTCTGAGTATCCTGAGCCCAAGTGGCCTCAGGGTGTGAGAGGAGCAGAGAAGCAGGATGTGATCAGGACACTCTGCCAGCCCAGCAAGTCTGTGCCCAGGACATGCCCATGTTGGGTGGTTGCACCTGGTGGGAGAGTGTTAGTTTCACAGACCTGACAGTATGCCCAGGAGCAGGGCTCAACCACTGCACTTACTGGCTATCTGATTTGGAGAAGTTGCTTAGCCTCCCTGAACTTCACCTTGTTCATCTGTAAAACAGGGATGTTCACATCTCCCCCCAGATTTGTTAGCAAGATTAAGTGTGCCAATAGGTGTAAGATGTTTAGCAGGGAGCCCAGCACATGGCATGTACGAGGTTGGCCAGTGTGGTCAAGAAAGGCTTTACAGGAAAAGGAGATCCTAAAGAAAGGAGGCTGGGATTTAGCTCAATTGGTAGAGCGCCACTCTGCAGTCTCTGAGGTCCTGAGTTCGATTCCCAGCACTGCAAAAATGGAAGAAGGATGTGGCAACCTACTCCCAAGGCAAACCCGAAACAATATGCCATTGAAAGCCCTGTGAGGGTCGCTATGAGTCGGACATGACTCCATGGCACCAAACAACAACAAAGAAGGGAGGGATTTGTCAGGTGTGGTGGTGCACACCTGTAATCCCAGCGGCTTGGGAGGCAGAGACAGGAGGATCGCAAGTTTGAGACCAGAGGCAGTTTGTGTAATTTAGGGAGACCCTGTCTCAAAAAGTTAACAAAAAATGGGCTAGGCATGCAGCTTAGTGGTCCAGCCCTTGCAAAGCATGCAAATGCAAGGCCCTGGGTTCAACGCTCAGTACCGGGGTGGGGGGGGGATTTGAAGGAGAAAGAGAAAAAGGATTTGAGCTTGGGGGCAAAGGGAGGATGGGAGATGGTGGGAGAGGATGAGAAGACAGGGTTTGAAGGCATAGAAGCAACAATGAGCCCAGATCTGTCTGTGAAGACCAGGGTGGAAACATCTTGAATTAAAGCCAGTAGCACCAATAGTCAGGAAAAATGCTTAATGTCTAGTGACATCAGATTGTGGAAAGGCTTGGAAGTTTTGCTCAAAAAAGTGTGTCCCCACGCCAAGGAGTAACATGTTGAAAATGCTTTAGAAACAACAGACCTAATAATTGGGCAACTGCAGCCTAGACTGAGAAGATGAAGGAAAGGGAGAGCAGGGGCTGGCTGAGAGGCCCTGGGACAGACAGAGCAGCTGGTGCTGAGGGATCAGTGATGCTGGGGGGAGGAAGGAAAGCCCAGCTCTTCCTCCTTAGGCTGAAGCCATTAGCACAGGCTGTGGGTTCAAGGAGAGGAATATCAGACATTTACACTGATATTCCTTTGTTTTGTTCATTTTTGTTGTTGTTGTTGTTGTTATTGTTTTTGTTTTTTGGGTTTTTTTTTTTTTTTTTTGAGACAGGGTCTCACTATGTATCCCAGACTGGCCTAGAACTCAAAATCCTCCTGCCTCATCCTCCTGAGTGGTGGGATTACAGATGTGCACCATCACGTCTGGCACACATTGATGTTCTTAGCATATTCACTTAGCATTTATTTTTTGGAACAAGCATAAAAACCAATCTTCAACTAACAACAAATTAAATATCTCACACTCTGTGTTTAAAAATAAAGGATTTTTTTATTGATTGATTATACAGCTAGCTTTTCTAAGACAGGCATTTTAATTGTCTGAAATTCAGATAAGGAGATAAATTATCATCATGCTATGCATTTTTCAGTTTCACAGTTGGTTGAAAGTACGCACTGGTGAAAGAGGGTCATTTATTGGGTTGAGGCTAATGCCTCAACACTTCCTCCCTCCTCAAAGAATGGCCAGAACCAACAGTCATGCTTTGAAACAGTTTTTACTTGAAGGAAGGAGACTTCCATGAAAAATGACACATTCTTCTTTCCCTGGTCATTTTAGGATTGCCCATAAAATGCTGAGTTAGCTGGCAATTTATTCCCAATACATTCTAGTAATAGTTTAACATCCCTTATAGAAATGGAGCTCCAAGAGCTGTCCTCTGGACCTGGCTTTGGTTAGACTCTACTCCACACCTTGGAAGTCACACTCCTTAAATCATGATCCCTTCTGTTTGCTCAAGCAAACAGAACGTTTCTGTTCAAAAAGAGGCAGGATTGGGTCAGATGCTGTCAAAACAAATACTGGCCTCTCTATCCACAAGTATAGTTCTTAAATCCCAACTCTTTGGCTATTAACTTGGGTCCCAATCTAGAACTTTCTCCCTGCCCGCACTCTCCAGTTCTCACTCATCATTCCTGGGTCAAACTTCTGCTCTGGGTCTTGGTCTCAAACAGACACTCAATCTCAAGCTCAGTTGTGCCGCTTCCTTAAAATGAACAAGTGGCTTCCTATATTTTTGTTTGAAGATAATTACATAGCATTAAAGTTGTGTCTTCCTCTTGAAGGTATTCCAATATGGTAGCGAAAAAGATGGCCTTTGTAGTAAGGCAAACCTGCATTGAAATTATAGCACAGGTTCTGACTATGGCAAGTTACTTCACTTCTCTGAGTTGTAGCCTTCTCAACTGCAAAAAGGGGATGTTTGCAAGACTCCTTTTCCTTCATGCTTTATTCATCAACTATTAAACACTTCCTTTGCCAAGCTCTGTGCAAAGCACTAGAGCAGGGCAAGGGGATAGTGAGCAAAAGAGAAATAAAACCATCCTGTCCCTGGAGAGTTGATGGTTTAGTAAAGGAAGACAGGCACCTAACAAATAAATACACTTGAGTGGTATTGGTGCTGCTATAGGGTGCTAGGATAGAGCCAGGCTGCCTGGTTTCAAATAGCTCCACCAGCTAATAGCTCCACCAGCTATTAGCAGGGCAATCCACTGCAACTTTATTGAACCACTCTGTGCCTCAGTATCTTCATCTGTAAGATGAAAATAATAGAGTAGTTTGTTGTTGTTGTTGTTAGGTGCTGTCAAGTCAGTATCCGACTCATAGCGACCCTCATAGGGTTTTCAATGGCTGACTGTTTTGGGATTGCCTTGGGAGTGGATTTCCAGGTTCTTCTCCCATTTTTGTGGTGCTGGGAATTGAACTAGGGACCTCAGAGACTGCAGCACAGCGCTCTACCAACTGAGCTAAATCCCAGCCCAATAGAGTAGTTATGAGGATTTAATTAGCACATGCAAATCTCTCAGTGGCAGGTATAGTAAACATTCCACACATGTTAACTACTATGATAATGATAGATATGTATGGAGTATGACAGAGCACAGAGGAAGGAGTGGGCAGTTATTCTTGGTGAGGAGGCCTAAGAAAGGCTTCATCAGAATGGTCTCATTTGATGTGTTAGTCAGCTTTTCTTCATCACAATGAAGTCTCTGAGAGAATCAACTTAAAAAGAAAAACGGTTTATTTTGGCTCATGGTTTTGGAAGTTCTAGTCCATGCTCACCCAGTGTGGGGTAAGGGAGCATATCACAGCAGGAACCCACAGTAGGGCAGACATGTTCACATTACAAGCCAGGGAGCACTGAGGAAGAAGAAGGGGCCAGGCTCTCACAAGCCCCTTCTAGGGCTTGCCTGTGAGGCCCTCCCACAAAGACCCAAATCTCAGAGCTCCACCACTTCCCAAGAGCATCATCCTGAAAACCAAGCTTCGAACAAATGGGCATTTGGGGCACATTCAACATCCAAACTAAAACACCCAGGTCTGGTTTTGCAGAAAATTTGGCAGTTGTTAGGTGAACAAGAGCAGAGTGTGCACTCTAGATCCAGGAGGACCTATGAGCTAAGGGAGGGAACAAAGACAAACAAAGAAGCCATGTGGGACTGCCATAGGCTGCAGAGAAAGGTGGCAAAAGTGGGAGGCAGAAGCCTGATGGAGAGGACAGGGTGGCTGGCTCAAGCGTTTTCCCCATCCCAGGAGCACTGGTTAGAAACCAAGCTACCTACCTTTTATTTGCACACTCCTCTTTCCTCCTGCCCCATGCCCTGAAGGCTAACCCGTACAGACTGCATCTCAGCTCCTCTACCCTCATCAAGTGGGAGTAGTGACATGGGTTCAGAGGGAGGAAGGAGCTGGAAAATTAGTATTTCTTTTCATCTGCTCTTTCCTGCCATTTGCTGTAGACCAGATGCCTCTCTCCACGAATTATAGGTATGGTCATGCAGCCCAGTTTTTCTGACTAAGAAATTGTTCCCTCATCATATCTCAGGCCCCTGTGGCCAGCCCCTCGACCCCAGTGACACTGATCTGGTCCTTACTTGTGTCCCACATTCTGCTACACCTTGATAAATATCCCCTTCAGTAAATGTTCTTCAAATTGCCCATTTTGATGTGCCATGTGTATCCTGCCTTGAACCTGACTTATAAAAAAGCAAAACTCTTGAGGGACTTTTAATAGGGAATGAGGATGGGTTAGTCAACTTGTGATCGCTGTGGCAAAATATTTGACAGAAACAAACTTATGGAAGAAAAGACTTATTGCGGCTCATGGTTTAAAGGATCTCAGTCCACTAAAGCAGGAAGGTGTGGTGGCAGGGCAGGGATGGCAGTGGAGCAGGTGGAGAACCTCACATCAGGGCGATCAGAAGCAGAGAGAGAGAGCTACTGGAACTCAGGGCCCACATAAAACCTCCACAGGCCCACTCCCAATGACTTGCTTCTGTAAAGCTAAGTCCCACCTCCCAAAGTTCCATAGCCTCCCAGGACAGTGCCATTACCAAACATCCAAACACGTGACCTTTGGGGGACATTTTAGATTCCAACCATAACAGAAGGGAACAGAAGTGCATTTTGGAGAGGGCTTCCTGGCTCATAGGTGGAGGATGGTTTGAGGGTAGCAAGAAAAAAGGGAGAGGTTTTAATGATGCTTTTCCTAAACAAGGAACTCTTGTTAAATACACAGATTCCAAGGCCCACTCCAAAGGATTCTGATTCAGGAGGCCTAGAATGGGGTCACCAAATCTACATCTCTGAATAAAGACTCCAGGTGATTGAGACAGACCTCACAATTATCTGGGAACACTGAGCAGATTGTTGACAGGATTCAGAGAGATCAAAGGAAGGGTGAGAGTATCTGAGGACCTGAGGGAGGAGGAAGGAAATCATATTCTCAGTGAGGGTTGTTTTCAGGAAGCTAAAGGATACCTTTTCCTTTGATTGTGGAAAAAACACAATGAGTGTAGAAAGGAAGTGAAAGGAATTCTCACCTTATAAACTTCAATTTTTCACAGAATTAGGCATCCAAGTTACATACTGAGACTGATGTGAAGGGCTAGACTGGTGCAGACTTAAAATCACAATTATGGGGCCTGGAGTAGAGACTAATGACAAAGGACATTTTAGGACTGCTTGTTGTTGTTATTGTTGTTGTTGTTAGGTGCCGTGGAGTCGGCATCCAACTCATAGTGACCCTCATAGGGTTTTCAATGGCTGACTGTTTCGGAATTGCCTTGGGAGTGGATTGCCAGGCCCTTCTCCCATTTTTGTGGTGCTGGGAATTGAACTCGGGACCTCAGAGACTGCAGTGCAGTGCTCTACCAGCTGAGCTAAATCCCAGTGGAGCTGAATCAAGACCATGGAAGTGTGTGTCATTTAGCTTTGCCATTTGTCTCTAGCTGTACTTGGTAGTTCATGCCTAGAAGTGGAAAAAGCAGTGGTTGGATTGATCCCTGTTGGGAGGGTTGCAGAAGTATAATGGAAAGTCAACGGGCCCAGGATGCTGAAATCACATGCAAGCACAAAAATGTGAGGGGAGCATCCAAGGGATGCTGTCCTTGGTCCTGAATTAGAATTGCACATAAGGCCTGGCCATTTGACTGTGAAGTTGGGCATTAACACCCTCGGCATTCTAGATTGAGAGTGTCCAAAGACCATGCCCTGAGATCCATAATATTGTGGGCCTACAGACTGCATATAATCACTTGTAAGGATATAATTCCAACAGTCACAAATACTGTTTAAGGAATCCATTCAATAAATATTTACTGAGCGTTCTCCATGTATCAAACATTTGCTAGCTGTAGGGGACAGAGTAATGAAAAAAAAGGACAGATGAAGTCCATTCATAAGGCAAATCTTTATTTGCTTGTCTTAAAGAACATCAGAGGGGTCAATTTCTTCATTCTGATTCCTCTCTAATTCATTTCCACCTTTTACATGCTGCAGAGTGTACCAAGCACAATGACCTCCCCCAGGTTTATGTTCTCTCCACCTAGATCTTTGTGATTTCTGTTCTTCTCTCTTCCTCCTTTATCATTATTCTATAGATAAATTTGGCTGCTCTCTCAGCTAGCCAGAGTACCATCCCTGTGGAAGAGAAAGCACACTGAAAAGTAGACACAGGCAGGTCAAAGGAGGAGGAAAACCTGGAACACACTAACTCGTGTGCCATGCTGGAATCCAAAAAGTCTTCTCCAGGCAGAGATGGAGGCCACCTCCCTGACTCCATCAGTTGACCATGAAATCTTCCCCAGATAATGTGGCTGAAATATCATCTCTGGAATCATTCCCAGGTCCCTACTGCACTCTAGTAGCCAAATGTCCTCCTCCTCTCTGGTTGACCTTATCTTTTCTGGCAGGGTGACAATGTCCAATTTTGAAAATCATTAATTAGGAGCCTTTCTTCTTTTCAGGACCTGAATGAAATGCTAGAGACACAGAGGTAATGCTGTCTTGAGAGACTGCATAATGTCATGCAGAAGGCAAATACGAGGCAGTAAGTTCTACATCTACAACCTGACCAAAATACACAGAGAAGGAAGCCTGGGAAGGTAAATTCTGTCTCAACATGTGGAATGATAAGAATCCCAGGGTCATGCCTCTTATTCAGGAAGAAATAATGACAGCAACAATATGATGTTTTACACTTAGTGCATAAAGCCAAGAAAAGGTCAGGCATGAATCTGGGTCTAGGATTGGAACATAAGGTTTGTTTCCCCAGACAGCAAGTATTAGGAGCCAGCAATGGTTCCAAAGCCAGAAGGCCTCAGGGAGGGACATGAATGTGTAGTATCACTTACCCAGCACAATCCAAGGGTCTTGGATCAGATTAATGGACAGCTGAAACAAGAAAGCCATATCCCAGTGACCAGGGTGGCTGTGGATCCAGAATGCAGGACAGGAAAAGGCAGAGGTTAAGTGAGAAACTGGGGTGGGAAATAAAAACAGGGGCAGTGACCATTAGAGAGAAGTAGAAGGTGTAAGATCAGGTTGTCTCCCTAAGGAATGCTGAATGACAAACAGAGGCCAGGATGAGACATGGGTGTCCAATGCTCTTGACAGTAGAACAAAGAATGAGAAAAAAACAACCTTTGGGTCACAATCTAAGAAACTTGTCACAGAACAACACACCAAAAAAACTGAACTCTCACCCCAGTTATTGTTCAAGGCTCTGCCAAGAAAGGTTTAAGATGCAGAAGAAAAGGGGCCAGGGCTACTTGGTTTCCTTCCTGCTGTACAGGGCTCTAAATGCTCCTCAACCTTCAAGAAGATGTCCACGCACTGAGCAGTTCACACAACCTAAGTTCAGCACTCAGTTCTTCTACTGCATTTGTTTTTTAAATCTTAAGTCCACAAGAGTGAAGATTATTATCCTCATTCTCAGGCAGAAGTCAGGGAGGTTAAGGAACTTGAGCAAGGCCATCCATCAAGATGACAAAGCAAGGATCTGAACCATAGTCCCTCCCCACCACAAGGCTTCTGCTTAGCCTGCCTTCACCATGACAAATTTGCTGTGATCTCAAGGTAATCACTCTGAACTCAAGAGAGGAAAAGGGAGTTTTTATAGGGACAGAATTATGTGATATACAGAAGCACATAGGGTAAGGAAGCACTTTTAGAGTTGACAATATTAAGGAAGATCAAGGGGCAACAAAATGGATGCTGAAGCTCCCAACCTGGCTCTTTCCCATGTGTCTCAGACCTTACTTGCTGCTCCACTCTGGTTCCTGCTCTCTGGCCTTCATTCATTCCTTCAAAGGGTACTAGGCTCCTGCCTCCTGAGGTCCTCTGAACACACTACTCCCTCTTCCTGGAACAGGCTGTCTGCCTCCCACCTCCTTGATTTCACTGACAGCTACTGGTGCTCCTATTACAGAGCAGAACCCAGCTTCCTAACAAAGACCTGCACTGACTAATCTCATTCCTCAAGGGTTAATCCCAATAAAACCCTTCACTTTGTCTGTTTGGCAGGGCACAGTGGTGCATGCCTCTAATCCAAGCAATCGGGGAGAGTGAAGCAGGAGGGTCATGAGTTCAAGGCCAGAGGCAGCATGCCTCAAAATAAAAAATAAAAAGTGGCCTGGGGGTGCAGCCTAGTGGTAGAGCACTTGCAAAGTATGTACAAGGTCCTGGGTTTAACCCCCAATTACAGCAAAAAACAAATTAAAAAGCTTGGCTTTTTTTCCTCAATCACTTATCACCGCCGTAATTAATTAATTTATTTATTTATGTATCCTCCTCTGCCCACATGGCATGTTCCAAGAAGGGGCAGATCACATCTTGTTCACTTCTGTTCCCAGTGGTCAGCCGCCCCAAGCATCTCTACAAATGCCTACTCAGGGAATCCATAAATAAGAACAATGAAATGTGACTGGGGTAGGCAAAACATTCATTGGTTCCACTCATTCGAAACACATTAGAACGCCAGGATCTACTCTAGGGATTCAGTGTAGGATGATGGCAATGAGATATGGCAGTACTATAGCAAGGATCTCAGACAGTTGACATGAACATGCCGTTAGTATCACAGGAAAGTGGCAATTCAGTGGTCCACTCCCTGCACAGGGCAATGAGGAAGCCAAATGCCAGCCTTCCCAGAAGCAGGTGGGGCGTCCACCCAAGAAGACAGTGGGACATGATGTCTGCAGTTTAGAAGGAAACTGCTATACAGAAAGGGAGGAGGAGGAGGAGGGGCTAGGACTAAGGCAGGGCCTCCCAGAATGTTCTCTTAGAAGATGAAGTGCTAGAAGAGAGCAGGGGAAAGGTGGTAGGAAGGGACTGGGTGGGAGAGGAGTCCAGGTGGGAAAGGGCTGGACCTGTTTTGGGGTTTGGACCGAAGGCAGCAGGAGGGGAAACCTGGGCATAGAGACCAGGGAGGACATGAGGAAACAGCAGAGGGGGTGCCTGCGGGTGATGGACGTGGGGAGATGAAAGGAGGGGGGAACACCAGGGAAGATGGATATTTAGGAGATCTGCTAACAGAATCATGTTTTTATGAGGTCCAGAAGTACAGAGTTGGGAGTCCCTTGATGATTCATGTGCTTTCCTGGAACCTGATGTGTTGCCAAGACCTGCCATAGAACACTGTGGTCTAGAGAGTGAATTCAGAAACCACAGACTGCTGTTCGGTGGCCAGCTCACAATCTGGGAAGGATCTCTCAGCAAGAGAAGGTGGACATAAGCCCCCAGAAACCATCACTCTCAGACTTTCCAACTTTCTGCTTAAGGGCTAGAGACATTATCTTTGAAAACTAAAAACAAGAAAAGTCTAGAAGTCAATAGTTAACATGTATTGAGTGTTTAATATGTATCAGGCACCATGTGAATTATACAGTGCTCTGTAAATTCCCATTTAATTTTCACATCAGTCCAATAAAGTAGGTGCAAGAAGTGTAACCATTTAACAAATATAAAGACTGAGATGTAACTTGTATAAGGTCAACTCATAGGTAAGAGAGCTGGGGCACAAACTCAGGCCATCTAAGAGCAGAACCCACGCTCTTAAACAATAAGCTATCAAAATGATAATAGTTAACCTATATCCAGTACTTACTGTGTATCAAGTAGTGTTCTTTATATGTTTGTTAGCTCTTTTAATGCCTTCAACTCTGAGATAGATACTATTAATCAGAGTGGTTAAGAAACCTACCCAAAGGCACACAGCCATGAAGAAGCTGGGCCTGGATTCACTCTCAAGCAATCTGGCTCAGAAGTTTTTGCTTTTGACCATGACGCTGACTCCTTACATGAGCCATCTTTCCATGTGGTCTCATGAGAGGCATGTAAAACTAAAAACTATCTTGGTACTTGAGTTTTCAGGGTGTTACAATTTAGATAGCATTGGGGGCTGCAGATGTGGCTCAGTGATAAAGTGTTTGCCTAGCATGCTCGAGGCCATGGTTTGATTCCCAGCATCACACACACATGCACAATAATAATAATAATAATAATAAATAAAAAAATACCATTGGATAAAACTTTTGCTTCCTTACTTAACAACAAGAACAACAATAGAGAATTATCTTCCTGACAGTAAGTATAAAAGTCCACTTCTCTTTGGCTAATGTTATACACATCATAAGAAAACCTGGATATTGCTTTGTGTAAGGTTAGTTGTTGCTTTTCATTTGTCCTGGACACTTCACTTAAGGGCCTGGTACTTGGTGACCTTTAATTCCTATCCACTGATTCAGTGGCATGGGTTTCCCATTATATCCTCCTTTTCCATGGACTCCTGGGGACTTCTACTTAGACATCACCTGCTTAATCTTTCAATCTCCAAGAAAGGAGCTTCATTTGCACTACCAGCCTGGTAAAATATATCTACATTATGGGCTTCTTAAACTTGTCCCTGAGAAAAACAAGTTTGCAGAGAAGTTTGCTCAGACCAGAAGAGGGGAAAAAACAAAAAAACAAAGTGGTTTTGCTCACAACACATCACCTGAGCATCTAGCACCCCTGCCCGACAGTTTCTTCCTACTGAACCTTTGGAGGCAAATTTGTTGCCATTACCTTCATCTCACAGCAGAGAATAAGCAACACAGAAAAGTTCCATAAACATTGAAAAGGGACAGAGAAAAAAAATTAAGTACAGAAATTGTGCCTGATTCATTCCAACATGAATGCATCCCAGCTGCAAAAATTATTTCCTACTTTGCAATCAGAGAATCCAGGAGTTCAATATAAATGCACTAATCCTTGTAACTTTCTTGTAAGACAAGACACAAGGGTACTCATTTCTTCAAGGCACGAGGAAGTAGTCTTGCCAAATTCACAAAACTAAGAAACAGACATTTAGAACAAACAAATTTTACCTCTTACATTCTCCTTTATTTTTATTTGTATGTATTCTTTTCTAAATAATTAAAAACTTTAGCCATTTCTATCAGTTGTAGACCTTACATAGTTTCATTTCTGATAATAATAATACCAATGATCGTAATCCTTATTTATTGAATACTTACTAAGTGCTGTGCTAAGTTCTTAGACACATCACCTGACTCAAGACTTGCAACCACATGAGGAAAGAAGTAACATGATTATCTCCATTTTACACCAGAGAGAGCTGAAGTTCAGAAGGGGATAGTAACCTGACCAAGACCAGGCAAGCCTCAATTTCCAAGCCACACTGCTTCTGACACCACCCAAGCCCTGACCTACATACCACATGCCATCAAAAGCATGAAAATCAAAGAAGTGCCCATGTATATATTTTTAGCTGCCTTTTCAAGAAAGCAAACAAAAAACCCACAAAAAACACTTTCAGTATAACTTGATGTAATTTAACTGTGTGCTAAATATAATCAAACTGAAGTACTTTCTTCAAAAGCCATAATGGAAACAAATGAAGTCATCAAGGAGCAGGAAGTAGGACCCATGTGCTTGAGTTGAGACAGGGACCACACATTACATTTGTTCATCTATTCGCTAAAAAAGACACAAAATGGAGTTTAAAAAAATCAGTGTAAATGGTAAGAGTTTGGATTGTAATAAAGTCACCCTCAAACAAGGTAGAAGTGTTAAAAGGAATAAAGAGGCACCTGCACAGTACAATAGTACATACACGAATATAGTTGTTGTTGTTGTTAGGTGCCGTCGAGTCGGTATCGGGCTCATAGCGACCCTCATAGGGTTTTCAATGGCAGACTGTTTCGGGATTGCCTTGGGAGTGGATTGCCAGGCCCTTCTCCCAACACGAATATAGTATATAACACAAATATTTCTAATACATGAAGCAACAAATCATGTCCTCAGTCCCACTTCCCAAGGTGCTCACTTGGCCAGCTCCACCCAGCTGTCTCACTGCCCCTTGAGATCCCAACACATCTAGAGGAAATTGTTATTTTACTTCAAACTATTTCTGCACATCTGCTCTGCATGGCCAATTGTACCACTTTCCTCTTTTGAGATCTCCACCCTGCAGTACCACTGGTTTTTCCTCCTCCTGCAACAATCAGGCCTCCTGAGTCATGTGTCCACACATCCCCTCCTCTACATCTGTCTGGACATCATCAACCTGCCACTGCCCACCACGTTATTTTCCAGGCCTCAGTTACAATCTTTGCAGTAATTTTCTCCTATGCACTGTGGCCTAAGCAGCTGGTTTAAACCGTACCTTCCTTTCTGTTTCTTTTCTTTTTTTTTTTTTTTTTTGCGGTACTAGGGGTTGAACCCAGGGCCTCACGCTTGCATGCTACGCAAGTGCTGGACCCCTGAGCTGCACCCCCCGCCTTTTTTTTTTTTTTTCTTTACTTTTTGAGACAGGGTCTCTCACGCAGACTTCCTCTGGTCTCGAACTTAGGATCCTCCTGGCCCCACCTCCCAAACTGCTGGGATTACAGGCGGTTGTGGGCCACCACGCCCAGCTGCATACCTTCCTTTCTTAAGGTTAATTCTGTGCTCATGAACTAGTGGGTGCTGCTTATTAGCCCCAGGTCATTCTAAGCTCTCCACTCTTCCCTTTTCATATGTCTAATTTTTCTTCTTTCTGTCATGACTGTGTCTGTTCAGCCAAACTTTTCTTCTCCCTTTCTATTGAATGTTGTCACCAGAATTGTGACTCTGACATATAGGAGCCTACACCTGAATTTGTCATTGAGCCAGACCAACACAAGCTACGTTCATTCATATATATATATATATATATATATATATACATATATATACATATATATATTCATGCTATTTTCTATTCAAAACTTCATGAGGGAAGAGTCTCATGATCCAATCATTTCTCAGAAATCCAGCAGATGACTTCAATTTTTTTGTTGTGGTATGGTTTTTGTTATTATTTCATTTCTGGCAAGGCTGTTAATAAGAACTTTTTCCTTATTCTTTTATAGGAAAGTAGATGCAGAATCCTCTTATATTAGAACTGAAGTTTTACAGTGTAATTAATTCTCCAATCTCATTTTACCAAGAGGGAAGAGCATCCTAGACAGATTAGGGGATTTGTTCTAGATCACCAGAACTCACACCTTCAGGCTCTTGGCCACCATTCAACTCTGCTTAACCTGATTCTAAAGAAGGGAAGGAGATGTATAAATCAGCATCGCCTGCAGCATGATCATTCCATGGTCAAGGAAATTGTGGTCTACTGGCAACCCCCTCCCAAAAATCAATCTGCCATTGAAAATCCTATGAACAGCAGAGAAGCACTGACAATAGTGTTTCCCCTGTTGTACAGAGGGTCGCTATGAGTTGGATGCCGACTAGACGGCACCTATCAACAATCAATTGCAATAAACCCTTTGTTACAGAACTTTTGATACACCCACATACATTTTGACATTCCAGATGGGCATGGAGGGAATGGGAATATGAAATGCAGTATTTTCCAAACTTGGTTATCACAGAATACTTTACAAAAATAAATAAATAAGTAAGTAATAAAATAAAAACCTCCTAGTGCTACAGTTCCCCAAAACATACTTGCAAAAAGTTATTATAGTTACTGACATCTCTGCTAGTAAAGTTTCCAACTCCTGAAATAGGCCCAGTCCTGAAAAGGAGGAAAACCAAGAGACTGTACCCAACTCCCCCAAATAGTAGCTAATGTTCATGGAGTATTTGACAATATTTTTTTAAGTACTAGGAGTTGAACACAAGGTCTCACACATCCTAGGCAAGTGCTCCACTGAGGTGTACCCTAACCCTGTTGTTTATTTTTTGAGGAAGAATTTCATTAAGTTGCACAGGATGTCTTTGGCCTTGAACTGCAATCCTCCTGTCTCAGCCTCCCAAGTTGCTCTGATTATAGGTGTGCACTATGGCATCCAGGAGCATTTGACAATTCTAAAACATGTTTTAACACACAGTAACAAGTGGTATGTGTTAATTCTCCATTTTTAAATGTTTCTGTCACTACTAAAAGTGAGTAACAGTGTCTTTCCCTAGTTCACAGAAAAGTAAGTTAATGAATAGAAAACATGAGAGGAAAAAGAATTCTGCCAATAACCAGTGAGCTTGGGAGAGGACCATAATACCTAAATGAGAACTGCAACCCCAGCTGATACCTTGGTGTTTGCCCTGTGAAAACCTGGGCAGAGAATACAGCCATGACGTGCCAGACTTCTACAGAAAGTGTATGATAAATTTGTATTATTTACAAAACCACTAGATTTATAATTTGTTATGTAGCAACAGATTTATTATTTAGGTTCTTACCAGAAAAATCAGCAAAGGATGGGAATGTTGTTTGGTAAAACTGTCTGTTGCTAATACTTCTTAGAAGAAAATGTGACATTAGGTGGTTGTTGTTAGGTGTCAGGTCCAACTCAAAGTGATACTCATAGGGTTTTCAATGGCTAATTGCTTCAGGAATGGATTGCCACATCCTTCTCCCATTTTTGCAGTGCTGGGGATGGAACCTGGGTCCTCAGAGAGTGTGGAGAAGCACTCTACCCAATGAGCTAAACCCCAGCCCGTGACAGTAAATATAAAGGATCTTTAATATATCTCTACCCTTTGACCCAGCTACTCCATCTCTGTGAATCTAAGAAATAACTAGAAGTGCATACAAATGATGACAGAGAATACGGGGGAAATCCTGAAACTGAAGATGTAGCAGAGATGAGCTGGGGTTGAGACAGAATTGGACATCAGAGGGGAAGAGAAGTAATTGTGAAGTTGGATTTCACACTGATTCCTCTTTCTCCAAACCCTTCATGAAGCCCAGGGCTTATGAGGGATTATCTATCACCTCTTCCTTTGTAGAACTGTTTGGAGAGCTTGAATTTTTTCAGTTTGATTTCATCCTTGTTGGCTGGAAAGACCAGAATCACTGAGGTCATCCACAGTGAAGCTGGTGAGGTGACTGTTCCCACTGACACACTGTAATATTTCCTTATTATGTCCCCAGATGCTCAGACTTGCATGTGTGCCGTGGTGATCTGATAGATCATATGGACATTCCTACTGCCTGTTTCTTCAACCTGGATTCTGGTAGTTTACAAATCTGAATCTCAAGTTCTGATCATATAATTAAAATATTTACTAGAAAAAAATGGAGAGAAATGAATCTGGCCACCCTGTCAAATGGAACCAGCTTCTGTTTTCCAAATCTGCTCTACTTCTCAACTTCATTCAGAGACTAGAAGGCTGGCTCCTGTGACTATGACGAGCACCTTGGCAGCTCCAATTCCTGGTTGGAACGCAAAATGCCAAATCCTAGCCCCAGTTCTCATTCAAGAACCGTGAGGACAGTTCTAAGACAGAGCCCTCATTCTAGAGGAGGCTGAACCTGGCTCTCCACCTATAAATTTGCAGTGCAATTCAATAAACCTTTCCTGAGAAACTGCTAAATGCCAGGCACCTTGGAAGTTCACTGATGGATGCAAAGGCTAATGTATAAGAGCTGGTCCCTCAAGTCAGGAGGCTTAAAGTGTAGGAGGCGCAAACAACTATAAACAACTATCATGTGGAAGAGTAAAAACATCACCGATGCTAGTAAATAAAGATTGTGGCAATGGGTACAATATCTGCTCAACTGTAGAGAGCAGTTCCTCTGCTATAGGACTTCACAATTCATTCTACTAGTAGTAGCGGTAGAGATCATAATGATAATAGCAGCCACTAAATTTCACTAGGCAATTTCTCTGTGCCATGTTTAGAGCTTTTTCAGATATCCAGTCCCCATGTCTCTCTGGATTAGGTGTGATTTTCATTATTCTCAGCTCACAGGTGAGAAAAGCTGAGGCCTTGAGAGATCAAGTAAATTGATGATGGCTCCAGTGCTAGTTAACGGCTGGGACAGCCGGGACGCCTTCCAGCGCCCAGCTCTTAACTGCTCTCTAGGCTGCCTGCGTAACACATTCCACAATTATGAAAACTCCAAGCAATGGAGGCTCTTCCAGAAGTTTTCCCTTTAGAAATGCTCCTTGGGACAGTACAATTCAGGTTCACCGGGAAGATCGGAAAGCATATCCAAGGCAAATCATGGCATCGGCAAATGGCCTGGTCCAGTCCAGCCTGTTTCAATTTGCAAGCACCAAATGAACGTTTAGTCATGGAGTCAGAGAATAATAAAATAAAAGTTAAAATGAAACCTTGGGGAAATAATATGAATCACACCTTACCACCACATATGCTTCAGCCTTCAAAAGTCATTGCTGTTTATATCTAAAGGCAACTAGTGTTTCACTAAGAAAGGGACATGATGCTCACTACCTTTATTCCCAAAGCACTAATTAATTTTCAGCCCAAGTAGAAAAAGATACTTTGGACTATCTCCATGCTTTTTTAATTAAAAAAAAAGCAAGAGAGGAAAGTTGCCTGTCTTTGTGCTTAAAGAAATAAAATACAATATGTTTAAATTGCAATGTGGAGTTTAGATGTGTTTTTACCAGCACAATTTCAACTTTCTCCAAAAACATCTGTAAAAGAAATTACCAATAAAAAAATACTCCACAGCAAATTTTACAGTCAGGCAATACAAAGTAACAGATTTATGGACTGCACCTCTTCTATCTTCCCAGTCTCCCTTTCTTACATGTTCTGTACTCTCTAAGAAGGTGTGTGTGGGGGGGGGCAAGAAATCACATTTATCTCTTCACAAAAATTTGTTTATTATCTCTTCAAAAGTTGAGATTTAGGAGGAAGAAGGAAGTAAAAAAAATAGTAATCACAGTGCTCTGTCAAAGTTATAAGCAATACTTTATGTCACATGCCACTAAACTGAACATTGAAAACACTGCCTTTGGTTTCTCAAAGCCCTCCGGTTTCTGTTTGGGCATTCTTCCAGTTACTCATAAGTCAATCATTAGACAAATAAGTGTGCATTGAGAACTTGTTCTGGGCAAGGTATTATTCTGGACAGAAAGGGTTTCAGCATTAAATAAAAAAATCTATCCCCTTGAGGGCCTTGAAAGTGAGAAGAATCCATAGGAAAAAGTCTGAAACTAGAACCACAAACTTAACTTGGGAAAAGGATAGAGGTCCAGAAAAATTAGGGAAGGAAGAAAATAATCACTTTTTAAATTTCAGATACTAGTTTTACTTTATTCAGAAAGTATATTATTTTCAGATTCTTTTTTTCCCAAATGTAAAGGCTAGTTAGAGAGGGATTTAAAAGAACACAAATGAAGCCATCCCAATAGAGAGTCAGATGATGCCAAGCCTGTCTGTAGGTATACAGGTGGTTTGCTTGTCACTGTTCAATACTGATTCTTTTTATAAGAATGCTGATGTTAAACAGGCTTAGCTGTCCTCAAAAACAGTGGACTTAATTTGGGTGTGGTGCCTTGTAATCCCAGCACTTGGGAGGCCAAGGCAGGAGTATGTCGGGTTTGAGGCCATCCTGGGTATAAAGTGTGACCCTGTCTCAAAAAAAACATAATGACAACCAAACCAGACCAAACCCACCAAACGAAATAGCCTGTGAACTACATTCAATCCCAGCACATTTCAGTTCTCAACTTAGGTTTATTTAGCTAGTGATTACCTTAATTTTTGATTTGAAGGAGTCTTGTGATAAAGAATGTGCTTTGGTAATGCCCACTGGCCTGCAACATTGACTAGTGCTTGACCATATAATCAGAAACTTCCTGTCAGTTCTGAGATACATATGCTTATCCCCCAAATTTGTTTTGATGAGCATAGTTTCTTTTCAGATGGATCGGTTTCTCTTCATGTGAACTACAATGATGAAGATATTTGATTATCTAAGTAGATGAAGGGGGCTGGGGTTTAGTTCAGTTGGTAGAGTGCTGCTCTGCACTCTCTGAGGCCCTGGATTTGATCTTCAGCACTGCAAAATGGGAGAAGGACCCTGGCAGCCCACTCCTGAAACAGTCCTCAAACCTTATGAATAGCAGGAAAGCACTGACATAGCACCAGACATGCTACAGTGTCAGGGAGTGCTTCATTCTCTTGTACATAGGATCCCTATGAGTTGGACCTGATTCAACAGTACCTAACAACAATAACAACAATAGACCAAGGCACATCGCAGGGATTTTGTTGTTGTTGTTTGTCTGGTTTTTTTACAGTGCTGGAGATTGAACCCAGGGCCTCAGTACATGGTAAACAAGCATTCTACCAATTAAGCTAAACCCCCAGCCAGGTAGAAAAACCTTAAAGCCTGGCTTTTACTCATGAATAACTCTGAATCTCTTCTGCAATTACAATTTCAACCTCTAAGTAACTTTGAAAGTCGTATTGGTTTGGTTTACATTTTTCTTTTATTTCACATGCTCTAATTTAGTGTTAGTGTATTCAGATATCTTATTTCATTAGTAAGATGATACATTTCTAACCACTATTAAATACACAGAGCCTTCTGGTCCCTAAAAGTCTTTACTCCGAAAAGGTAGTTGAGGAGAGCCTGTCAACAAATTTTTGTTGCCTACTCATCTAATGGCATTCAAAGAAATGAAATATTAATATGTACTCTGCTTCAACCTACCCCAAGTACCCTATCCCACAAACTGGCACTAGTTAAGGGCAAGAGCACACGTCATTAACAAACTTGGTCACTGTCTCCATCACTTAATGCTATGAACCTAGCTTACACTTTCTCCCAAAGAACCATAAAATTGAAGGAGATTATGCCAGTCATCTTGTTGACTTGAATAAACTCTTAGAAGCTGTTTACTCCCTCTTTTGCTTGCATATGACTACAAGGGAACTCAATGTTTACCTCTTGGAAAGACTACTTGGATTCCTTCTTGGCAAATAGACCCTATTAGTTTATAGCTGCTAGTTAGTAATTATTTTTTTGTAACTTTTTGTTTTCAAACAAACAAACAAACCCTTTTGAGGATTGCCCTTAGAGTTCAACTCACAGTCTACAGGCTTATATATTCTCACAGAGAAGAGATTGGTAGATCAGTAGTCTAAGTGCACTTCACAAAAGGAATAGGCCATACTTGTTAGGTGCCATCGAGTTGGTATCCGACTCATAGTCACCCTGCATACAACAGGTGAAACACTATTGTCAGTGCTTCTCTGCTGTTCATAGGGTTTTCAATGGCGGATTAATTTTTGGGAGTGGGTTGCCGGGTCCATCTGCCAAGCCTACAGCACCTGGTGGTGTTCCCAGGTGGTCTCCCATCCAAGTACTAACCAGGCCCAACCCTGCTTAGCTTCTGAGATCTGACAGGATCGGATGCCACAGGGCTACAGCTGCAGACAGGACATACTTGTTGTTGTTGTTGTTAGGTGCCGTCGAGTCAGTATCCGACTCATAGCGAGTTTTCATAGGGTTCATAGGGTTTTCAATGGCTGACTGTTTCGGGATTACCTTGGGAGTGGATTGTCAGGCCCTTCTCCCATTTTTACGGTGCTGGGAATTGAACTCGGGACCTCAGAGACTGCAGCGCAGCGCTCTACCAACTGAGCTAAATCCCAGCCCACAGGACATACTTAGGCTTTGCAAAATGGCCAGGATCTTAAGTAGTAAAGTGAACAGAGGCATGACTGGAAGAGGGAACTAGCTTAGGCAAGGGTGTAGAGGCTACAGGGAACAGACTAGCACTACTCAAAACAGACTAGTACTATTCAAAACAGCCTCACACAGGACACAACCTAAATGACAGTTAACAGGGATGGATAAAGATTAGAATAATCCTGAAATGGAACAGAAAATAGCCATGAGAACACACAAACTGAGCTACATGCAATAACATGGACAAATATTGCAGATAGAGTATAGGGTAAAAGGAGACATACAAAATACAGTACCAACTGGAAGAAGTTTATATAAAGTTCAAAAACAGACCAAATGAATCTATGGTGTTAGAAGACAGGATTGTTTTGTTTTGTTTTGTTTTTTGTGGGAAGTAGAAAGAGAGAAACTGGAAGGGGATCAAGGAAAGTTTCTGGGGTGCTAATGCTCCACTTGTTGATTTTGGTGCTGGTTTAATCACTGTGTTTACGCTATGAAATACTTTGACCTGTACACTTTGTATGGTATGTGTATCTTTCTGTAGGTGTGTTATATTTATTAAAAGAGTGGTGTGTGTAAAGCACCAAAAATAATAATGAAAATTCTGAAATAAAGCTGTTAGGAATTCCTAATGTCACCACCACAGTAATGGATAAAACCCAATGAATTACAGTAGACAGCTCAGAGAAGACACATGCTTGTATGGAATTTTGGTATCCTATAGAGGATAGCCGCCTGGGGTTTAGCTCAGTTGGTGGAATGCTGGTCTGCACTTTCTGAGACCCCAAGTTTGATCCCCAGCACCACAAAAATGGGAAAAGGACCTGGCAACCCACTCTTGAAACAATCCCAAAACAATCAGCCATTGAAAACCCTATGAATAGCAGAGAAGCACTGACATAGTGCCAACGCATGGCACAGTGTCAGGGAATGTTTCGTTCTGTAGTGCACAGGCTCGCTATGAGTTAGAACCCAACTCAACAACACCTAAGAACAACAATAGGGACTGGCACGTCAGACTAGAGTGAGAAAATGGATATTAATATAGAAAAAGATAAAAGTGGATCCCTAAGGGGTGGGGAGGGCTGGGATTTAGCTCAGTTGGTAGAGCACTGCGCTGCAGTCTCTGAGGTCCCGAGTTCAATTCCCAGCACCGCAAAATGGGAGAAGGACGTGGCAACCCACTCCCAAGGCAATCCAGAAATAGCCATTGAAAACCCTATGAGGGTCGCTATGAGTCAGATACCAACTCAAGGGCACCTAACAACAACAACAACAACAACAAGGGGTGGGGATGTGACTCAGTGGTAGAGTGCTTGCCTAGCATGCATAAGGCCCTGGATTCTATCCCCAGCAAAAGAAAGAAAGAAAGAAAGAAAGAAAGAAAGAAAGAGAGAGAGAGAGAGAGAGAAAGAAAGAAAGGGAGGGAGGGAGGGAGGGAGGAAGGAAAGAAGAGGAGAGGAGAGGAGAGAAGAGGAGAGGAGAGGAAAGGAGGAGGGAGGAAGCGGGGAGGAATGAAGGAAGGAAAGGAAAGAAATGGAGGGAGGAAGGAAGGGAGAGAGGAAGGGAGGGAGGGGGAAGGGAAGGGAAAGGAAAGGAAAAGAAAGGGAAGGAAAAGAAAAGAAAACCCCTGCCTCACACCATATACAAAATGAAGCATTTAAATGGATCATGGAGCTGGGCATGATGGCACACACTTATAATCCCAGCACTTATCAGGTTGAGGCAGGAGGACTGGTGCAAGTCTGAGGCCAGCCTGGGCTATACAGCAAGACCTTGTCTCAGAAAAACAAAAAACAAAACAAACAGAAAACATATGGCAATTCTAAAAAGAAAAAAAAATGGGCCAGGGAATTAGATGTCAAAAATAAAACTTTAAAGCTTTTAGTAGAAAGCATAAGTGAATATCTTAGGCTTCAAGTAGAAAAAAAGTTTTAAATAAAAAACACTGATCATAAAGTAAACAATAAATCTGAATACAGAAATTAAGAATTTTATCAAAAGAAACCTTCAAAAAAGAAATGATTTTTAAAACTGAGAGAAAATATTAGTAATGCATGTAAAGAAGACCCATAATATTAGGAATATATTTTTTAAATCCCTAAAGTCAGTAAGAAACACAAGCACCAACAGAAAATAAGCAAAATATCTGAGATATTTCACAGAAATGAAACAAATATGGTCAGTGAAAATATGAAGATATGGTAAACATCATCAAATTAACTATACAGAAAATATTTTTAACTATTTCACTGGCAAAATAACAAGTTGGAAAATATCAAGTATTAGGATTTAGAACCAGAATCTTTTCTTTTCCCTCCCTCTTTCCCTCTCTTCCTCCCTCCCTCCTTCCCTTTCCTTCCCCTCCCTCCCTCCCTCCCTTCCTTCCTTCCTTCCTTCATTTTAGACAGGGTCTTGCTATTTAGTCCAGGCTGGCCTGGAACTTGGTATGCAACCCAGAACCTCACAATCCTCTTGCTTGAGCCTCCCTAGTGTTGGGATTACAGGCGGGCACCACTTTGCCCAGCTAGATCTAGAATCTTCTATACATCACTAGGGTAGGGGGAGAGATATAAACTGGTACAATGACTACAGAAAATGGTTTACTACTATCTCCAAATTGGAACATTCACATATCTTATTGTTTCAGCAATTCCACTCCTAGGTATATAATCAAGAAAAAATTTTGGTCACGTATAGCAAGTAACATATACAAAAAATGTTCATATAAGGATGGTTTTAAATTATAAAAACATAGAAACAATCTAAATGTCCATGGACTAGAAAATGCCTGAGGAAACTATGATATATTCTCACAGAGAAATGTTATGCAGCAATCAAAACAAATGAACTATAGTAATATACACAGTGCCTGCAGCTGTAGCCCTGTGGCATCCGATCCCGTCAGATCTCAGAAGCTAAGCAGGGTCAGGCCTGGTTAGTACCTGGATGGGAGACCGCCAGGGAACACCAGACGCTGTAGGCTTGGGAGAAGGACCTGGCAACCCCCTCCCAAAAATCAACCTGCCATTGAAAACCCAATGCACAGCAGAGAAGCACTGACAATAGTGTTTCTCCTGTTGTACAGAGGGTCGCTATGAGTTGGATACCGACTCGACGGCACCTAACAACAACAACAAAATATACACAGTATAAATTAAACTTAGAAATACATTGTTGTATAAATATAATCCCAAAAGATTACAGGGTACCTTTAACAAAAGTTCAAAGCAATTAAAATAGAAAATCTATAGGTGACTTCACATAAAATTCAATAATTTTGAAGTGTGCAATTCAGTGGCATTTAATATAAAAGCATTGTTCTTAAGAGTACATGTTGATGCAATATACCATATAAAAAAGAAAGTAAGAGGATGATGGAAATAAGACTCAGCACACTGGAAGGGGCAGGTAGAGGTTTGAGGTGGCCAAGAAAGGAGACCCATAAAGCTAGAGGTAGGTTTGTCAAGGTCCTAAATTTACTTTTTTTTTTTTTCAATGGTACTTGGGGGTTTAACCCAAGCCTCTCACATACTTTGCAAGTGCACTATCACTGAGCTTCACTCCTAGCCCATTTTTTATTTTTTATTTTGAGTCAAGGTGTTACTAAATTACATAGGCTGCCTCTGGTCTCAAATTCGCCATTCTCCTGCCTCAGCCTCTGGAGCTGCTGGGATCACAGGTGTGAGCCACCACATTTGGCCTAGATTTACTTGTAACAGTAAGCTTGTGGGTGCTTGCTTATGTTATTATTGAAAATGGCCAACTACATAAACAAACACATAAAATAAATGAACAGTTCTTGCGTTATATCAATAGATATCATCAACAACTTTTTGCAAGTATAGAAAGAAAGTTTTACAAAATATGCTTTGAAAACAAAACAGGAAAATTCCTGTTGTATTGGGAGTAACTGCATCACTTTAAATTTTATGTGAAGTAATAAAAAGCAGGAGAGGGAAATAAACGGCTAAGGCAAAATGGCAAATGGCCTCTGAAATCAGCATTATAGTAAGCCACTGGAATAAGTCACATGGACTCCTGGGGGGGCAGTTGGGGGATATGGTCAATTTTCTATGGTGGAATATTTTGCCTTCTCACTGGTGGAAGAGAAGCAATTCCTAGCTCCCGGCAAGAGCTGAGAACCTACCTCCTTCAGCAAGCCTTCTGAGACTACACAAACCCTCCTGCTACTCTTACAGTGCTTGGAGACTATATCCCACATTTTATGTTATTCCTTCAAGGCCCCTAGAGGAAAAAATTATGTTTATTGGGAAGTAATATGGCATTGTGCTTAAAAATTGGGGCTTAAGAATCAAAGAATACAAGAATTACAGAGCATCAGGTATTGTTCCAATTCTTTTTCAGAACAGTTTTCTTAACATATGTTAACATTTAAAAATCTATTAATTTTCACTACAATCCTAATAGGTAGGTTAAATTATTATCCCCATTTTAGAAACAGAGGCACGGAGAGATTACACAGCAGAGCTAGTAAGCGTAGGGTCAGAATTTGAATCCAGGCAGACTGGCTCCCAAGCTTAACAAGGATGCAGGCTTGGGCCCTCAATAACTTAGTTGTTATAACTCTAGTAGTTCAGCTCCATATCCTACGGGTCAGAAAGTGTGTTTGGCATTCTGGCATAAGACAAGCAAGTTGGCTTGAAAGCAACCTGGGTTCCAGTTCTGGGTCTGAAATCGATGCCTGTCCAGACTTGGGCAAGACCACTACCTCTCTTTGAGCCTCAGTTTCCCTCTCTGTAAGATGAAGAGTTGGACCTGATAGTCTCAAAGGCCCTTCCAGTACTGGGTCAAGAACATAGGATTCCTGGCTGGATTCCTTGCAGCCCAGACCATATAGCTTCTTCCTGCGCCAGGTCTGGTCTCTTGCTGGGCTCAGTGTCTCTTGTTTGGCTGTTTCCCATAAATAAGAGAAAAAGAATAGGGAAAATATCCTCCTAAGAGACTGGGAGGGATCTCGTTGCTGCTCTGTATGCTTTGAAGAACTTAACAGCCATTAGGCAAAGAGCGCTACCTGCCAAGGATGGAAAGAAACTGGGTTAAGGGGAGAAATGAACTCACAAAACCTGGCTACACTCAAATTCAAAGGACATCTCTGAGTACATAAAGAAGGGATCATGTTATTGCAACAGTATCAGCCAGCTCCTTAAAGAAATGAAGACAGAGTATTCCCTTAAGGCCAAAATGGATCAGAGAAGGCAGAAGGAACCTTATGAACTATGCACCAAACAGGGCAATTTACACTCTGGGCAGTAGTGGAAGAAATGAGAGACAGATTCACGACGTTTCCACCGCCCCACCATGAACTCTTCCAGGGCTGGTGGGGTGTTTTAGGGATCTGTGCGTCCCAGGAACCCAAAAAGAATTAGGGTGCAGAATCTGCTGACATGAACAGGGGATCTACCATGTGATAGGCTCTATCAGAAATTTATAGTTTTATCCTACTTTGGAGATGACGACACGGAGTCTCTAGAGACCAGCTTCTTGTTCTGGATCTTCTGCTACCAGCTATGTGAACCTGGCCAAGTCATTTCATCTCCCTCGGGCACTGAAAACCCTATGACGGCCGCTATGAGTCGGACACAACTGAACGGCACCTAACAACAACAATAGGGCATTGGCTACTTTATCCATAAAATGAGGGATTGACACAAAGAAAAACAAAATTGTCATTTGCAGGAAAATGGCTGGAGCTAGGGCTCATCATCAGTGAAATAAGCCAGTCTCACAAAAAGTATCGCATGTATTCTCTCCTATGCTGAATTTTGGGGAAAAAAAGAACATGAAAGTAAAATCGGGACTACTTGGGATGTAGAAGGGAAAAAGAGGGAAAGAAAGAGTGATAGAGGGGCTGAATATGATCAAAGTGCCTTATGTTACATACAGAAATGTCATCATGAAACCCCTTACTTTGGATAATATTATATACACTAGTAAAAAAATTGAAAATAAAAGGAGAGGGTGATTATAAGGTGATAGAAGAGGGCCTTCCAGCTAAAAAAAATCTTATAGCTCATAAAGTTACCAAAAGCATGTTTTATATTCACCTAGAAAAGCAGTCAATTGGGCTAATTTAATTTCTTTATACCTCAGGCCACTGGAACTCAACAGATTACATTATGCTGAGCACATAATAATTGAATCCAAAAGAAAAACAGCCATGGGCTTGGGATTTGGTAGCTTTTCTGATTGTGTTGCATGTGGTACAATCCTGTATCACCATGTATGTTTGGGTATGTTGTGCCCTGTGCAAGGGCACAGGACCAAGGGAGGTGGGGGAGTGAAGCTAAACTCCAATTTGCGCCCTTGATGCTCAGTCCAAACCAAAGATGCATTATGGATTTGTGGGTATCTCTAAACTGTCTGCCTGTAGCCATACCACTGGGGTGCAGATCCCATCAGATCTTGAAGCTAAGCAGGGTTGGGCCTGGTTAGTACTTGGATGGGAGACCACCTGGGAACACCAAGTGGTATAGGCTTTGGAGAAGGACCCAGAAATCCACTCCACCAAAATAATCAGCCATTTAAAACCCTATGAATAGCAAAGAAGCAGTAACAATACTGTTTTGCCTATTGTACAAAGGGTCACTATGAGTAGGACACTGACTCGACGGCACCTAACAACACCAATAACACTGGACTGTCTATCAAAGGAAAGTTGTAAGCAAGACTGTGAAGCCATGGCCAAGTCTATATTCAAGTTTGTGCTGTACACAGAGCTTACCATTTTACCTTTGCTCAAAATATTTCCAGAACACCTCCTTTTACCTCCAGTCAGTTTATATGACCCCCAATATAATCAATCTTGTCCTTTAGAGTCACGTATCTATTGATATTCTGACCCAAGCCAGCATTAGCCAGGACGCTTAAATGCACTGTTTCTAAAATCTCAACCCAAGCTCAAAGGATTAAGATATTTCACATAATGGCAATATAAATGGAAAATGTGGGCAGACTTTCAAGGCAATTCCTTGGAAAGAAACAATCCTTAGTTGAGCGTGCCCTGGTGTGTAAAATATATTTCATTATACTTACACTTCCAAAACAAGGTAGCTGCTAAATGTACTTGGCAAAGATACAGACAAACAAAAACTCTGAGAACAAACATTCACTGTACTCACTGGGCTTCTAATGTGTCGTCCACATGTGGACCATGGTCTTTTGCCACCACTATCGAGTCATTCATCTTGAGGCTCCTGCCTATTCTATTAATAAATTAGGATTGCCCTGTTTTACTCATATTCTTTTCCCTTCACACTGCAATCAATAGCTACCAAGATCACTCATTCTGGATTTCTGGGGTCAGCCTCAATTTCAAATATTTTGCCCTTCTTTCCTCTGAATAAAAAGTTCCCAGTTTTTTTATTTGGAAACTATGGTCGCCATAATAACGGTATTCTCTTCGAAAAAATATCAGTGACACCAGAGCCACACCATCATTACAGTGTCCATATCTGGCTTGTGGCGATCAAAAGGAGGACTGGCTGGTCCACCCAGGACTTCAGTCCATTTTCTGGGTCTCGTTAGAGGGAAAAATAATGCATCTGCTATTAAACAATTTCAAACTTGGATGAACTTTTTGCTTGTTGTATGGGAGAGTTTTTCAAGGCTAAGGAATTGCTATTGGATGGAAGGGTACAAAATCTGGAAAATCTGAAGCCACGGGGCTTTCCAACTGCCAAACTCCCACACACTGGCTCTCGGGGCCCATCATGCTCACTATTAAAGTGTCACCGTTTATAATTTGGTGTTAAATCTCTCTGAAGCTAAGCTATTCAATATGGTCAACTAACAAATTGATTTCTTATTCTATTAAAATATAGGAATAAGGCAAGTAGGTGTTGGTGACAAAAGTTATCTAATAGCAAGCTGAAAATGAAGCTATTATTCATTTACACTGGCATTCTGAAAACTTTAAGAACTAGGTTTGGAAGTGGGTTCCACTCAAAGCTTGCGGCATTTATGAAGAGAAAACAGGCTGCCTCTGGTTTTATTTTACGCCCCCACAGTACTTTCATGTCCCCTTTCTTCCCGCGCACCCCATTCTGAATCCTTAAGCATGGAGTAAGAGGAGAAAAGTTATACTCACAGGGAGATTTTATACTATTTGCCAACTGCTGGAAGACAAAATCAGTTCCAATTTTTTCTCCTGTGTCCAGACCTTGCAAAGTAGGTGACAACTTCATCTTAATGACATGACTATGCAAAGAAAACCTACTGAGTCATGTTTTTCATGCTTGAATCAGTTGGTCAGAACCCCTGGAGATCATAAAAAAAACTTTAGGATGGAAAAATACTAAACTATGTTCCCAGGAGTTTGGGGTATTTCAGCATGATCATGAGTAAGCTATAGATTCTGACTCAGATGTGTGCAGTTTGCTTTGGACTTTGTTCTTGCTTACTTACTTACAAAACTTCTTAAATGTACTTCTAAATTACAGCAATTCAGGAAAAAAAAAATCAAACCTTAGGGTTTGGTTTCCTCCCCCTTGCAGGATGAATCATAAAAATAAATCTTTGCCATTTCAATAGCCAACACGCCCCTCGCATTAAGAACTGGTATTGTTCCCCAAGACTCCCATTTCATCCAAAGGTCACACCCAGCTCACATTTGAAGAAAGAGCCCAAGGACTGATCCAGCTCAGCATTTGCACATTTAATAAGCGAACAGAACCTCTGCCAACTTATAGGAGTGAGTTGCATCAGAACCTTCCCGAGGAACTTCTGAGGAGTGGTTATGGGTGTGGGCTTTAGAGGCAGCCAGACCTGGGTCCAAGTCCTGACACTGTGTGACCTTGGTCCTGTTACTTGTACTGAGTATGCAATCGGGATGTTAATAATGCCTGCCTTATAGAGAGCTATTAAGAGAATGAAAGGAAATAGAAAAGACGGCGCCTAACAAATAGAAAGCAACCAGCAAGTGCTTACACTCTCTTTCTTTCCCTTTTTTCTTTCTTTCTTTTTCCTTTTTTCTTTCTTTTTCTTTCTTTCCCTTTTTTCTTTTTCTTTTCCTTTTCTCTTTCCCTTTGCTTTCTCTCTTTCTTTTTATCTCTTTTCTTTCTTTCTTTCTTTCTTTCTCTTTTTCTCCCCTTCATCTCTTTTTTTGTTTCTGACAAGATCTTACTACGTGGCCCAGACAGGCCTCCAATTTGTGATCCTCCTGCCTCACCTCCCAAGTGCTTGGCTGGGATTATGGCTGTGTGCCACTACACCCAGTTTGAGCCTTGATTTTAACTGTTATAGGTATTGGGGGCTTAGTTGATGATGAAGGTCCTCTCCCCTCTACCTTTCTGCTACACCAAGCATTGGTGAGTGACAAGGTTCACCCCAAATCAAACCTCAAGGAGGCACTGCTGGGAGAGGTAGAATATTCACTCAACCCAAAATCCAGGGTCAGGACTGGCAGGAAGTCATAGACTGGCAGGCTTTTAGAGTTAGGAGGACATGTATAACTTGTTGTTAGGTGCTGTCAAGTCAGGTCTGACTCATAGCACCCCTATGTATAACAGAAAGAAACACTCCCTGACACTGCACAAGGCCCGGCACTATTGTCAGTGCTTCTCTGCTATTCATAGGGTTTTCAATGACAGATTGTTTTTTGGGAGTGGGATGCTAGGTCCTTCTCCCAAGCCTATAGCCCCTGATATTCCCAGGTGGTCTCCTATCCAAGTACTAACCAGGGCCAACCCTGCTTAGCAGCCAAGATCTGACAGGATTGGATGCCAGGGTGGTACAGCTGCAGGCATATAGAACTTATAATTCATGAAACTGCACATCCCAATTAATGAATACCCACATGGCTGCCTATCTTTTTTTTTTTTTTTTTTAATACCCAATGGATCTAAAATCCCAAGACCTAAAGTGACTTGCTCAAGGTCACACATCAGCTAATGGCAGAGCTGGAACTGGTACTTAGGTCTTTTTAGAAGAGGGAGGGCACTGTCTCAGTTCTATTACTGAGAGTACCAGAGTCAGACCATGTGAAGGAACTGGCCAAACACTTTCCAAATCCCAAGGATGATCTCTGTAACTTACAGCAAAGCGTGCTGTCCCTAGCCCTTGGCTCCCATCTCTGACCACCGCTGAGAAGCAGAAGCTAGATTTTCTCTGGCCATAGGGAAGCCTGGCCTGGTGAGGACTCAGGGTTCTGAAGGGCAGGGACAGAGCTCCAGGAAAAGAGGGCTTCTTTAGCCCTGGCGCAGTAGCTCACAACAGTCTCAGGTCCTCCCGTGTAAGCACAAAACATTTGGAAACTTTCCCAGGTTTTTTTTTTACAGAGAGTTGAAAAGGGAAGCCAGGAACAAAGAGATGCAAACATGACCCCTCTTTGTCTTTCAGGCCAAGACTGGGGAGGTGACAAGCATGGATATCTAGGTTCACAGGCCCGGAAAAAAATCCTTTTGAATTTTAATGGAAAATCCTAATTCTGACCTAGGTAGAGAACAAAAGAGCTGGTTGCCAGCTCTGTGGGAGGGTAGCTAACAACCCTCCACAGGGCCTGGGAAGGAGAGGAGACAGCAGGAGTGGGTGGAGACTGCCTTTCTTCATTTGCATATTCAAAGAATCATTCAAGAAATATGTATTGAGCACTGATTTTCAGAGACACTCTGAAATGAGGTCTTAGGTGGGAGTGGGAGGCTGTCAGGGGAGACCTCCACCAAGACATGAAACTAAGTGTAAGCCTGATGGATAGGTAGGAGTTAGCCAGGTAGAAAGGAGTCTGCCAGCCAGGGGTAGGCAAATTCCTGCTATAAAGGACCAGATAATAAGTACTTTAGTCTTTGCAGCCATACAGTATCTCTCCCAGATCCCCACCTCTGCTGTTACAGCATGAAAAAACAATACATAACAGAATAAGGGTAGCACACTGACATCTGAAATTTCACATATTTTTCACATGCCACGAAATATTATTCTTCTCTTGATTTTTTTCAACCCTTTGGAAACATAGAAGCTACTCTTGTGTTTTAAGAATATCTGTCAAGGTGTGTGAGGACTCAGTAAAGGTCCTTCCAGAACTAGGAAGATGACATTCATTTCTAACCACAGACTCTCTTTAAATCCTTATGCCCAGAGTTGGAAATAGAGTGAGACAAGTGAACCACCTAACATTCAAAACTTACAGAGGCAAGCACGAGTAAGTATAGGATTGGCACTTGTGAGACCTGAGAGTGTGGTGCTTCCTTAACTTTGCACCCTGGACACCTTACTTGCCTAGCCCTAGTGCACTAGGCCTCACTCAGTTTGTACCTGCGCATAATGGAGTAGGGTTATTATGGTTATTGTGAAGCTCCTCAACCATCAGTGTTAGATGCTTTTCTTGTGATGTGCAAGTCTGCATACTGAAATTTTGATTTCCAGACATTGCTTTTGGATGCAAAATTTGGATAACAAGAAAAATGATCTATATAATAAAAAGCTTAAACTGAAGGGGAGGGGTTAGAGACAAAAAAAGCTATGCAAACTTGAGACTGGGAATAGTTTGGGGGAGAAACAAGATTTTTTAAAAGTCTTAATCAAAAGTTGCTGGGTCTAGCATTTAGCTCAGTTGGTAGAGTGCTGCTGTGCACTTTCTGAGGCCCTGAGTTTGATCTCTAGCACTGCAAAAATGGAAGAAGGACATGGAATCCACTCCCTAAGCAATCCCAAAACAACCAGCCATTCAAAGCCATATGAATAGCAGAGAAGCATCGACATAGTGTTGGGCATGGCACAGTATTGGGGAGTGTTTCATTCTGTTGTACAGAATCACAATGAGTCGGACCTGACTGGAGGGCACCCAATAACAATAACAACAAGCTTGCAAAGGATAGTGAGAAAGGCTGAGAATGAGATAGATGGCCAACGAACATATTTAACAAGTTTCTCTGCACATTAAAATTGTACACCTTCTTTGCCTCTTTCTTGACTTTCATTCACTAAATTTATATCTATACCTTCATGTAAATGTCTATTGCAAATCCTATATGCAATAAAGGACCTACAGTCAGACTATACAAAGAACTCAAAAATAAAAAGACAATTTAAAAACAGGCAAAGAGGGCTCAGTGGGAGAGCACATGCCTGGTATGTGTGAGGCCCTGGGTTTAATCCCTGGCACAAAGGATTTGCTAGACATTTCTCCAAAGACATACAAATGGCCAAGAAGCCCATGAGAAGATGCTAAATATCATTACCCATCATGGAAACACAAATCAAGACTACAATAAAATATTACTTTGTGCCCACAAGGATGTCAATAATCAAAAATACAGACAATAAGAAGTGCTGCTTAGGATGTAGAGATATCAAAGCCTTCATATATTACTGTGGGAATATAAAATGCTGCAATCATTTTGGAAAAATTTGGCAGTTTCTCCAAAGATGAAGCATAGAGTTACCATAGGACCCAGAAATTTCAGTGCTAAGTATATACTCAAGAGAACTGGAAATATGTATCCTCACAAAAACCTGCACTTGAATGTTCAGAGGGCTGGGATTATAGTTCTGTGGTACGGTGCTTACCTGGTTTGCAAGAGGCCCTGGGTTCAATTATCGGAAAAAAAAAATGACACAAACACTATTCATAGATGCCAAAAAGTGGAACCAGCCAATGTCTAACAAGTGACAAGTGGATAAGTAAAATAAAATGTGATCCATCCATGCAAAGGAATATTATTCAGCAATAAAATATGAAATACTAATACATGCTGTAGTATAGATGAATCCTGAAAACATTAAGTTAATGAAAGAAGCCATGCTATATGAGTCCATTCATATGAAAATCCAGAAGAGGGAAATCTTCAGAGATACAAAGCAAATGAATAGTTAGCCACTTATGGCTGGGGAAGAGGGCAAGAAGTGGGAAAACAGGGAGATACTAAAATGTCAAAGTGTTCTAAAATTGACTGTGGTGAAGATTGCATATATGAGGTGTGATAAACAATATGGTGAAAGTTTCACTCAAAAAATTATTAAAGTAAAAATACACATTGCCATCAGTCTCCCTCAAAACACTTCTCCAGGCTTTGAACACACAGTTACACCATCATTCTTGCCACTTTGTGAAGCAGTTCTGGAAAGTCCTCTTCCTTGAGTGTCTTTAATTTCATCCCTAATCATAACAATACTCCATGTCACCTATCATTGGTATAGCAAATAAAAATGTGTTATGGCAAATGGCAAATAAAAACATTACAGTGTGTCCTTATTACCTTATTCACTGGATCTGGCGCCACACAACTTCTGGCTCTTCCCCAAAGTCCAAATGACCATGAAAGAAATTCAATTCAGGACATTGAGGTAACGAACAACACTCATGGAAGATGAATTTCAGAACTGCTTTAGAAAGTGGCAAGAATGATGGGATAAGTGTGTTTGACAGGGAATAATGGCAATACCCCCACGTGTCTGTCAGCTTCTCGTGCTATGGGAGATTGCATGTTGCTGTGATGCTTAAAGCTATGCCAGTGGTATTTCAGATACTAGCAGGGCCACCGTTGGTGGACAGGTTTAAGCTGAGCTTCCAGAATAAGACAGACTAGGGAGAAGGACCCAGCAGCCCACTCCAGAAACAATTAACCATTGAAAACCCAATGAATAGTGGAGAAGCACTGTCAAACAGAGTGCCCGGAAAAGAGCCCCCAAGGCAGGAAGACATTCAAGAAACAACTGGGGAAGAGTTGCTTCCTTAAAGTAGTTGTTAGATGCTGTGGAGTCCAGTCCAACTCACAGAGACCCTCATAGGGTTTTCATTGGCTGTCTGGGGAATGCTTCAGGAGTGGATTGCCACGTCCTTCTCCCATTTTTGCAGTGCTAGGGCTCGAACCTAGATCCTCAGAGAGTGCAGAGCAGTGTTTTACTAACTGAGCTAAGCCCCAGCCCCCTCAAAGTAGAGTCAACCTTAATACAAGAATGGAGTAAAGCCTCTGGGACCTCCATGTGCTGATGTGGCATGACTCAAAATGAGAAGAAACATGGTGGCTGCAACAATGGCTCAAAAGCTCAAACAGAAAAGATCATGTGTATGGCAAAGTGCCAGGGAGTGTTTCATTCTATTATACACAGAGTCACTATGAGTCAGACTCGAAGACTTGACTCTACAGGCACCTAACAACAAACAATAGTGGCAAGCTGTCTTTTTTCTTTTTTTTTTTACTGCAATAAATATTTTATTTAAACATTCACTGTAACTTTTGCTCATACGTGGTATCTATGAATATATTGTATACTTTAAATGATTAAATTGTATCCCAAGGCTATTTAAAAAAAGAGAAGAAGTTAGAGACTATCTCCCTCCACCCCAAGGAGACCTGGACTTGTGCTTTAAGGGAGAAGGGGCCCTCCTTATCCTTGGAAGATAATCACAGGTCTTCATGTATCCGAAGGCTGAGGGAGTTTTCTGCTGAGCTTTTTGCGGGCTTGAGGGGTCAGAACCTACATGTGAGAGAAGGGACCTGGGCCAACGCAGGGAGCTAAGTGTAAGGTTTAGGAGTTTGGAAGCCTGAACTCTGCAGGACTCTTATTAATGTGAGGCTCTGAATGTGTCTGGGCCAGCTACTGGAATGAAGAACCACTGAAAGGGGTACCATCTAGGAGCCATGGGACAGAAAGTGAGCCCAGTGCCACTGTGGGAACAGCTTTTCATGGAAGGCCAGCCTGAGCTGCCAGTTAGTCTAGTCACAGGGGTCACAGGAAGGTCACCCCCAACCCCACACTAATGGTTCAAATCTGTGACTTCTGAATCATTTGGTCATCAGGGTGGAGACCTCCCACTATGCAAAGATGTTATGAGCCCCAGGGGTGTGCTGTACTTGAATCAGCACCCACAGAAGGGGAAGACTGTGAGTGGTCACTCTACAGGTAGCCTGAGTCCCTCATCTGTAAAGCTCAGGGTGAGGTTGAGATCAGAGCTCCACTGATGGAACTATCCCTTCCTACTGGCTCTGAATCTTTTCAGGCCACGTGGTAACCATGGCCATTCTATGGAATGGATCTCTCCAGTTGTTATGCGGGAAAGGAGAAAAAAACATCCTAATGCCAATACCATCCCAAGGCTACCATGAGAATAATAGCAGCCACGAAGGCATTCACCTCAAACCAGGGTCCAAGGTCAGAGCTTTTTATTCCATCCCTTGCCAAATCCTAGCCAAAGAGCTGGTGTAACTACAGAGATGTAAAAGTAAATTTATTCTACTCTGTGCCAATGAAGCTAATGAAAGAAAGTAGTCCAATCATTCCAGAGCTGGACTTTTGACAGCCCATCACATTTTCCACTGATGCCCTAGACATGACTAACTTGCACAGAGCTGAGCGGGAGCTAGATTCCCATTCACTGTGCGCAGCAGGAAGGGCCAGCATCATCCTAGACCCACGTCAGGAACCCAGCCAAACCCCTGGTAATCAAAGAGTCAGTCAGCCATCTCATCAAACATAGGCTACCAGCTTAGCCTAAGCACCCCATGAAATTTAATTATGTCAAGGTCCAAATAGTCCCTAAGTTCCAGGGAAACGAGATTTCCATACCAGAAAACAAAGCCAAGTTGCTATTTCAAGAGCCATCTCTTACACTGGAAAGCAGCGCTTAATGGATGTTTGGTCATTCATAAAAGTTATATCTTCGAAAATAAGTTTATGATCATTGGGTCCTTTTATACAAAACAAAGGCATGCTCTCTCTCCTATGGTTCAGTTCAGTTCCATTTGAAAGAGACACAAAAAAGAATCAGGGACACTTATCCCAACAAAAATATTGTTAAACATTCAAAAAATTATAATTGCCTCTTAAGTTTAATTTTCTATGCTTGACAGCAAAGGATGAAGAGGAAAGAAACATTTCACAAAGAAGAAAGGAGTATACAGAAGCTGGTTTTAACTTCCCTTTCTAGTCCATGGTTTTTCTAGTCTTTTTTAAAAAAATAATTTTATTCTTTTTTATTTTCTTGTTTTTTATTCAATCTGAAATTTGTTATTTTTTTTCTATCTTGCCATACTCAGTTCTTGTACAGTAAATCCTCTTATAGGTTAAAGAAGGGAAATATATGAAGAGTTAACAAAGGAGCTGGTGGTGTTTGCATTCTGGCCACATTGGGCACCCTGACCCCCATTCCGGGAGGTCCACCATCAGCAGGTAGAGCTCAGGTTACATTAGCAAGTCTGGCAGGGCTGATGCTGGAACTTCTTGTAGTTCACTTTCAAGATAATGCTAGGTATCTCAACTTCCCATAATTCATACAGACAGAGAATTTTTTTCCCACTACTGGGGGTTGAACCCAGGCCTCACGTTTGCATGCTTTGCAAGTGCTAGGCTACTGAGCTGCACCCCCAGTCCATTTTTTTTTACCTTTTGAGAGAGGGTCCCTCTAAATTATGCAGACTGCCTTTGGTCTCAAACTTGTAATCCTCCAGCCTCTGCCTCCTGAGTCACCGGGATTACAGGCATGCGCCACAGTGCATGGCTGAGAATTTTTTAAAAGATAAATACCCTTAACCAACCTTTAACCTGGAGAACTTAGCCACCACAAAACCCCACCTTGTTTGGCCAATAAATTGAGAGCAAGAGAGAGAACATGATTGTAACTGGTTAAGGGTTAGTTTTAATTTTTTATAAGCAGGAGGAGAATACCAATATAGTTAGTCAAGCAAGCATTAATCCTCATTAATGTTTTCACGCAAATCCATTCTTTCCTACACAGCTGTGCAAATATAAATTAATTAGGCCATTTTGACCAGGGCATCCAAGAAAAAAAGATTAAAAATGTGAGACCAAAGAATTAATTAGACAAATAACACATTCTTCCAAGGCGTGGGAAGGATTGTTCAAGCAACCACATCACAGATTAGACACACAGTCATCCCCAGGTATTTGGAGGGGGTCTTGGGAGCTTGTTGAGGATACCAAAATATGCAAATATTCAAGTCCATAATGTGAAATGGTGTGGTATGTGCATATAATCTACACATGTCCTCCCATCTACTTTTAATCACCTCTACATTACTTATAATAATATGATGTAAACGCTATCTAATATGCTATGTAAATAGCTGTTATATTGTATTGTGTAGGAATGACAAAAACATCTGTAGATGTTCAGTACATATACAATTTTTATTTTGAAATATTTTCTTGGTTTCTTTCTTGGTACTTGGGTATTGAACCCAGGGTCTTGCACACAATTTGCAAGTGCTCTGTCACTGAGCTGTACCCATAGCCCATTTCTTATTATTTTATCTTGAGACAGGGTCTCACTAAGTTACACAGGCTGCCTCTGGCTTCAAACTTGCGATCCTTCTGCCTCTGCCTAGCAAGTCGCTAGGATTATTGGCATAAGCCACCACACCCAGCCTTGTTTGGAAATACTTTCAACTGGCATTTGGTTGACTTTGTGGACACAGAACCCGCAGATATGGAGAGCTGCCTATACATTCAAATTCACACTGTTGTAAATGCTCCTTAGACACCACCCAACAGCAGAATAAGGCAGGAATGAGTCCACCACAAAGCAGGCAATAAATGGCTAAGTGAGAACATAGCCCTCACTCCTTGCCTGCACTGTGCTGGTGGTAGCATTTCATTGAATGCCCACAATAACACCATTCTTCACAGTTTACAAATAAGGGAATTAGGAACAAAGAGGTTAAACAACCTGCCAATCATATATGGAATCAGGGTCACAATTTACACTTAGGTTGACTAACTCTAGAAACTTTCTTTCCTTTCTTTCTTTTTGCAGTGCTAGGGATCAAAGGTAGGGCCTTGTACCTGCTAGACAAGTGCTCTACCACTGAGCGACATTCCCAACCCTTTAGAGACTATTTCTAACAGTGACCATTGCCCTTGTTTTCTTCATACTTGGCATTACTCTTGAATTCTGGAGAGCAAAACCTCAGGGCTCAGTACTTGCTCTTAATAAGTTTACAATCTGACTGGGGAACCAGGAAGGATATACCTGAAATAATAAGAACTGAGCCAGGCGTAGTGGTGCACACCTGTAATCCTAGCTACTGGGGAGGCAGAGGCAGGAGGATCACAAGTTCGAGACCATAGGCAGTCTGCATAATTTAGCAAGACCCTGTCTCAAAAAAGTAAGAAAGTAAAAAAAAAAAAAAAGGCCTAGGGATGCAGGTCAGTGGTCCAGCACTTGCAAAGCAGGCAAGCGTGAGGCCCTGGGTTAAACCCCCAGTACTGAAAAAAAGAAAAAAAAGAAAGAAATAATAAGAACTAACAGAACAGGAGCACACCAGAGAGTGTGGATCTGTGAGGCAAGGGAAATAATTCATGGGAGCTGGGCAAGTGGTTATAACTCTGCTGTGCCACTTTGTGAAGCCTTTCCACCAGACTCTAAGCTAAATAAAAGATGCAGAGATCACACTGATGAACTGCTGCCACGGTGTGGTAAGCACATCCAGAAAGTCCTCTCCCTTTCAGAAATCTCCCCTGAGAAAGGATGAAGGACAGCTAGCTCATCCCCTGGCTGCATCTGAAGGATTCATCAAAATGCTGACAGCCTCCTCCGAGCCTGTTATCACACACGGGGAGAGAAGTTCCTGCAGCCTGTTCTGACAGAGGTGTGGTGACTGCTCCCAGCCTCCAGAGACTAAGCAAGAGGACCCACTTTGCATCATCTCAGCAGTTTTTTTGTTTTTTCTTGGAAACTTAATGGAGCCCAGGGCCTGAGTGAGGAAAAGGGCAGGTTTGAGGGAGGGAGAAATGAAGGGGCTCAGAAGCAACAGCTGGAGGCTGTGGTTGGGATTAAGCTGGAAGAAAGCACAGGCAGCCCACCCATCACCCTGAAATTTACACCAGACTCAAGCCCCCCTGGGAAACTATCACAAAAGTTCTGGAGCAATCCACTTCCTTTTCACTTTGCAATGCTTAAATTTCTCATGTGGTCTTAAAGTTCAAGTGTACATGGTTTTAGGAACTCTGCACTTTCAAGTGGGACAACACGTTGGCCTCAGCAGCAATTCCATGGCAGGGAGGTGCAGGGCAAGTCCTCAGACTATACAGCAGGACAGGCAGGCCTGTGACAGGCTGCTCGCCTGTGACTCAGGTTTCACACAGGATCAGGTGAAGAGGCGCAGAGACAAATCCACACACACTGCCTGCTGTTAGTGGTCAACAGAACAGAGAAAGGCCTGTGAGTTTTCACTTGTCAGGCCGGCTCCCTGACGTTCCTGAGAACGCAACCAATGTGCAGGTTTTTGTGGGGCAGTCACTATTCTCAAAATGTCCTGACCAAAAAGCAAAGAGCTCCATTTCAACTCCTAGTCAGTGGGTCTCAACTCCTCAGAATCCATAGAATCCTCAAGGGAACTTGGAAAAAATATTCACAATGCTCCCGACTCCAGGGATTCTGATTCAAAGGGTCTCGGTGGGGCCTGGACACTGTAATGTACAACCAGGGTTAGAATCACTATAGCTAACATGGCCAAGTCTGAGAGACCACAAGCATCAATGAGTGGTACAACTCAACACGTGCTGAAATAAGCAGAAGGCTTCCACTCTATTAAAACCTCACTCTACATTTTGTTTCTAGATCTTCAGAAACTACCTAATAGCCAACTGCCTGGATTACAACCTAGTTATGCCACTTACTCAGTGACCTTGGACAAGGTACATGACTTCCCAAAGACAGTTTTCTCAACAATAAAATAGGGTTCACAATCATCTCAACATCATAGGGTAGTTCAAAGGACTGCATGACATCAAGCATGTCTTTTATTTAGCCCAACATATAGCCCATGCTAAATGTTCAATAAATGTCAGTTGCCCAGATCGATGACGATAATAAAAATAAAAATACACCAGTGATATTTCAATAAAAGGGATGTTTTTTCTAGACGGGCTGTTTATTTTCAGGGCCAGAACTGGAATGTGAGAGTTCTAGAAACAGTTTCCCACAGAGAACAGCTGGAGGAAGCGAGATTGTTTAGCCAGGCTAAGAAACAAATGAGAGGTGCATAGCACTGTCTTCAAATGTGAAGATCAGGTCTAGATCATGTGTATTTCTGGAGTGGGATTCTTACAGAGGGCAGACTGTGGAGTTCAGAGGACTTGGAAACTTAGATGAGAATAAAAAATAAATCTTCATTTTCACTAACCTCAAATGGAAATTTAATGTTTCCTTTCAAACCTCTGTAGAACTAGCACCAACTGTGATCTTGTTTTCAGTAGAAGTCACTGATATTTTCACATCATATCACAGTTGTGGTACATATCCTAAAATATTCTTGATTTTTAGGGTGACCAACTGCCTCCGTTTGCCCAAGACCAAGGGGTTTCCCAGGAGTTGAGATTTGCAGTCCTAAAACTGAGAAAGTCCCAAGAAAACCATCCTCTAATTATTTCACACTACTTTGAAACTATGGTAGTATGACATTGCTGTATTATTCAGTGTGATAATAAAGAAGCATTTAAACTCCTATATCACAATTTCAAAAAAATAGCTTGTATCTATTAAACATATATTAAGAGAAATTGTCTTTTATCAATACTTTCTATTTCATTTTGTGCATTTAAAAATATTGTTTTATGCCCATAGGTTTCACCAGCTTGCTAAAGGAGTCCATGGCACAAAAAATTTTAAGAGACAGAGACCACTAGTTAGAAAACATAGAATACCAGATTTGTGTTCGTTTAGTTGTGGAAACCTAAGGACAACAATGAACTACATGGTAGAAGAGGACACAGACATTTATCTCCAAAGAAAACCAATACATAGAGCCAGTTCCTCCATTCCTGAGGGCAAATGTGTGTATTTTGTAACTTACTTACTGATTACTGTCTGCCCTCTGCACAGTCTGCCCTCTGTAAGAATCCCACTGCAGAAATACACATGATCTAGACCTGATCTTCACATCTGAACACAGTACTATGTACCTCTCATTTGTTTCTTATCCTGGCTAAACAATCTTGCTTCCTCCAGCTGTTCTCTGGGGGAAACTGTTTGAGTTGCAAAGTCAACTCAACCCTGACAGCTATCAATTATAGTATCTATTTTCCAATAACTACAAGTGCTTTTCCTAAGAATCAAAATTTGACTGCTCTTAATATTTTTCATGAATTAACACACTGGAAATATACATTTAAAAAAGGCCAAGTTGAAAAAGTGATAAAAAGAAACTTGAACTCTTACCGAATACCACTGAGCTTCTGACCAACATCGGTTCCCATCCTGCTTTATGTCCATGGTTGACAGAGGTTCCAATATTCTCCCACAAGGTGGTAAGAGACCATTTTTCTTTTGATCAATATAACTCCAAGCCACTAGCCCAATGTGGCCAGAAGGCAGGGTTCTCATGATTGCTCTTGTCCCGGTATAAACAGATTTCTTAACTTCCTTATCGTTTTTACAAAATCTCCTGACTAACAAAGTGGAGCGTTCCTTTTTGCTTTTTAAAAGTTCTCCTTCTACATCTTCACAGTTATCAGGGAAATCTTCAAAATTGCTCAAAAAGGTCTTCGCAGGTGGATCATCAGCAAAATCCTCCCTGAAAAAGCTATCATTTGAACATAACGTGTTGAACTTCTGGCAAGAGTCTTCAAAGCACAGGCATTTATCATGCAAGGTGTCACAATGGTCACAGGGTAGCTGCCCATTCTTATTACCACAGTTTTTTGCCAGTTCCATCAGTTTACAAGTATACGCCATGTAACTTTCCTTTTGCTCCCTGCCAGGAAGTGGAACACAATTTCCACAATCATCCAAAATTAAGTTTTCCGATAGAGTATGAAAAGTGTCTGACATACTTCTGTCAAGTTCATAACGAAAATGAAATACTGCCATGTTGCTGTCAGAGTGACATCTGTTGGTCTCTATGATCCCAGAGTGATTTCCTAAAGGACTAATGTCCATGGGAGGTCCTTCAATTTCCAGTTGAATTCCAGGGAATACCTTTCTTTCCAGTGGAGAAGGAATTCCAGTTTCCAAACACAGGCCTTCCTCTGTGACAGAGTTGGTTTCATAAAACTGCCTCTGAGGAAGGCCATGCTGATGGTTGCGCAGTAACTTGTTACAGTTAATGTTAAAGTTTTTCACAGGACCTGCCATGCTTTTCTCCCAGCACTTTTCATTGCTATTCTCATCACTCACTATTTCCTCCCTTACTATTGAGAGAATGTCAGGCAAATTGCTTCCAGAAGAGTCTTCTTTAAGTTTGTTCCTTAGTGAGATGGTGTGAGAAGTTTGCCCACTCTTCTTTACAGTATGTGCCTTTGGAACACTGATGCTGGAGACCTTTTCACTCCTTTCATCTGCAGCTGACTGGACAGACACCACTTTCCTCTGAGTCACAGGAAGGAGAACAGAAGCTGCCATTTCTTCAGAAGTCATCTTGACCAACATACAGGTTTCAGCTACTACTCTGTTTCTCCTTGGTGATCATGTCAAGCAGTCAATAAAATTAATAATCTCAGATATTCACAAGTCCTTCTGAGAAACAAAGTGAAAATTCCTTTCTTTCAGGTGTCTTAAAAGCCAAATAAATTTTCCCAGTTATACTTTCCTACTAAGAATATTTTATTTTAGATCCGAGTTTTAAGGTGGCAGATAAATTTTCTTTCCTGTGTTATTCAAAGCAAATTTTTTAAACACTTTTAGGGAGGATTACATTCTGCAACTTTTGGTCCAGTATTAACATGATATGGTTTAAAAATCCAGTTTGACTGTTTCCTGTTTCCTGTAAAAAAAAAAAAAAAAAAAAAAAAAAAAAGGATAATGTCAAATACAATAGCACTTACTGGGTTGTTTAAAATGAGCTTATAATTCCAAGCTATAAAAAACATAGGTCTATTTTTAGGAAGGAGGGTTGCAACCAAAAGTTAGTTTTAATGTTTTAAGCATTTTTTAAATTTAATAATTCAGAAATTCTGTATCCAGCCAAAATAGAATAACAAGAACCAGATTTATCTTCCCACCTTAAATAACAGAAAAAGTCAGAAAAAGAGAAACAAACAATAGTTTTCTGACACTGAACAGACAACACAGAACATTGATCTCCAAAAGAAGAAAAAAATGAGGAGAGCTTGATAAATACCCTAACTTACTACTTACAGTCTCAAGGCCACAGGTAGAGCCCAACAGTCTACTTGAGTAGAAATGAAAAAGATGAGACTTCAGGAAGACCAAGAAAGCTAGAGAAATAAGACACATTAAGTTAAGAGGAGTAAAGATAAGAATAACAGCAAACTTCTCTTCAGAAACGATGCAAGCCAGCAAAGGGTGGTACAAATTTTTAAAGTACTAAAAGAAAAAATACTGTTAACTTAGAATTCTATACCCAGCGAAAATGTCTTCTGCAAATGAACTTTTTCAGACATCAAAGCTGAAAGAACTCATCATTACACTACATCTGCACTACAAGAAATGATAAAGGAAGTCTTTTAAGCAGAAGGAAAATGCCAGATAGAAATTTGCATCTATATAAAAGAATAAAGAGCCTTAAGATGTTAAATTGGTGGGTAAATATAATTTGTCTTATTATTTAAAATCATTTAACAAGATAATCGACCATTTAAAGCAAAAATAATAGCATGTACTGAGCGATTTTTCAATAAATGTAGAAGTAAAGTGCTTGACCAAATAGCCCAAGGGTCAAGAGAAAGGAAATGAAACTATACTGTTGTAAGATTATTTTCTACCCAAATTATTATAATATTACTTAAAGGTAGATTTTGATTAAAGATGTATACTCTAAACTCTAAAGCAACCACTTTTTAAAAAGGTAATAAAAATCATAAAATAAAATAATAAAAATTCAATTAAAAAATTAGAAAAAGAAGAAAAGGCAGACAAGTAACAGCTGAGACAAATACGGATCTAATGGTAGAGTTAAACATTTCAAAGTGAGTCATTAGCATTAGTTTTAGGTTTTCCCCCACAAAATACAAAGTTTTAACTCCTTTTGTTTCATTTGAGTAAGAAACTGTTCATTTGAATGTCAAGAGACAAAATGTTTTGATATGTGAAGGCATTATTTAAAATAGTTTAAGAGTATCTTTGCTCTCCAAACAAATTAGTGAACCCCTTTCTCTATGTTAGGTACTGTTAGAGGTCAGACAACCAGTACCTGTTTGCAAATCTATTAATAAGGGAAGTCAAACAAATTTCCATCTGATGTGGGATGTACAATTAGAAAGAATATACAAGGCACTTTGGGACCAGAGGGTACCAATCACAAGTAGACCATTGCTTTCTAGCTGCAGCTCTTCCTCCTGAGGCAACTCAACAGCAGTCACCCTCTGCTTGCAGCACCAGCTTTGCCTCGCTTTTGCTCTTCACCGCACAATGATCCCTCTTCCCTTTGCTCCTCCCATAACCTCTTTTCCCAATACAGTCATCAGTCACTCCTTTTTCTCATATATATATATATATATATATATATATATATATATATATATATAGGCTGGGATTTGGCTCAGTTGGTAGAGCGCTGCGCTGTAGTCTCTGAGGTCCCGAGTTCAATTCCCAGCACCACAAAAATGGGAGAAGGGCCTGGCAATCCACTCCCAAGGCAATCCCGAAACAGTCAGCCATTGAAAACCCTATGAGGGTCGCTATGAGTCGGATACCGACTCAACGGCACCTAACAACAACAACAATATATATATATATATATATATATATATATATATATATATGATCAGTGGAAAAAAATTCAAACAATGTAGAAATTGATAAGGGAAAAGTCTTTCTAAAACTTAATACAAATCTAACACTTAAGATAACTCTTATTAATATTTTGAAGACCTTCCTTGCAGAACACGTCTTAATGCATCAATAGACCTAGAAATGTGCATATATAACTACCATTACCAACTAATTGTACATGCTCATTTGCACGAGCTTTTTAAAATTCAAAGTATATCATGAACAACTTTTCATGTCAAGAATGATACAGATAACTTTAGTGGTTTATGGTACCAACTTAGATTCAATATCTTTCCCTTTTTTTTTTTTTTTTTCAGTACTGTGGAGTTGAACCCAGGCCTCATGCATGCTTCTGTAGGTGCTTTGCCACTAAGCCACACCCCCAGACCACTTTTTACTTTTTATCTTGAGACAGGGTCTTGCTAAGTTACACAGGTTGCCTCTGGCCTCAAGCTTGTGATCCTCCTTCCTCTGCCTCCTGAATCACTGGGATTAAAAGAATGTGCCACTGTGCCCAGCCTGCTGTATTTTTTAAGAGACTTTTCAGGTCCCAGCTTTCAGAATGACAGCTGATCTATCCTTTTGCATTTATGAGTTAAGTAATTCAAGGTAGGAGAGGAGGGAAAACATTTTAGGTGCTGCTTAAGTCCTGTTCTGTGTACTCTGCAATTATTATCTTATATAAATCTCACTCAACTCTATAGAATAAGAGTGATAGTTTCTAAATGTGTACATAATTTATTTGATACTCTTCAAAGGTGGGGCTTAATTCTTCTCCACTTGCATGTATACTGTGCTTAGTGACTTCCTTCTAACATACAGAATGTGGTGGAAGTAACAAGGTAGACTTCTGAGAATAAACCATAAAAGATATTGGGACTTCCTCCTTGCTCTTGCTCTCCGGACTCTCTCACTTGCTCTCAGGGCAATCAGCTACCCTGTTGTATGGAGAGAATCTTGTGGCAAGTACTGAAGACTCCTGCCAAAACTCATGTGTGCGCACCATCTAGGAAGTGTCTCCTCTCAAGGAATTAAAGCTGCAGCCTACATCTGACTCCAACCTCCTGAGAGACCCACAGCCTCATAAACTCCCTCCCAAACTCCTGACCACAGAGGAATGTGAGATAATAAATATTCCCTGTTTTGAGTCATAAGTTTTGGGGTAAATTGTTACACAGCAACAGATAACTAATGCAGATAAGTTCTGTTATTCATATTTAAATGATTAGAAATCAAGACATAGAAAAGCAAAGTCAAGTGCTAAAGATTATCTTCTTGTAAAGGATGAAGACAGGATCAAATACAAGAAGGCTGACACCAGAAGCTCATCTCATCATAAACTATGTGCTTTCTCTTCTATCTAGCCTGAAACCTTCATGGATTTGGGTTTCTGGTGTTCGAAAAGACCCAGGGCTGCTGGGAGGAGGCTGACTTTTATTTGAGCTTGTCTCAGGAATATTGAGATTATATACAGCCTTTTGAAGCCATGATCTTTGTTTTGCCTCCAGCTGTATTTGGGAATAAGCAATATAATGCTGACTCCCTAGTCTTGGCACCATCTCAGGCCATTCTTTCCTTCAATAAATTCTGAATGCAAAATGAAAGGAGGCAAGGATCTTGCCTTCAATTTCTTTACAAGCTCATAAACCACCAATAAAGGTACAGTACAATCAGGGCTAATCTATATTAAGACAGAGGAAGATCACCCAAATCAGATGATGGAGATAGGGTAGGAGTGATTTCCAGAATGGGGTTCCTGGAGAACATGATGATGGCTGAGTTGAGTTTTTAAAGCCAAGAGTCAGCAAAATGAAAAGGTGGGGTGTACTTTCCAGGGATGAGCAATGTGAACTGTCATAAAGAGGAACAGCCAAATACAGAGTCTGGCATCTCTGGCAAATATGTTAACCATTGGGGTTTGATTTTGTCTCCCATAAAATAGAAATAAAACCACTTACTTCATAAAGTTGTGAAAAAAATGCTTTAAAAGTTACCAATTCAGAACAAACTCCGTTATTCCATAAATGTCTTAATGTAATGTAGTTGGTTCCTATGGAGGTGGACATGATCATTGCCATCTTGAAACAGAACAGCTGGGATGACCTCAGAGACCTTGGCTTGAAGTCAAGGCAATGAAATAAGCAAAACAATAGCTAAGGCTATGGTAATGGGAATGAGGCTATTAACATTGGCTCTTGGAGGGAGTGGGGGAAGGACACTCACAAGACTCTCACAGGTCCCTGAAATCACCACTTCCTTCTGCGCCAGCTGCACTGATGTTATATAAGAGCTGAACGATTGGTTGTGAATGGGACTTGTGAGTGGTACAACTGCCCAGGAGTCACCCAAGAGACTATTCCGTGCTATAGCAGCCTGTGAAACTGCTAGGGAGTGAGACTTGCTCCTGTAAGTAACTGCAATGGTGGGAGGGACTTGAGTGGTATAGCTTCTCATGGGACTCCTTGGTGGGATCTCCTCATAAGGACTCTTCCTGGTGATGGTGCTGTCCATAAATACTGTCCATGAGTCACATACACCCCTGTAAGAAACCCCCAAAACTCATGGTTCACCAAATTCAACATAATGTGACCTTTCCTTTGGTCTCTGCACTCCTGATTCTGGGAGTGAATGGACATTCTCTTTACATGTCCCCAGGGAAAGTAATTCACACAACACTTGATGGGAGAGGACAGCACTTGGAGAGGACAACTTGATGGGAGAGAACATCAGTTCTGTCATTTTGGTTTCATGGTGGTGAATTTATTTTTACCACATGCACACATGTCCCACACCAGGTCCATTCAGATTTTAACTTCTACAAAATCAACTCCTTGAATCTCAGCTGCATGAACATGAATTAGTTATCATTCTTCAGTTATGCTTTCCTCACCTAGAATATTAAGAAAGACATATTTATATGTCACCACTGGCTGGAAAATTGATAAATGTAAATTTTCTATCTACTCCCTCTTGGGAAGCCCTGGATTGAGTTTAAGAGAAGCTATTGGGTTAGATCAGGATTAGAGTTATAGTAAGCATTCCACTGTTGGCTAAAGAAAACCTGAAGTACTAAATGTAGAACAAACTATAATGGATTTCAAGAAGAAAAGGGCTTGAGAGATGTCAAAGGCTATGTGAGCTAACAACACGGTAGAATTAGAGGGGACTTGTCAAGGTAGTGTGTTGAAGCTAGAAAATTATTGGTGGTAGATAATATGACTAGGGAAATAAATGATCAGAAAGTAGAGCTATGGAGATACAGAAGATGCTGTAAATCATAGACAAAGCAGTAGGACAAGAAAAAGAAGAGAAAGGTATAAGAAAAATCATGAGTGACATACAGGAAGTTTAATGTTCAGGATATGGGCATATCATACATGAATAATGGTGTTGATGAATTTTCATGGGCTAAATCAGGGACTGGAAAGGTGCACTCTGAGAATCAAATCTGGCCTGCTACCAGTTCTTGTAAGTAAAATTTTATTTGAACAAAGCCAGGTCTACTCATTTATGTCATATCTGACTGCTTTTGCATTATAATGATACAGTTGAGAAGCTGTGACAGAGATCATGTGGTCCCTAAAGCCACTAATATTTATCATCTGGCTCTTTACAGAAGATTGGCTCTTTGCCAATCCATGTGCTTTATTTATAATGAGATAATGAAATGCCTGTTAAGAGCTAGAAAATTAAGTGGGAGTCTTGATAGTTGTCTTCATGTATTTAAAGAATTGAGACGAGAAGATGGTTTTGTTTCATATTTTTTTAAAAGTAGGAAAAGGGTGAAGATACATGAATTATTAGGCAGGAAAGGAAAGTTTGGTCTAGTTTAATTAGAACTTCCTAACTTTTAGACAGGCATGTCCAACCCATGGCCCACAGGCCACATGTGGCCCAGGACAGCTGGTATTGTGGTCTCACAAAATCTTTTAATATAGTATGTTTTTTAACATTTATTTTCTTCATGACTCCCCTTACTACATATATGCACTAATTATTTTATGTAATTTACATGCAGCCCAAGACAATTCCTTTTTACTTGATGTGGCCCAGGGAAGGGAAAAGGTTGGACATTCTTGCTTTTAGGGTTGTTCAACAAAGAGTAATCTATCTTGGATGATGGTCCTCTTTTAAATGTTGATGTTGTTGTTGTTAGATGCCATTGAGTTGGGTCCAACTCATATCGATCCTATGTATAACAGAACATAATGTACATGGAAAAGCATATGGTAGTATTATCTTTTTATATTTCAGCCCATTGTTGTAGCTACTGTGTGTCCTTTCATTGTGAGTCATGCCACATCAGCAAATGGAGGTCCCTGGGGCTTTACTTCATTCCGATCATTAAGATCAACTCTACTTTAAGGAGGGAACTCTTCCCTAATTGTTTTTCGAATGCCTTCCAGCCTAGGAAGCTTATTTTCCAGTGCTATATTTGACAGTGCTTCTCTACTATTCATAGGGTTTTCAATGGCTAATTATTTCAGGAGTGGGCTGCCAGGTCCTTCTCCCTAGTCTGTCTTAATCTGAAAGCTTGGCTGAAATCTTGTCCACCATGGGTGGCCTTGCTGGTACCTGAAATACTGGTAGCATAGCTTTCAGCATCACAGCAACACACAAGCCCCATAGCATGACAAGCTGACATATATGTGGGAGTTAGTTGTTGACTGAGGAATTTAAAGAGATGTATAATCAGTATCCAAGGGTGCTCAATATGTGTAGAACAAATTGATAGCATAAATAGATGGGTGTTTATCAAAGCTAATTATAAAAAACAATGGTTAACATCAAGGAAATGCAAATTAAAACTACAATGAGATTCAATCTCACTCCAGTCAGAATTGCTATCAAGAAAACAAACAACAACAAATGCTGGTGATGAGGGAGAGGAGACCTTACACTGTTGGAGGGAATGTAAAATTAGCCCAACTATTACATAAATTAGTATGGAGGTTCCTCAAAAGACTAAAAATAGAACTATTATATGATCCAGCTACACCAGTCCTAGATATATATCCAGAGAATCAAAGTCAACACAATAGAGGTACCTGCATACCCATGTTTATTGCAGCATTATTCATAATAGCCAAGTTATAGAATCAGCCTAGGTGATCATCAGTAGATGAACAGATAAGAAAACGTGACGTATTTACACAATGGAGTATTATTAGGCTATAAAGAATGAAATCATGTCATTCACAGGAAAATGGAATGAACTGGAGATCATTAGGTTAAGCACAATAAGCCAGACTCAGAAAGACAAATATTGCATATTTTATCTTACATGTGCAATCCAAATTTTTTAAAAAGAAGAAAAAGACAGGAATGTAGAAGGGGGACTACTTGGGAAGTGGAAAGGGACAGTGAGAGGCATACTTGGGGGACAAGAGAGGAGAATGAGGAGGTAAAACGATCAAGGTACTTAATACACATGTATGAAAATGTCATAATGGAACTCATTTTGTATAATTAATGAACTTTCATAAAACATTAGAAACAAACTGGCTGATATCTCTTCAACCTCTATGCTGAGCAAATAATCTGAGATGCTGGACTTTGTGAAGAGGAACTTTGTGAAGAGGACTTTGTGAAGAGGAACACATCACGATTGGATTGGATTGGAGGAAGACTCATTAACAATCTGAATTATGCAGATGACATAACTCTGCTTGCTGAAAGTGAAGAGGATGTGAAGCATTTATTGATGAAGATCAAAAAACACAGTCTTCACTCAACATCAACAAAACAAAAATCCTTACAACTGGGTCAGTATGCAACTCCATAATAAATGGAGAAAAGATTGAGGTTACCCAAGTGTTTGCTTTACTTAGTTCCATAATCAATATCCATAGAAACAGCAGTCAAGAAATCAAAAGATGCACTGCACTGGGAAAAGCTGTTGCAAAACACCTCTTTAAAGTGTTGAAAAGTAAAGATGTCACATTGAAGGTGAAGGTGTGCCTGACACATGCCATGGTACTTTCAGTCACATCATATGCTTGTGAAAGCTGGACATTGAATAAGGGAGACAGGAGAAGAATTGATGCTATTGAATTATGGTGCTGGAGATGAATATTGACTATACCATACACTGCCAAAAGATCCACAGATCTGTCCTAGAAAAACTGAAACCAGAGTGCTCCTTGGAAGCAAGGATGGCTAGACTGCATCTTATATATTTTGGACATGTAGTCAGCAGGGACTAATCCCTGGAGAAGCACATCATGTTTGTGAGAGTGGCAGGTCAATGAGGGAAAAAAAAAAAAAGATCCTCAACTAGATGGATTGACACAGTGTCTGCAACAACGGGCTTAAACATAAATAAGATCGTGTGCCTTGCACAGAAACACAGAGTGTTTCCTTGTTTTACATAGGGTTGCTATGAGTTGGACCTGAGTTGACAGCACCTAACAACAACAACAACATTATATTCCAAGAGTTCACAGGGTAAGATGACTGGACCAGGAGACAAGCAAAGTTCTGATGGATTGGGAATGTGAGCTGGGACTTGAAATAGTAATTATTTGTACCCACAGAGAGGAAAAGAGACTACAAACAGAGGGAAGAGTGTAACAAAAGATAAAGATGAAATTCCAATGTATAACCATAAACTTGTCTGACATTGTTAGGAGAACATTTTATCCAAACAAAGTAGAAGTTGCTCAGTGATTTCACCATCATGGAAAAGAAACACTGAGGTAATTGTCAAAGCTGGTAATAGAGTTTAAAGAGTCTTACTTGCATTTTTAAACTTAAAGTGTTACAGAGCCCCTTTGAGTATCTGTGTATGACAATCAACTGTGGGACCATTATTTGCCTATGCATTCTCTTCTTCAAGACCCACTCTACAAAGAGATTAAAGAAAATATTTTGCCTTCACAAGCTTTTCCTCCCTTTCTCCTTGTCATATGTACATGGTACACATGGGTTCAAGTGTGTACACGCACCCACACACAGTCCCCCAAAATACGGGCCATAGACATTAGTAAAACAAAACTTTAATCCAAAGGAGGAGGTGGCGAGGACTGATGCAGTGAAGCTCACAGGGCTCCCTCTCCTTCTCTGTAATATAGTGGCAGCGGGAGGTCCTGGAGTTATGCACACAAATGCATGTACACAGGCACATCTTTGATGAGATGAAAAGAGAGAAAATCAGGCAGCAGAAGATGTCAGAAGGCATTAGACCCTCCAGAATCTGGCCCTAGTCTGTTTCCCAGCTTCATCTCTGACCAGCCTGCAAGGAAGAATTATCCAGTTGCTCTGGATTTTGCGCCGTTTATTGAACCAGCCTGGAACTGAATGCCTCTCTTCCCTTTGCACTGCTTTCTGTCTAACTCTGCTGACTCTATATCCCTGCTTATATGGCACCTTCCTTCTGAAGCACCCCTGATACCTGCCTGTCAACATGCATCACAGTCAGTTGTTTCCTCCGGCTCTTCCTATATTCAGCCACCGTGGCATGTCATGGCACACTACTGATTATGCAGGGCCTTGCATGGATTGAGAGCTGCTGAAGAACAAGCATCTTTAAACTTACAGAGTTCTATAGATACTCTGCACCCTGTATTCCTGGCACACTACCAAGACGTACATTTAGTCTCAATAAACGTTTGACTCTCTCCTTCCCCATTATGGCTACCTGGGCCCAATCCTTGTCCATAGGATCTGGGTTACTTAAAGGTCTCAAACTCTAGCCACCTTCTTCTTAATCAATCCCATAGGATTTTCAGAAAAATATTTCCCAAATCCTAGCTTTGTCTTATGACTCCTTTACTTATGAAGAAAGAGAATGTCCCATTATCTACTGTGATAAATCCAAATCATTTGCCTTGACCAGCAAGAATATCAATTTCTAAAGAAGAAGTGATAAAAGCCTGCAGGACTGTGATGGGATTGGCTTGAATCAACTATATCAATTTTGGGAGAAATAACACCTTAACAATATGGAGACTTTCAATCCATAAGTATGATATAACTAACCATTGCTCTCTACCACTCATGCTCTCTCCCTTTCTCTCTCTCCCTGCCCTTACTTTTTCTCTCTCACACATCTTCCAAAGATTTACGTATACAGATACATAGCTTGAATACCAAAAATGTATACATGTTTTAAGAGATGTTATTTATGTGTTACTTTTTGAAGTTGAATTGAATTATGGTAGCAATGTGTACTATAATGTTCTGGAATATATTTCTACTATCATCAGAACAGGGCTGGGATTTAGCTCAGTTGGTAGAGCACAGCTCTGCAGTCTCTGAGGTCCCGAGTTCGATTCCCAGCACTGCAAAATGGGAGAAGGGCCTGGTAATCCACTCCCAAGGCAATCCCGAAACAGTCAGCCATTGAAAACCCTATGAGGGTCGCTATGAGTCAGATACCGACTCAAAGGCACCTACAACAACAACAATCATCAGAACATGCATTCTTCTAAGAGCAAAACAAAACATTTTTGTCCCAAGATGTATATACATTTTTTGGCACTTTCTGCAGATACACACACATGTTCATATAGATTAATATACATATACATATGTATATATAGATATACAAACACACATGTATATATCTTTAATTTCTCTAAGTAATTTTTCATATTTATCCATACAGAAGTCTTACACATATTTTGTTAAATTTGTTCCTAAGTATTTTATATTAGTGGTGCTATTATAGATTTTAAAAAATTCATAACTCATTAAGTGAACAATTAAAGTAGTTTTTGTTTTTAAAGAAAAAGAAAAAAGAAAAAGCAACCTAAGTATGGTATTGCACACCTGTAATTCCAGCACTTAAGAGATAGAGCAGGAGGATTGCAAGTTCAAGGCCAGCCTGTACTACATGGCAAGACTGTCTCAAGAAAAAAAAAAAAAAAAAAAAAAAAAAAAAAAAAAAAAAAAAAAAAAAAAAAAAAAAAAAAAAAAAAAAAAAAAAAAAAAAAAAAAAAAAAAAAAAAAAA
>VMDO01000649.1:39939-73905 GCA_007922755.1 Pedetes capensis | reverse complement strand
AAGTTCTAGAACTAAAAGAAATGATAGCAGAAAATGTTCACAGTATTAAAGTAAACAAAAATTTCTTAGACTGAACTGAAATGCACAGATCACAGTGAAAAAATAATTAGAAAACTGACTTTTAGCAAAATTAAAAGTATCTCATCTTCAAAAGGCAAGCCATACAAGAGAAAATATTTGTAATACAAATATCTAACAAACAATTTCCATTCAGAATATATAAAGAAGTCCTACAATTCAATAATAAGACAACTCCTATTTTTTAAATGGGAAAAGCACTTGAGTAAATATTTTACAAAAGACGAAATATAAATAACTTAGATGCACATGAAAAGATGTTCAACATCATTAGTTATCAGGGAAATAACAAAAATCACAGTGAGATAGCATTTTATGTACACCTGAATGGCTAAAGTGACTGGCCAAACCAAAGTTGGTGAGGATATGGAGCAACTACAACACTGCTGTTGGGAATATAAGGTGGTACAGCCACTTTGGAAACAATTTGGCAATTTCATATAAAATTAAACATGCTTACTATAAGATCAAAATACTCTGCTTATAGAAGAAAAATAAAAGCATGTATCTACCAACAAACTTGTACACAAATGTTTATAGTGATTTTATTCACAATATCTCCAAATTGGAAACAATACAAAAGTCTGTCAAGAGATGAATAAACAACTTGTGATATATGCATAAAAGGGAATTGCTGTTGTTAGGTGCTGTCGAGTTGGCGTCTGACTCATAGTGACCCTACAACGGTGAAACACTCTTGTCAGTGCTTCTCTGCTATTCATAGGGTTTTCAATGGCAGATTGATTTTTGGGAGTGGGTTGCCAGGTCCTTCTCCCAAGCCTACAGTATTTGGTGTTCCCAGGCAGTCTCCCATCCAAGTACTAACCAAGCCAGATGCTGCTTAGCTTCCAAGATCTGACAGGACTGGATGCCATAGTATGATGGCTGTAGGCCATAAAAGAAAATACTACCAGGCAATTAAAGGAATAATCTCATGATGTAACAAACATAGATGAATCTCAAAAACATTACCTTGCATGAAAGTAGCCATGTATTTTAAGTTCTAAAACTATGCTGTGCAAGTAGCCACCAGCCACATGCAGCTATTTAAATTTAAGATAATTAAAATTAAGAAGAATTTTAAAAATTCAGTTCCTCAGGTGCACTAGCCACATTTCAAGTATTCAAGAGTCATGTGTGGCAGTGATAACTGTATTGGACGGCTCAGATATATAGAACTTTTCCCTCATGGCATCAAGTTCTGTAGGACAGTACTATTCTAAAACATGCAAAATTAAGCTGCAGAGACAGATCAGTGGCTGCCTGGACCTGAGAGAGAAAAGTGTAAAGTGGAAAGACTCCAAAATGGTACAGAGATATTTTCTGAGAAATATTAGAAATACTCTATATCTTGATTGAGGAATACACTCATCCAGCTGTATACTTTACCTGACCCATATTAGCTTTTCAAATGGATCACAGACTGCATTTCCACCCCACTTGCTCCCTCAGCTGTACAACTTTGAGCAGTAAACAATCTGCTCAACTGTAATATGATGCGGAAAATCTCAAATGATCACATAGCAGCAGGATAGTGCAATCCATCTGTGTTCAGATCCTGCCTTCATCACTTCACAGATTGATCTAGATAACTCAATCTTGCTAAAGCTTAGTTTCTACATCTGTAAAATGGAGGGAAATAATAGTTTCTCATGTAGCTCTCGGGGCTGGGGTTTAGCTCAGTTGGTAGAGTGCTGCGCTACACTCTGAGGACCCAGGTTCAATCCCCAGCACCACTAACATGGGAGAAGGATGTGGCAATCCACTCCCAAAGCAATCCTGAAGCAATCAGCCATTGAAAACCCTTTGAGCATCGTTATGAGTCGGATCCGCCTCAATGGCACCTAACAACAACATGTAACTCTCACAGTTATCCGATGAAGTAGTAATCCCTTGAAAATAGTACCTGCTAGTCTCATCATTCTGAAAACCTCTCTGGAGTTATCATATATTACTTCCTCATATCATGTCTACTTCCTTTAAATCACTCTCAACACAGTAATAATAAAGATCCAATAAATATTTGCCCAGTTATTGCTGTGTGTAGAAGGTCATTTGTTTGTTAATGTGTGATAACTTTCCTTATCTCATGTAGCACAGGCAACCAAAGGATCCTTAAAGTTCTGTAAGCTTTACTGAGTGACTAGCACATCACAAGATACCACGTAAGTCCACAAGAAGAGAGAGGCATAATCCCTGTCTTCAGAGCAATCATTAGATATTACAGAGCCATAAAGAAAAAAAATTAGGATATGAACTAATACCATAAAATACTTAATATTGTGGTCAAGGTCACCAAAAAATGGGAGAATCATTCAATAGTAATCATATAATTTACTAATTGTACAACAGACTGAAAATACAGGTAGAGATGGCAGAAATCAGTATGAACTCAAGCTATCAACGAAGATTTCTAGCTAAGCACCGTGGTGCATGTCTGTAATCCCAGATACTGAGCAGGCTGAAGTAGGAGGATCACAGGTTTGAGTCCAGAGGCAGCCTGTGCAATTTAGCAAGACACTGTCTCAAAATTTAAAAAAAGAATAATAAGGGGCCTAGAATCCAAGAGGCTGTAGGTTCAACCCCTAGTACTGCAAAAACAAACAAACAAATAAATAAATAAAAGCAGAGGAGGAATCTTAGTCATTTCTCACAGCTGGGACAGAAAGCTACGGGCTGGCCTTGGCTCTTGGGGCATAATCTCAACAGAGGCAGCCGAATCATCCTGGACAGACACTGGAAAGTTCCCATTCCAGGTCAAGGCAGCACATTTTAGAAGCCTAGTAATGAAGGGGAAAGAAAAAAATGGACAGATCCCCAAGCTGCTTCCTTGAAGGCCTTGCACTATGTGTCCCTGGCATCCAAAATATAAGCCTGCATAAGCAGCCAATCACCACTCCTTCACTGGGGCAACTACAGCTCATGTTACAGGACATTTTTTATAACTGATGGGCCATATCAACACACCCATTCACGAGATATGTTTTCAAACTACACATAGTACTCCACAAGTCATTCCTCAATTAATCTAAGTGTCTTCCAAAGAATTTAAAATACATGCAATGAAAATTCACCCAGGGAGAGACAAACTCAATGAAATTGCTCTACTAACCAAATACATGCTCACATTACAGTTTCTCAGTAAAATGATACTGATTTAATAAAAGAAGATGTGATTCAGCTCTTGCAAACTCTTTTCTTCATGGTTGTGCTTCCTGTACCCTCCCGTGTGAGTCCCATACATCTGATACCCAGCCTACATTTCATCATCCCACCAAGTAAAACATCTTCCAGATTAAATAACTCTCCAGTCTCATAGAGATTCCCCCACAAAACCCCAGCAGATGGGAAGCATTTTAGCCCACAAAGATAGCATATCAGAGGGCCATTTCTAGCCCTGTTCTTGTTGACACCCATATTATATTTTACACCAGCGCCAATGAAGGCTTTCAGGAGTCCTCCAGTCAACACACTTAAAAAATTACTCCTGCTCCTCACAGTTGCCACCAATGACCTCAAATTCTGAGTGGATGCCCAGGCCAACAGCTGACTTAAACCACTGATGTCACTCGAACAGCTTGTTTTCAGTAGAGTTAAAAATGCAAATAGAACCCCTCGTTAAAACTCAAAGTTCATTTTAGCTGTGCCTCTGATTTTTCACAGAGAAGTCATTATCCAAAGGGAGAAGCAATAGTATTCATACTTCTTACCTGAGTTTACAAAGAAAAAAAAGAGGCAAACATGTCTGGGGCATTCAGATTTTTAATTTTTTTTTTAAATCTGCAGGCCAATACCTTGGCACTTTTGCTATTTTTCAAAGTGGTACAATCTCAAGTAAAATATACAGAGCTGTGTGCAGAGTCCACAATCTGAGGCCAGCCAGTTTGCTGTAGCCCTCACTACCGAGCTTCATGATCTTTCCTCAGCAGCAGGCAGGATGGGGGTGGGGTGGCAGGGAGGTAGAGGGACATGCAGGTGGGGGGCAGGGGCAACACATGGCAAATCCCAGGATCTGCATGCTGCAGGCGGCTCTGCAAATCCACTGTGCCACATGACACAGGGAAAACTGCACTTGCCAAGCACTCGAAGTACGGCAAGTGTGATTCATTTGTGGTATTATTACATCATCATTTCAAATATCAGCTCTGATTGCATGGGTGCCAGAGATAAAAAAAATAAATAAAATGAAAACCAAACAACAAGGCAAGCTTTGGCAATGCTGTATCATATTCCACACTAACTTTTTTTTCCTCTGCCTTTATTGGTAAATGTTGGTGGGCTACAGAGTAACACAGCATTGGCTTTTTCCATTATGCAACTATTACATCACTTTTGGTTACACTTTATCAACTTACAAGGTTTATGGAACTTTTTGACTAATTTGCAGTAAAACTCATATGCATATTTGGGTTATGTTCCCTTATTTTTTCCCATATACTCATGAAGTTGCTTCATTTACACTGAGATTATCCTCTCCCCTTTTATCCCTCTACATTGACTCTACTCCTCCTCCCACCTTCTGCAATCTTTGCTTCCTTTTGCTGGTTCCCTCCCTCCTGCTTTTCACTCTTTATATTGTCCCTTCTTCACTAAGATTAACTGCATTTTTATGTATCAAGTTATGTATACTATTTTTTCTTCCTTTAAGATTCACCTCCCACATATGAGTGAGAACCTATAGTATTTCTCTCTTTGAGCTTGCCACACAAACTTTTTAACAAAAAAAAGTATAAAAATTGAGCCAGGCACAGTGGCGCACGCCTATAATCCCACCGGCTCGGGAAACAGAGACAGAAGGATCACAAGTTCAAGACCAGAAGCAGTCTTCATAAATTAGTGAGACCCTGTCTCAAAAAGTGTAAAAAAAAAAAAAAAAATGGACTGGGGGTGCAACTCAGTGGTCTAGCATTTGCAAAGCATGCAAGCACAAGGCCCTGGGTTCAACCCCTAGTACTGGGGAAAAGAAAGGCATAAAAATTATAAAAGGAATACATACTGTAGGAATTCTGAAAGTAAATTGATAGATGAAAGGAAAAATACCCTAACTAATCCTAATTTTATTATGGCTTCCTTCTAGTTTTTTTTTCCTATGAAAATCTATATTTTATAGAATTGGAATTATACTTTATACTATTTTTATTCTGCTTTCTTAGACAATATAACATATTTATATTTTCTAAATATAGTAATGTAGAATAATATATCCCCTAAAAGAATAACCTTTAGACATAATGAAAACTACATAAACATTAGCAATCTCTTTCCCAAAGTTCTAAGTGTTATTTTTTAAGAAGAAGAAATCACGGAAAATCACATTGCCCTGCATCCCTAAAACTATGTATAATCTTACCTGTTTTATTTGTTTGCAAACCCTGCCTTATCTTTGGAAGTATGACAACTTCCAGACTGCTCCATCTTTCTTCCAAGGGCTGGTCACTCAAAGGATGTATTTCATTCATTCACCTACACAGATTTTTTTTTCTTTTTTTTTTTTTTTAAATTTGAAACAGGATCTTGTGTGGTCCAGGCTGATCTTGAACTCCTGGGCTCCTTCTGCCTCAGCCACACACATAGCAGGGACTGTAGTTGTGCCTGGCTAACTCTCTGGCTAACAAATACTTTCTTAAGTATTTGGTATCTGGTATCTTGTGATGTGCTAGTCACTCAGTAAAGCTTACAGAACTTTAAGGAACCTTTGGTTGCCTGTGCTACATGAGGTAGGTACTATGTGCCAGACAGTGTAGTAGGCAGTGAGTATAAATGTCCCATAAAACTACTGTAATACATCTAATTGATATTTATCAAAGGGATATTCAATAGCTTTAGGTGATATTTCATCTTTAATTAGGCCAAATGGAGCCAGGTTCAAGGCTGATCTGATCAATACTAGGCTCTGCCATCCACCGACTTGACACTTTGCTCGAGGTGGTCCAGCCTCTCAATCCCTGAGCCTGGCCTGTTGATTACTTCTGTGTTTTGTGTCCTTTCAGCCAAGCCACATGCTACTGAAAGCTTTTCTGACCAATGTCTACGAACTTCACTCTCAAACTACTGCAGCTCCAAATATCCAGAGCATCCTTAGGCAATCCTGACTGTCCTTGTTCCCAAATAAGGCAGTGGTAGGGATCAGGACAGGCCCTAGAGCCTCCATTCCTCTATCATTTCCCACAATTAAGCTCTACATGTATTTCTATTCACACTTAACCATTCCTCTCAGGAACTTCTCCGTCTGAATCTATCACTGCAAAGATTGTTCAAGAGAACCATTCTACCCTCTGAATGACAGGTGTATTTTTTCTATCCTGACTAACTTGATTGACATCTTGAAATGGGATGACAGCAAAGAAGAAAGCATCTCTGAAAGAGTAAAGTTGGTTTCACCCAACCACTAACTCCTCAAGAAAATATAAGTCTATGTGCAGCCTCTATACTACATCAAAACCTGTGTCTCGCTCCCTGTGAGGCATCCTGCCAAGCACCTCACATGTATAATCTTATTCAATCTTCACAGCAGTGTATCAATATTACAATTTCCAATTTGGAAATAAGAAAACAGGTTTAGAGAAATTAAGTGAATTAGGGGCCTACAGTTAGTCACAAGAAGCTGAAGTATAAATTCTAACCCTGCCAGCTACCTCTCCATACCAGGATTTTTTTTGTGTGTGTGTATGTGGTATTGCAAGGCTGAACCCAGGGCAATCCACATACTTGGCAAGTTCTTTACTACTAAGCCACACCCTCAGCCCATTTTTTATTTTTTATCTTCAGACAGAATCTCACTAAATTACACAGGCTGACCTCAAACTTGTGATCCTCCTGCCTCACCTCATGAGTCGCTGGGATTACAGGCGTGTGCCACTTTTCTCAGACTTTGCTTTTGTTTTGAGACAGGGTCTTGCTATGTTTCTGAGGCTGGCCTAGAACTTGCTGTGTAGCCCAGGCTGGTCTTGAACTCATGATCCTCCTGCCTCAGCTTCCCAAGTGCTAGAATTATAGGCATATGTCACCATACCTAGCTACAGCAGCCCTTTTTTTGAGTTACTTCATCCTTTTCTGTGAATTACCACCTCATTACCAGGTTAACTGTCTTCCTCACTTGTTCTTCCCATGAGGCTAAGACCAGAAATCCTCACATTCATATCAGCAGCAGAATCATGGAGGGGGACTTGGTAAGAACACTCTTGCTTGGGTGGAACCCAAGGGATTCTGATTCAGGACGAAGGGGAAAGATGTGCATTGTTAACAGGCACCTGTTCCCCACCATCACTACCACCACCCTCAGATAATTCTGGCTCTTGTATTAGTCAGGTTACACTGAAAGATACTGTACTGAGCATGGGAAGGCTCTACCATCAAGGCAAGAGGCTTAGTAAAACGGCATTTGTTTCTTCATTACCCATGATTCGTGGAGGGCTTTTTAAAAATGACGGGAAGCTATTGTTTAGTGGGTACAAAGTTTCCGTTTGGCTGCTGAAAAAGTTAGAGAGATGGATATCAGTGATAGCTGTAAAACGACACCAATATACATCATGTCACTGAATTGTACACTTTGGTTTAAATGTACATTTTGTGTTACATATATTTTACCAACATTGAGAAAAATGGCAGGATGCTAATCTTTATGCTGCCTTGGGGAAGGTAGCTCTGACATCTCCTCCTGGTAACCTACAAACAGGTAAAATTTAATCCTAAGGGGTCTCTTGAAAAAGTAACTATGATAAGACAATGGTGAAGCCAATTGGCCCTTGGGTGAGCCTCTTCCCTTTTTAGGCTGTCTCTACACATAGCTTGAAGAGACAGGTCCATGCTTGGTAAGAGTTCCCAAGGCACTATAACCTGTCTCATTCCCTGCCTACATTAAATAAATCCTTGTCTTGTCACTGACATAACCCACAGGTGTCCACGAACATGATTAAAGAGGGAAGAGAAGAGCCCAAGGATGCCAGGGAGAGCGCCCTCTTCAGGGCTCCAGTGGTGCTGAATCCTGGGGTCTTCAATAAGTCTCTCAGGTATGACTGGTACTGTTCCATCTCACTTTCTGATTTCAACTCAAATGCCATCTCCTCAGAAGGGGGGCCCTGAGAGGCCTCCCCATGTAATAATTTGGTTGCATTCTATTTGGCTGGTCTCTGCCTTAGAGCAGTGGAGAGGTGAGGAGAGGGCACACCACTGTGCAAGGTCATGGAAGGAGGCCTCTGAGGTACCCAGGGCTTTGCTAATGGCTCTTCCCCCAAAGGACCCCCCCCACACACACACATATATAGCCTCTTTCCCAAGAGAAAGCAGAAATAAAAGGGAGGAAAATTAGGGCCCTAGCCCCCAATTTGATCACAAGATATATGATTCAGAACATGAAAGGCAGGAAAACCAAAGAGAGAAAGCCAAAGCACACACTGAGACACCTACACACCAAGAGGGGGGGAGAGAGAGAGAGGGGAACAGAGAGAACAAACACATCATCAAGTGAAGATAAAGCAAGTGCAGAAGAGGGTCTCCTTTCTGTCCCAGCTGTCCCCACACTGGAGTGAACTCAGTCCCACACACTCAGAAAGAAAGGGAATAAATAAAATACCACTTTCTCACATGGGCATATATTTTCAAGGGCTTCCAAACCAGATCTTTAAACTTGGTGTATGTACTTGGCTGAATTTGTAGAAAGAAATGTTCTCCAGCCTGCCCCCACCCCCTCCTAATCGTCATCCTAGGGATGGAGATGGCATCCCCCATCTCATCAGCGCACTCGCTTTTCCCCTCTCCCCACAACCTCCAGCTCCTCCACCTAATGGCACCCAGAGGGTCCCATCGAGGCTGAGCACCAGAAGTGGCTGTGCTCACAGAAATCTCCAACATAAGAGGTCAATGGCAGATTAATAGTTGGCCTCTGGGTCATGATGGGTCAGGAGCCCAAATAAGAAATGATTAAGGTCCACCTCAAACATCCATCCATGTTTCGACCCTGATAAACCCACAGACATGGCTCAGCCTGTTTCATCTTCTTCTGCATTCCCAAATGAATAAGGTCTTTGCCTAAGCAATGTCAAGAAGTTGCATTTTCTACCTCTTTTCTTCCTTTTGCTTCTCTTTGCCCCAAATAGCTTGTCAACTCCTGGCTTGCTCTTTACCAAAGTATCTCAGTCCTGGTTCAGTGTCTCATTGAAATGAATTCCAGTAGGATGGGCAGATGCAAGTTAGGAACAAGATATATTCCACCCATATGGGAGTAAGTAAATAAGCATGGTACATTTATATCTACATTTCATTGTTTTCATGACTTAGATCTAGATAAATTTACCTGGAAAAATTTCCAGATCATATTGTTACATTTTATTTATTTATCTATTCATTTATTTACCTTTTTTTTTTTCCCCTAATAGTGCTGGCGATTGAACCAACAGCCTTGTATATGCTAGGCAGGCACTCCACCACTGAGCTACATCCTGAGACCATGCTGTTACCTTTTAGAAAATAAAAATAAATTGAACAACAAAACACAGTATGAGCTCATTAATCAAAAACAAAACAACGCATACACACACACACACAAATGTATCTTTATATGCATGTACATGTAACAATATAAATGCATAGAAAAAACTGTAAGACTGCACATCAAACTCAGTAAGAGCAACTAATTTCTTTTTTTTTTTTTTTTTTTCACTACTTGGGTTGAACCCAGGGCCTCATGCATGTTAGGCAAGCGCTCCCCACTCTGAGCTGCACCCCCACCCATTTTTTATTTTTTATTTTGAAACAGGGTCTCACTAAGTTGTGCAGGCTGCCTCAAAGGCTCAAACCCACAATCCTTTTGCCTCAGCCTCCTTAGCCTGGCTCATGGGTGACTACTCTTGGAAAAGAAAATAGTATTAGATAGGGATTAACTGGGGACGTTGCTTTATCTGCAGTGCTTACATTCTTTGCAAAAAAGAATGCATCCATATATTGCTTAAAAAGAAACGAAAAATCTAATGTTTTAAAACCTGAAATCCTTATATGTTTTTTATTCTCTTAGAACTTTGTGTTAATGAGTTAAATAGCACCAGGAAGGCAGTAGAACAAGTTCCCACTTAGGCAAGGGTTTGTTTATCTTCCTTATCTCAAGTTAAGGCTAACAATGCTAATAAGTCTGAATAGCAGAGGCCACTCCTGGACCATCCCATCTCTTCCCACCCACAGCTTCAATGATCACCTCTATGGATGACTCCCAAATGCCTCTTTCCAAACAGCCTCTCCCTTGCACTATAGTTGGGATTTTCCAGCTTCCCCTTGGGCAGAGCCAACATACCACACCCACAGCTAGACCTCTGTCCTCCTTCCTCTCTCCAGTCTGCTCTTCCACCTAACTTCCTCCTTCCTGCTAACAAGCACCTCATTTTCCCCTGGAACCCAGAAAGGAAACTTTTTAGTCACCTCTAGCCAGGAAGTGTTTCGATCTGCTGTACATGAGGTCGTTATGAGCGGGACTCGACTCGATGACACCTAACAACAACAGCCCTCATTATCCATGTCGTGACCCACAAATATTGAGTTGCAACCTTCCGATGACTGTCCTAAAAGGTTCTTTTCTACTATTAACTGCCTCTGCTGCCTCAGACTCCACACTAGTTCACATCCTTTCCACACATCACCTGGACTAGAGGAATCATCTTCAACAGGGTCTCCTTGCCCTTGACTGCTTTCATCCACCTACTAGATGGCCCACAGGGGAAGGACCAAAATTCCAGCCCATTCAGGTCACTTTGAGCCTACATTCTGTCACCTATTGTATTAGCTATCTTTTTGGTTTGCTGGCACCTGCAAATTTGGGAAATAAGGCTTTATGCCTTATCCAAGAATCTAAGAAAATTGTTAAACTGGGCTGAGCCAATAACAAGACTCTGGCTATGGATCTCTCTTCAAGGCAACTCTGAGCTTTATACTAAAGAAAATAATATTTAAAAAACATAATGTTTGATGCTTTTCATTTATTCCTTACAACAATCTCTGGTAGAAGGTGTGATATCAATTTTAGAGATTTTGAAACTGAGGCTTGTGAGAAGCCTCATAGCTACTGTTGTTGTCAGGTGCTGCCAAGTCAGGTCTGACTCGTGAAGACCCTCAGAGGGTTTTCAATGGCTGATTGTTTCAGGATTGCTAGGGGAGTGGATTGCCATATCCTTCTCCCATTTTTGTGGTACTGGGGATCAAACCTAGGTCCTCAGAGAGTGCAGAGCAGTGCTCTACCAACTGAATTAAGTCCCAGTGCCACATAGCTATTAAGTGATACCATTTTCATTTGAAACCATCTGCTGATTCCAGAGCACCACATAGTTGGAACCTTTCATAGATCCTCACCTTCTAAAAGATAAAAGTACATGCTTCTTTTTTGTTTGTTTTTTGTTTTGCTTTGTTTTGTTTCTTCTCCTTTTATTGGTAAATGATGGTATGTTACAGAGTAATACAGCACTGGCTTTTTCCATTATGCAACTAATACTTCACTGTTGGTTACACTTTTATCAACTCACAAGGTTTATGGAGCCTTATGACTAATAATGGAGTAAAACTCAAGTGCATATTTCAGTTATAGCCCCCTATTTTTCCAATGTACTCATGAAGTTGCATTGTTTACAATGAGATTATCCTTTCCCCCTTTATCCCTCTACATTGATTCTCCTCCCCATCCCACCTTCCACAATCTTCGCTTCCCTCTGCTAGTTCTCTCCCTCCTTTCTACTCTTTATATTGTCCCTTCTTCACTAAGTTTAATTGAAAAGCACATATCTCTTAATCTGCCTTGAGGACCTTCCATAGACTAGCTCTGGTCCTACTTTTGTTACCCTGTTTAGCACTGCAATAAATTTCATGGGGTTCACTTCATTTAAACCTCACCATGACTTTAGCTCAGTTGGTAGAGTGCTGCTCCACACACTCTGAGGACCCAGGTTTGATCCCTAGTGCCACAAAAATGTGAGAAAGATGTGGCAATCCCAAAGCAATCCTCCACTGGAAACTCTATGAAAGTCACTATGAGTTGGACACGACTCAATGGCACCTAACAGCAACATAACCCTATAAGGTAGATACTATAATTATTTCCACTTTACAGCATCAGAAACTGATGCATACAGAGATTGAAAGTAGCTTACTTTGTAAATTAGAAATAATCTTGAAATAAATTTTTACAAATAGCTTAACCAAAGATATCTGAATAAATAGCAAAGCTGGACCAAACCCAGTGCTGACTGGCTAGAGAGATGTTTAGGAGGCAGAATGGATAAGAATTTCCATTTGTCTAATCAATCAGCATATATCTATTGAGTACCTTTGTTACAGGCTCAATATTATGCAAGTGCTGGAGAAAACAGAAATAAACAACCAACAAAAGCCCCTGCCTTGGCTTCATGGAGCACACACTCTACTGGATATTCACACATCAACACGGAAGGCAGGAGTGTGTGGTGAGAGCTGACAAGCAGAAGCCCCCAGTGCTAAGAAACCATGGCCTTGGTGGGGGTAAGGTTTCTGGCCTCAGCAAGTGGGTAGATAAAGGCTATCTTTACTACAATGGAGAATACAAGAGAAATGTTGTTGTTGTTAGGTGCTGTCGAGTCGGTATCCAACTCATAGCGACCCTCATAGGGTTTTTAATGGCTGACTGTTTCGGGATTGCCTTGGGAGTGGGTTGTCACATCCTTCTCCCCAAGAGAAATAGGTTTGGGAAAAGACTGACATTTTGTTTGAGATACAAGTTCTGGAGAGATGCCACACAGGAAGCAGGCTATGGAGATATGGAGCTCAGGAGTGAGGCGGAGAGATTTGGAATCTTTTGTGTAAAAGTGCAACTCAATTCATGGAGATGAGGAACGCCAACATGTAAGTGAGGTGAACAAAAAAGAGAAGGCCTTAAATGAGACCTGGCCAAGTAATACTCCCTTGTGAGCAACCTCAGGATTGCTTGACTTCTTCCCAGCGGGAGGAGAATCTTTCCATCAATCCACACCCTGCCTTGTTCACAGCCTCCCTTGTTCACACCTTATGTTCTGCATCAGAAAATCCCAGCCTAGAACTCCCTCTCATTTAACAGTAATCCAGGGACTGAGATATTTCTCAGTAAGGACATTGAGGTCTTCAGTTTGCCATATTCAAACTCTCTAAGCAGAGAGATCACTGACAGCATATCCTGGGTGTAGAATTAGGAAGTCAGTAACCAATGTCATTACAGAACCAACCAAAGTATGGCATTCCAGAGTAACAAAGCAATAAATCAAAAGTAGAGCGTTTATGAGAACTACTTACTCACATGAACCTGAATGGCTTCCTCAATACAACTTCATCCAGAGACATGGTCATTCTCCCCAGCTTTCCCTGAGCCTTCACACTGCATAGAACTAGTCACAAGGGAGCATGCCCTACCGCTCATTGCTGCCTGGGTCCCAGCAGCCCTCATATCGGGAATTCTGTGAATTGAAATGAAATTTCTTCAGAAAGGAAAAAATGAGGGTGAAAATGTTTTCCAAAAGAAAATAACATGTAGTGGTAATAGAAGCATTGTTCTCATGAGTCAAGTTAGAGTTTTAATCAAGCTCCTTTAGCAAAACCTTTTCATACAACCTATAAATGCTCCATCTCTCTTTATGCTTTATACTACCCTTCCACAAGTAAATTGTTGTTGTTGTTAGGTGCCATCAAGTCGGTATCTGACTCACAGCAACACTATGTACAACAGGCAAAACACTATTGCCAGTGCTCTGCCATTCATAGGGTTTTCAATGGCTGATTGATTTCTGAAAGTGGGTTGCTAGGTCCTTCTCCCAAGCCTACAGCACCTGGTGTTCCCAAGTGGTCTCCCATCCAAGCACTAACCAGGTCTGACCCTGCTTAGCTTCTGAGATCTGATGAGATCAGATGTCACAGTGGTATGGCTACAGGCCCACAAGTAAATAAATACCTGAAATATTGAGAAAGAGAGACACAGTAACATCTTGTTGCACAAGAAACTGTCAGGTCATCATCTGGATTATCATCTGGCCCAGGCAAGCTCAAGTGGGTAGGAAGCTGTAGGGCGTTTGCTCACCAAGGTCCCCATCAACCAGCATAGTGCTGGACATACAGGAGTGATTCAAAATGAATGATGAATGGATAAAAACATGGCTGAAAAAAATTACAGGAAAAAACCAGGAGTTAGGGAATAGGGATGACACATAAGTGGCAAGAATGTGAAAGCTGAGATGAAGAGGCAACTGGCTGCCTCTTTACAGCTTAGCTTCTGACCAACTTCTCCACAAAGACACTGCAGAGTGGCTAGATTGAGGGGTCAGTTTCTGGGACCTATAGATGCTGTCAAAGTATTTGCCACTTATTTTTTTTTTAAGTTTCATAACTGTTTTCTTGTTTCCTTTCTACATGCCTTATGAATACTCTTTTTGAAAACCTTTTACCCAAACTAAAACTTGGCATTAAATATGACTGCTACTAGATTCTAAGGTAATGTGATGGCCCTGCTCTGTCTTCTAGGTTTGCTTCCCTGTTTTTTAACATTTTTCCACTCCAGAAAAGGAAGTCCATACTCCATACCTCAACAATGGTGTCTAATTGGCTAAGAAGAGAGTTCTGATTCTGCCTACCTTGTAAGCAACACAAAGACAGACAGTCTTGGTTTAAAAGAAAATCCATTTTCAACTCACAGGAAGGCAAATTTAGAGGCTACCTTTGATTAACACCAAAACTTCTTCCAAGAGTACAAGGCTGCAGTGTGTATTTCATTCTCCAGACTGCCTCCCACAGAAAGTGGCCCTCCTCCTTGCACATCAGAAGCTGCCCTCATCACTCCTAGCAAAGCACCAGGGGTCTCCTGGAATTTAATCTATGCACAGTCAGAAGCAGGAAGCTAATAAAATGATAACAAACTGTCACAAATGGATTGCAAACAGTTTAATGATCAGAAATTTGCTAACATGCTATAACGCAGTAGTAGGTCAAATGTAAAAAAAGAACTTAACAATCAGCTCAAAGATGAGCTTTTTGGTTGTTAATAAAATTCAACTCTTTCATTATTTTTTTAATCCAGGAACACAAAACCACTTCCCCAAAATGATTTAAACTATTTTACACCAAAAGCCAACATCATAGTCACTAGTATTTATAAAAAGTATTTCTATTAAACTCAGGAATAAAATAAAGAGGTCCATTATCTTCACTTTTAGTTATTAATGTTCTGAAATGTCTGATTTAAGATAGAAATAATCATTATTCACAGATAATATAGTTCTCTACCTGTAAGGCCAAGGAAAAGCCACTAAAAAAGTTAAAAAAAAGGTATTTCAAAAAACAAGATAGGATTAATATGAAGAATTCTACAAAACTGGAAAGATACAAAAATATTTGAGTATATCAAGAAGTAAACCAGAATGGAAACAGTAAATACTAATAAACATTTAAATTCTTCCTGAATTGATGTATACATTTATTATAACCCCAATGAGAATTTCAAGGGATTTTTGAGATTTTGACAAAATGTCTCAAAACTTAATTTACAAGTATAAGCAAGGAGAACTAAGGAGAATGTGAATGAGTTCAGTGAGTGGGAATTTGCCCTGTGATATACTAACATATGTGACAAGGCTAAAAGAACTCAAGCAGTGTGAGAATTAGCACACAGATGACTTCAGAATATAGAATATATGATTAGGAATCATCTAAGATTAGATAATAAATAGGATAATTATGAGTTAAGTATTTAGAAAGCAAGTTTTATATTTAGCCACTAATACGTGTGAAAACAGATTCCCAATATGAAGCTAAATGTAACTACAATAGCTGAAATATATAGTTAATAGCTGAAAATATAGCTAATCAAATAAAATAAAGGCTACAAGTTTAAAGGCCATCAAAATAATCATTAAAGAAGACAGAGATCTGACAATATGAAAATGAAAAATTTCTGTACATTAAAAAGCATCATAAACATTAAAAAATATTATTTCATTAATATTCATACTATTTCATTAATATTTCATTCAATAATTACCTGTAGAACCACATAGAAGGGATAAACACAATTTACTTAATTATGATGAACAATGTTAAGTGAGGAAGCAAGTTATGAAACACAGCAGCACAACATAAACTTGGGGAAAAAATAACATAGCAAAAAAAAAACTAGAAAATATGCATCAACTATCAGTAATTACATAGACTTATGGGTGATTTTTAACTTTTTCTTCATTGTGCTTTTCTCCATGTCTCAAATTACCAACAATTAAGTTGTATTATTTGATAATAAGGAACAATGCTAGTTAGGGGGAAAAAGCATCACATGACAAAGAAAAACATTTGCCAAAAAATACGGTGAAAGGATGTTAAATCATTATCTTTAATTCACTGAGAGGTCCCAATGGAGGGGAGCTAAAGACAAGTGGGCAAAGAACATGATTAAGTAAATTAGACAAGACAAAGAAAACTGATGACAGACATATAAAAATGTTTTTCATTACTTTTACTCAAAGAAATGCACATTTAAACTGTGAAATATCAAGTCTTGCTCATCCAACAGGCAAAAGTGAAAAATAAGAGGGATACCACAAAACTAGTATCTCTCACTGAGATACATGGAAAGACCACATTAGAACCACAAATTGCTACAACATTTTTGGAGAACATTTTTGATAAAACCTATCAGAAGCCTCTAAAACACAGTCCCCTTTGAGTAAGTAATTTCACTTCTAAGATTCTGTGTTAGAGAAAGAATTGTAAGCTGGGTGTGGTGGTGAACACCTATAGTCCTAGCTACCTCAGAGGCTGAGGCAGGAGGATCTCTCTTCAGCCCAGGAGTTTGAGACTGTGTAGACAACACAGCAAGACCTGTCTCAAAGAACAAACACAAAACAAAACAAAACAGAAACATGAACAAGAAGAAAATAAAAAGAATATAGATCTGGACAACGAAGAGCTCTTTAAATAGAAAAGAGTGGGGATGAGCCAACAAACATCCAATAAGCAAATGGGTGGGCTCTCTGCAGAAGCACATGAATAGTAAAACTCAGCCCCTGAAGTCAAGGTTTGAAAACATTTAATGACTTGGGAACTTGTTCATGATGGAATGTGAAGCAAGGAATCCAGGACCAAATTTACGTATGATGTACTCATGTAACGATCTCAACTTTGAGAGAACAAACCCCCCAGTTCTACTTCTCCCCAGTGAGGAGGCTGTGGACAAACCCTTGAGTCTCTCAGGAGATCAGTTTTTTCAACTGTCAAAGCAAGAGGGCCAAACTTGGATACCTCTCCTTCCCAGTCCTCAATTCCAATTACTGGATGACATGACATATAATCAAAAATTGGGAAATCATGAAGATCTCTAATGTCTGCATTAATAATGAAAAGATAAAATATAGAATTTTAGTTGTTAAAATGGTGTTTTGGATTAAAGATTTTTTTTTCAATTGTTATCTCCTAAATACGTGACATATTTTCAACCTGATTGCTTACATGGTGATAGTTCTTTAGAAATCCACAGCATGGCTAGAAATAAGCACACTGTCTCTCACCCTCTGTGACTAATTTGACCTGGATTTGCCTGCCTGCAGATGGGAACACCCTTCACCTGTCATCAGCCATCCCATGACTTGGCATGGGAGAAGCCCAGGCCATTTGCAGTCAGCACAGGACCGTCAAAAACCTTGATCCAAGCAATGTCACCAGAGAACCCAGAAGGTTGTCAGACTGCTATGTTGCACTGACTGTGCCTGAAATTTATTTTTGAAGTTCTTTTTGCAAACATATGTCACTTTCACGCATGGTTCAAGAGGTTCTTGTCTTCTCTTTAGATTTCAGTACTAATTGAGCATATTTCTTTCACAACTACCTCTAGCTTTACCAACTCCTACCATTGTGAATTTTAAAACTGTGCCCAAGCCACAAATAAAAGAAAATTCTCAAGCAGAGTTGGGGAATGAAAAGAAAATCCTCAGTAGACCAAGCAGAGCTGGGGATGAACTAGCTGGCCAAGCACCAGAGAAGTGAATCAGCTCAGACCCCAGCAGTTAACAAAGCAGCTCAAGCTCTGTCCTGTAGTCCAAATTCATTTGGCCTTGGGAGAAGAAAAGGTTGAGAGCGGGTAGGATTTCCTACCAAAAGTGTTTAACTCCTGTAAATTTTACCCACCTTCAAAGACATGAACAGAAGAAGCTAATAGAGACTGCTTCCATTTTTCCAGGCAAACATCTCACAGGTGAAAATATGTTCATCAATGAAACCTGAGTTCGTGTTATGTAGAACAACAAACTGAAACTTTCTTTAGAAATGACAGTAACTTGAAACGACTCCAGTGATATCCAAATTAAACTGTGTTATATGATCTTTTAATCCCAGACATGTATAGCATGTACTTGGTCACATGTGTTTTTCCCCAATGATTTTTTTTCCATTCTCTGGATTTTCCAGTCAGTAATATTATATAGTTTAAACCTAAAATGAAGTCATCAAAACAGTCTCTCCTTGCTTCTGTCTCTTCTTTAATTCTGAATACAGGAGCCTTACTGTTTTATTATAATGTTGCTATTCCTACCAAGTAATAAAAATATACAAATGCTAGCTAAGTCTTGACGGAGCTCTGGACTTGGAATACCCACAGCCGGGCCCACTACAGGAGACTCTTCATTATGATTATTATCGTGGGGGCACCACAACAGTCACATGGCACCAGCATTGTTCCCACCAAGTAGAGAGAGAGAACAGGTTTTGGTCAGATACAACTTACAACAACTCTGGCTAATAATGACTCTGGACAAACAGTTCTGTCAAGATTCACCACCTTGTTCCCAGGGGCTTTCTCTTCTCTCCTTGGCCCCACCCTACCCCATTTAAGTAAGTGGCCAGAGCTCACTGCCTCTCAGCGGGAATATCAGGGTAGGAGAGACCTGTCTTTATCTTCAAACTTTATGCCCTAAGAGTAGAGGGTACAGTCAAGAATATTAAGTCTGTATTATATTCCAAATTTGGGGAAGAAGCAGTGGGGGAGACAAGCTTCACTCCACCCCTCCCATCCTTGGCCCCACTAGCCTCTGGGCAGGGAAGGAAGGAAGAAATGTCTCCTGCAGGCTCTGAAAGCAGGAGGGATCTTGTTTCTGGGCAGAAGGCAATGAGACCTCAGAGACTTCAGGGAGGTATGGGTATGGCACCCAGCGTCACTGTGCCTAAAGTGTGAGTTCGGGGTCAATAAGCATTTGAGTGGCAGCCAGGCAAGGACAGCGGAAGATCTCCAGCTACAACACCACCCAGAAAGCAGGAAAAGGGAACCCCATAAAGAGACAAGGCTAAATTATTTTTCTGCCATGCCACTGAAGGACTCAGTAACAACAACAACAACAAAATGATCCTAGTGGCTAATAATGGTTGAATTCTTATTTTACATCAGGTAGTGTTTTCAGCCCTTTGCGTGAACTATCTAATTCTTACAACTTATTGATAGGCCCTACTGTTACTCCTTTCTTATACAGACGTGGGCATCTAGGCCAATGATCTTGCACAAGGCCAAACAAATGCTAAGTAGTAGAGCCAGGGTGTAAACAAAGTCAAGCAACATGGCTGCAGATTCCAAACATGTAAAATGAAATTAAGGGACATCCAGAGTTATATTTCTTGCACATTTAAGTCTGGGGACTAAAGGTCATAGAAACAGTACCTTAACTTAGGGTGTAATTCTTAAACTTCTCTTTCTCTAACAATAGAGTCCTCCTTTCATGCAAAATCTAAGGCAGAGCCTCAATGTATAAAAGGAATCACAGCAGGGCTGCTAGGGAAAAGCAGGGTGAAGGGCTGAGAGCTTCACCTCTGACATCGCTCATCCTGCTGAGGCCTCAAATCCTCCTGGAAAGGTTTGAAAACCCCTGGTCCAAACCAATATCACGCGGAATTAGTGTTTGAGAGACAAAAGCAGCCCAGCCAGATCATCAACAACCACCAGCAAAATCCCAGGGAAAAGACAAAAATTCAACCCCCCCCCCACACACTCCCTACCCCCGCTCGCCATCACGGAGGATCCTGGTGACCCCAATCCAGGCTCTGACACTAACCAGCTCCAGTAAGCGCACCGGAGGGGCCAAGGAGGAGTTGGAATTCAGGGCTGGAGGGAGAGTCAGGAATGAAGCAAATCCAATAAACAGGCAGAGAGGTGGGAAGTGGAGCCAGCGGGGCGCCAGGGCCAGCGGTCTGCGGTGAGGAGGGAGGCTGGGCAGGAGTAGAGGTGGGAGCGGCGCGCAGGCCCCGCTCCCCCAGCCAGCTCCCAGGCTGCAGGCCATCCAGATGCACGGGAGAAGAGGGTGGCAAGGACGCTCCAGGACCTGCATTGCCAGCACTTTGAGGGCAAACAGAAAACAACTACATTGCCTTTTTCACCAACTCAAATACTGCCTTTGCCTTACATGCAGGTACATACCGTTCAGGGGCTGATAATGTCAGGCTCATCAGAAATACCTGAAATGCCTGTGTTTGGGAGTAGTGAGGGTCACGGTTACCAGCGCCAGACTGCCCAGACACACAGCCCTGCTCTACCGGTAGGAGCTGTGGGACCTTGGGCAAGTTATTTAACCTCTCAGTGCCTCCCACCTGTCTGCGATAAGCAGCTAATAAGTACCAGTCTCAGAAACCCTGAGGATTAAACAAGTTAATACCATAAAGTACTTACAACAGTTCCTTAGACAAAGTTCTCACTAAGTAGTGGCTCATTGTTCTCTTATTTTGGTAGGTTTAATTTCACTCTTAACCACTCTTCTTTTTCTCTTCCATACTACACTAGTTTCCCATGCTGCTGTGTCAAAATGACCGCAAACTAAGGCGTTTACATGGTACAAATTTGTTATCTTACCATCCTGGAGGTCAGAAGTCTAAAATGGGCTCATAGGACTGGTTCCTTCTGGAGTCTTTAGGGAAGAATTCATTTTCTTGTCTTTTGGTGTGTTTGTTTTCTTTTTTGCAGTGCTGGTGGTCAAACCCAAGGCCTTAGGCTTCTGAGCAAACTCTCTACCACTGAGCTATGTCTCCAGCAGATGGCCTGTATTCCTTGAAGTCTTCTCTCATCATTCATGCTACCTACATCTATAGACTTTGCTCCTCTGTCTCCCTCTTATAAGGACTCTGTGCTTAGATTGGACCCACTCAGAAATCCATGATAATCTTCTATTTTAAAATCCTTAATTGAATCACATCTGAATCCTTACTTGAATCTATCCTTAATGGAGCCACAGCTTCTAGGGATTCAGACTGAAACACCTTTGATCTGCCTGTGATATGTTACATCTTGCCAAAGCCTAAAACTGTAGACTGGCAAGATGTGGACAGACTCATGGAGAAGAAACAATAATACTATTAGCTAACTTTAGAGTCAGGAGAAGGATGTGGCAGTGCACTCCTGAAGCAATCCTGAAACAATCAGCCATTGAAAACCCTATGAAGGTTGCTATGAGTTGCACCTGACTCAACCTCACCTCCCAACAGCAACAACTTGAGAGTAGTTCATATATGCCTCACACTATGCATATTGCTTTAGGTGAATTATCTCACACAGGCTTCAGAGCAACCCTGCAAATTTGTTTTCTGTCTTACAAAATGGTTAATTGCTGGTCCAAGGTTGTACAACTTGTATAAAGCAAAGCCTACGTAAACCCCAAATTTGACTCTTAGAATCTTTGTGTTTGACCAATAAAGTATCTGGGCCTTACACTTTAAGCCATGAAAACTGATAGGAAGAGGAGCCAAGACCATTACGGGACTTGGAGGCTGTGCCAGAAAAGATATCCATGCTCCCTGGCCTCAGAGGGGCAGAGTCCTGAAGAGTCAGTGCTAAAGGAACATACAAATGGTGGAGCTTTCAGAAAAGGTCCTTACACTCAAATGAGAAACTCTGGGGTTTCCCAAGAACTTCTTCAAAAGCCAAGAAGAGTTTACCTTAGGCCTGCGACTTCATGAGGAGAGAAAGTGAAGAGTCCATCTCCATCCCCAAAACAACCCTGCAGTTCCACCCACCTTCTTCTAAAAGAAAGAATTCACCTATGTGAATTCTGGGAGAGACATCCAGCTGAGTCAGCTGAATCCAGACCCTCTCAAACCATGCCAGGCAGGCTCAAAATCCTGGTGGGCCACCAGAAATAACCCTTGCCTTGGTTTACACCAAGACCAAATCATCCCTCCCTTCATCACAGCAGTTATGAACACACAAACCTCAATGTGCCACAGGTTTCAATGTGGCCCATTGGTTTCACCAGCATGCACAATGAGTGACCTCTTTTCTTACCAGTTCTTTACAGCAAGTGGCTCGAAACCAAGTGTGGTTGGCATTGGGTGGAAAGGGACAAGCTAAACAATTGCTGAGCCTGCCTATTGTGGTGGCTTAACTAGCCACAGCTTTCAAAACCTCAACTGCTAAACAATTTAGCCGTAGCCTTATCTGAAAGTTTCCAATGAGCTGAGTTAAAGCTATTAGGTTTCACCCAGTCATTTGTTTTGGATGGTGAACCCAGAGGCAGATGTAGGATAGTATCGTGGCCAAGAAAATGGACCGGCAGCCAGCACACTTGGGCTCTGGCACTTTCTTGCCATGACTCTATGCAAGTTACCGAACCTTTCAAGAGCCTCAGTTTTCATGTCTTCAAAATGGACATAACAGTGGAAGTCTACACTGTCGATTCGAAACTGAGAAGCTAACTGTGACTCAGAAATGTTTTGAATTTTGTAAAGAGGTTGCATATGCCTATACTACATAACAGTTCCAGTGGGATCTGCAGAAAAATCAAGCATGCTCATTATTCCTGAAGTGAAAATGTATGAACAGTTGTTACCATGTGAGAAAAGGAAAGGTTATCATAACCACACCTTATTTCAGACCAAGTTTTGTTGCCAAACTTATAAAAACCAGTTTTCAGAGTGTTTATTACTATCATCATTATTTTAGAATTACAGGTAAAGGATCAGATCCCTAATACTTACTACCTAATGTCCTAAGAATGAGTTAATAGATGTAAAATGTATGGAAGATTTCCCAGTATATAGGAAGTACAATATAAGTGTTATCAATAACAATTTCTATTATTTTCAAAATAGACTCAATAGGGGATATGAGCAGGAAAGTTTAGGTTTATGACTAAATTTGGTTGGGAAACCAGTTTACCTTAGAGATTGTCGCTAACTCTTTAGAACAATCCTCCAGGGCAGGGCCGTCTGAGATGATGGAAATATTCTATATGTGCACTGGCCAGGACAGAAGCCACTAGCCACATGTAGCTATTGAGCACTTGGAATGTGGTTAGTCAATTTCCTTTATTTAAACTCATTTAAATTTAAATAGACATTTGTGGCTAGTGGCCATCATATTGACAGTACAGCTGCACAGGGCTGGATTCTCAATCTGGCCCATGGAAACCTATTTAAGTCAGAACACAACAGAATTAGACTTGAGTAACAACAAGCCTGTGTTCTGCATCGAGAAAGCAGAGAACGATCACATGATGCTAGAGCATTTGTCTTCCTTGCCACACCTAAGGGCCCACATCAATGAGCATTTTTGATATTTTCCTTCTCTACTCCCCACTCCCCCATCTCCAACTCTTCTCTTCCTGACCCCGCACTAACTGAGCCACATGCTTCCCTAAGCCCCATCCACACCTCTGAGCCTTCTTCCAATAGCACCACGCTCCCAGACCACAGGCCTTCCCTCCTTTCAGCCAAACTCTAACTTATTCAATGCCAAAGAGCTCAACCAGACATTGAGGAAGAAAGCAACTTCGTCAAACAGATTCACACTCTGGCTGTTAGTGGGTTTTCTTCTGCTTCTTCCCTGATTCTCCTTCTGAACCTAGGTGCTCTGGGGGTTCTGTTTGTTGTTACTGCTGTTCACGGCAGAGGTAGTCCCGGCAGAGAGAGAAAGAAGGAGCCAGGGCAGTAGTCATCCTAGACTGCTTGTGGAAGGCAGAGACTGCGAAAATACACATACGTGCAGAACAGCCTCAATCCAACTCTCTCCTCTTGCTCTGGCATAGGAAACAATGCTCTCTCCTTAGAAAATGCTTTCACCATGCACAGTCCCTTTCAATCATCTTTTATTCATTTAAAAAGTTGTAAGTAACAAACTGCACATCAAACCAATTTTTTAAAGTGTGCAACAAAAGCCTAGAGAAATATGTAACTAAGAATGGTCGTAAATAGAAAAAGAAAACCAACCACCTTCCTTTGAATCTAGCTTCACCACAACCCACTTAAGCATGAAATTTTTAATGGCACAGGTCAAACTTGGAGGCTATCCAAGGAGCTTGTGTCACTAGAAGAACTGGAAGAACATCCTCCAGCTCCATCTCACCTCTTACCTGGTCCCAAGGCATGGACCAAAGATGATCAGTAGGCACTTCTGGATATAAAGAAAATTCCCCCTGTGGAGCTGCAAATGAAAGCTAGTGCTAATGGTAAATTTTATACACTTTTCTAAATCCTTTTGATTATTTTATCTCCTCCAAAGTAGGGATTTATGTTGTGGAACCAAAGTCTTAACATTTAATACCAGCCCACAATCTTTGCTAGACAGACTTCTAGGTGTAGGCATTGCACCAAGAAAGTCACAGTAAATGCATTTAGGAGGGAAAATGAGATGTCTACATAAATAACTCTCAAGGGTTGAGAGCAGACAAATCCCTTCAGATAAAAAAGATATAAGAATCAGACCAGGGGTAGGTTAGCTGTTTCAGGCTGGGGTGTCAGGGAAGGCCTCACAGCAGCAACAGAACTCAGTGGGAAGGCTGGTTAACATTTAGAGTGGTGACTGTCAGGGAGGAGAGGCAACCAGGAAGAGGAAAGGATATTCTACACCACATTTTCAGGTATTTTTCATAAAAGTATTCTCTAAAACATGGCTGCATATAATAATCTAGGGATAGCCCACCTCTGCCTGCAATGACAACCTGGCACCTGTACAGAGATCTGTGGGGTCACCTGCAACCCCCACCCCATTCCTCCCTTGTAGAGCATTCCTGGACTTGGCTGTGCCCATTTCTGGGGTCTTTGCCCCGTCTTACCCTGCAGAGGGGATGCTACAAGAAACCCAGGGAAATGCATGAATCCTGCAGGAATCTAAAGCACCTACAGGCAAATTTTGCTTAATGCCGCTGAAATTATGAACTTCATGCAAATAAAAACTTTTTCGACAAAGGGGATCCTACTTATCCATTCAGGGAGTTCATTATTTTAAACAACAGTGATAAATCATTAAACGATACGTCTTTCTTACACTGAATAATTGATTGAGTCAATGGAACCAAGTTTCTCACTGCTTAAGAAAGCTATGGTGGGTGCTCAAGCAATTTAATTTACATTGTGCACTTAACATGGGCCACCAGCAAGGGCTTGGAGATGTAAGGTTATTTATTAGGGCATTGACAGGCTTTATTGAAAAGGCATGGCCATTCTCATAGCTAACCAGTTAGAGTGGGACCAGGTCCAGTACTGTATCTCCTAGGACTTGAAGTAGATAAGTCTCTCCAGGAACAATCTCTTGAGCACTTTCCTTGAAATACTGTTGCTAGGTCCCGCCATAAAAAAGAACTCTTGATTTTTCTTCTTAGTACTGGCTACCTCCACACTACACACAAAACATGAAGTGTGGACTTGGGGCAGAAATCTGCAGCAGGGAGGAAGACACAGGGGGACCTCCAGCCCCTGCATTCCCTCGGGGATCGCCTGCTTCGGTGGTTCTGCCTTCTACCTTCGGTGCGCCCACGGCGCTCAGAGGTCTCCTGCCCCGCTCTGCCCTTCTCCAGCCCCCGGGGACCGAGCTACAGAGCCGCTTCCTCACCTCTCATCCTCTGGCCAGTCTCGCCCGCTTCCCCAAGTGCAGCGTCCCCCTGGGACCTGCCGTCCGCGCGCCCGTCTCGAGCGCCGGGAGTCCCCGCTACCGTGTGTCAGTGGCGTAGCCGATGCCCAGGAGCGCGCAGTAGCCGGGCAAGTGCCCGGGAGGCAGAGCAGGGGCGCGCCGCCGCCCTCCCTCCGCGCGAGCCCGCGGGGCACCGCCGCCGCCGCCGCGTGTCCGCGCTCCGGGCTGCGCCCGCGCGGTGCCTCGCCGAGGGCCCGCCAAGCTGTGCACGCGGCCCGGACCGCGGCGGGGGCGACGCGGCGCGGGCGGCTGAGGGGCCCCCGCCCTGGGCCGGGCTTTCCCAGAACTCGCCCGCCCGGGTGAGAGGCCGCGAGCCGCCGGGCGGCCGGGGGGAGCGGCTTGTGCCGGGCCCGCCCCTGACTCCGGCCGCGCGGGGAAGGCGGGAGCCGAGGGCGGACCCGGCCGCCACCCTCGCTCTGGCTGCGAGCGACGACCCCCGCCCGGCCCCTGGCCGCGGCGCCCGGCAGCCACCCTTTGGCCCAGGCCGAGGACGGAGCCAGCGACTGAGCTGCCGAGTCGCCGGGCTCTGGGGAGGGCGGGAACTCAGCACACCTCACCCTCGGGAATTTAATCCCGCACTACCCGCTGGGGACTATCCTTGATTGACAGATACGGAAAGTGAGGCTCAGGGCTGCTAAATGTCTTGACCATAGTCACTCTAAGTAGATGGCGGCACCAACTCTCAAATCCACTGGGGGAGGGAACAAGGTGTTGCATGCCTGTAATCTCCGTAATCCCAGCAGCTGAGAGGTGGAGGCAAGAGGACAGCAAGTTCCAGGCCAGAGGCTGCCTGTGTAATTTGGAGATACTCTCTCTCAAAATAAAAAATAAAAAGGGGGCTGGGGTGCGGCTTAGTAGCAGAACACTTAGAAAAGTATGCGCTAGGCCCTGCGTTCAGTCCCCCAGTCCTGAAAGAGAAAAGGTCCATTCTGTCATTCACTCATTTACCAAGGATTTATTGAGCACCAGGGATGTGACAGGCTTGGGAGATACTCCTTGTACTGCTAATGGTGACCATCCATGTCTGTAGACTCTAAATCCAGTGGTCTTTTCCTTGCGGAAGAAATCTAGAGAGTTTCACAGCTCAAGAAACGACAGGCTCTGTACAGAGCTGCTTCATCCATTGGCGTAGGTTTTATGCCCAGTCAGCAGTCATAGAAGAGCAAGGGACCTGGAGAAAAGTCAAATTCTTCTCTTCCTTTCTCTAAACCTGTACCTCCTCCCGCTTTACCAGTTCTAATGAGAGGCCTCTCCTAGGCCTGACCACACATTCAATCAGGACCTATTCCTGTGGTCCACATCCCCTCCCACCTGTCCTCTCTCCTGGTACCAAATCAATCCTTCACACCACAGCCATATTATTCTTTCTCCTCTACAATTTTAATTTCTGCAGAAACCTTCACTGACTCCTTAATGCCCTCCAAACTAACTCCCCATAACTGGAGGAACCCAGCATGCCCTGGCAAATATGGACCACCCAACAGGATGTCTCTGCCACTCCAACTCTGTACCAGCACTTAGGCTGAGCCATCTATCCTGACCACACACTTTCCTCCTGTTCAGGTTGGCCCTTTCTTTGAGATCCCTCTTAAAGGGATCTCCCTTCTTTGAGCCTCTAGAGCACAGGAGAGATTGGAACAAGAATGCATAACACAGCCAAAGAATTCTGCCCATAAGAAAAATCTGCTAGCCGGATCCTTACTCTGTTTTGCTGTTTTCTTACCACTAGTCTAGGGTTTTAATGAAAAGTAACATTATCGCCTCCCTTGAGAGCTGGTTTGGGAAGGCCTTTGCAGAGGGATCTGAGGAGATTCTTTCTTTGTCGATGAAGAACTGGGGATTTTAGAGCTAGAACAATGGGAAATAAATGGTCATTTACTCCAACCTCTGAGTCTGCATTGTACTGGACAGGTGAGTGGAGGGACCAGCAAAAAGGTAGCATCACTGACAATAAACAAGGTGTACTATTTATTTAATGTACAGTATTATATTATGGTTTTACAATTCATTTAATGAATCTAGTAATGTCTAACATCATCAGTTATCTGGAGTGTCCAGGCTTGTGGTTGGTTTGGGAGCCAGGGTTTGTTTTGATTTTTTGTTTTTAATCCAACATGGGAAAGTGATTGCTGCAAACTGGGGGATTGCCTCAAGCCGTTAACATTGAATCCTCCAAACGAGTCACTCCGCCATAAGAACCAAGGCAAATCAAGGTCTGCTGAGCAGCAAAGGTATCTGAGTGTGATAACCAGCATGCCCCCAGCCTTACAAAAGGGCGCCTTCCCCAAATCTTTGCAAAGACAGCAGGTCCAGATCAATGTCCTCTGCTCGCCCCCTTGCTCCCTCTCTAAATGAGACTGGAGGGAGCCGAGTCCCTGAGGCTGCCTCACCGCATTGGAATGTCTGAGCTAACAGTACTTCCAGAGGGTTCATTGCTCCTCTGAACAGCACTGCCCAGACTTTCTGGAGATTTTAATTCACTCCCCAACCTCGCCAACAGTTGCATACAAGGTGCCTTTTTTACGCCCTGCGCTCTGTTCAGTGAAACATGCAGACCATCTCAGGGGCACAAAGGCTCCATTCAAGATTTTTTCAAAAGTGCAGCATATAACCTCCACGCTGTGGGCTGCTGCCAGCCATTATCTGGAGGAAGAAAGACTGTCAGATAAAGTGCCTGAGAATCGGAGGAGCGCTGGACAATTTCCATGGAAAATTCGGTTCAGTAAAGTACGTTATGCATCTCTGTATCTGAGACCATTCTGCGTAGTAAACAAGACAGCCCCAAGAAACAAAACTGTGAAAACACTATTTCAAATAAAGTGCATCTATGTTTGAAATTTCAGAAGAAACCACACATCTCTTTTGAACTTGTTACATAATGGTCTCCATTCAGTGAAAATTGATTTAAAGAAGTGATAAACATTGAGATTAGGAGACTTAAGTCATAAAATCATTGTAAGAAATGGAACCATCTCCTCTCTTTCTTTTTGCCTCCCTCATCCTGTAATTTTCAGATGGGAGAGGGGTGGTCTCTAACTTTGTGGCTGCAGCTGCCAACGGGAAGCCCCACACCCTCTAATGCACATACTCCAGAAAAAGGATTGGCACTTTGCCACACTCAACATGTCAGCCATCAGTTAACCTATTTCTAAACAAACCTTGAGGTTGGGAACTGAGTGGTTAGTACAGGCACCATTGACTAATACATTGATCTTTGTTAAACAGCTGCTAATTGCCAAGCAGAGGAATCTGCCAACAGGCATCTGGGGAGCCTCAAAGGCTTAGGAAGGATTGAAGGAACAAGCCAGCCCCTAGCTTTAGGAGGCGGCATTTCCTCCTTTCCAAGTCATTGAATCAGACTATACAGAGCTTACTAGCTGCCTGAAAATAGGCTAGGGAGTTCAGACAGTGAGGAGAGGGCCAAAAATAAGCTTTGTGGAGTTATCTCATATTGAAGTTAGGTGTAACAAGACAGTTTCAGTTTGTTCACTGATTCTCCAATTGCAATCTCGAGCTTATTATTCTACAAGCCTCCAGCCAGTGCCATCTTCCTGTTGCTCTCCCACTTCTTCCTCATGAAGGCTAGCATGTCACTTCTGCTAGCATTGCTAAACCCTGTTATTAATAATTAGCATTGTAAGCACAGCTTCACATCCTCAACCATTCTTTCTGCCAGATAATGATAATGATGGTAACAGCCACCACCAAGGGCTTAGCATTCTGCCATTCTTGTGCACATATTTATTCATTCAAGAAAGAAACTTTGAGCATTTAGCACTTGTCAAGTATTGTTCAAGGTGCCAGGAATGTAGCAGTGAAGACAATGGTCAACAAAGCCCCTGCCTTCATGGTGCTGCTATTCTGGCAGCCATAGACAGGTAATAAAGTATGTAAAATACTAAAGCGTATAGTATGGTAGCAGGTCATAAATGCTTGTCACTAATTCTGATATACTATATACTCTCAAATATAATCTAATCTATTTGAGAATATATGGTAAAATGTTCTTTTTCACTTTAACTAACTAGAGTAGTTTTTTGTTGTTTGCAACAAGGAATCTGACTCAAACAGATTAAAAGGGAAAAAAACACAAATAATTCATAGACTAAAGAAAAAATTATGACAGAAACTGATGTATTTAGAACTGAAAAAAATAACAACAAACTACATATCAAAAATGTTGGGTATAGTTGAAGTATTGGAGATAAATCTATAACTTTCTAATAAGTTCATTTCTTAGGTAGAAACATTTACAATGAATTACTTATGCATTCAATACAAGATAATGTTGTTGTTATTGTTAGGTGCCGTCAAGTCGGTATCCGACTCATAGCGACCCTCATAGGGTTTTCATGGCTGACTGTTTCAGGATTGCCTTGGGAGTAGATTGCCAGGTCCTTCTTCCATTTTTGCGGTGCTGGGAATTGAACTCAGGACCTCAGAGACCGCAGAGCAGCGCTCTACCAACTGAGCTAAATCCCAGCCCACAAGATAATAGTAAACAATAAATACCAAAGAGGAAATAATACATACAAAATGAATTATTTAAATAGAAAACAGCAAAACTTGGATTTTTAAAAAGGTTAATAACCCAAGCAAACTACTAGTGAGACTAATTATAACTTTTAAAAGACACAAATATATAATGTAGGAATAGTCATAAAGTTTATAGCTATTGAAAGTTTATTGTATTAGTTACTTTTGTGTTACCGTGACCAAATACCCAACAGAAACAAGTTAAATGAGGAAAGATTTATTTTAGCTCATGGTTTCAGAGAGCCAGTCCGTTGTGGTAGGGAAGGCATAGCAGAGAAGCTCAGTCTGTGACTGCAGGAATGTGTAGCAGAAGTTGTTTACATCTCTGCAGACCAGGAAGCAAGGAAAACTTACAGGAACCTAAGAGCAGGTTTAATCCCCAAAGGCCTGCCTCTATGATGTAATTACTTCATCCAAGTCCCACCTCTCAAAGTTTCCATGACCTCTCAAAGTAACACCATCAGCTAGGGACCAAGCATTCAAACACATGAGCGTATGGAGGATATCATATTCAAACTATAATATTCTGTCCCTGGCCCCCAAAGGCTCATGGCCATCTCATAATGCAAGATGAATTTAGTTTATCTCTGTGAGTTCCCAAATTCTTAACAGTTCCAATCTTGCTTAAAAGTCCAAGTTCAAAATATCCTCTGATATTTAACACAAACTTATAATATGTGTACCTATAAAATCCAAAAGAAAACTATACACTTCCAGCATACAATGGCAGAGTAAACATTCCCATTCCAAAAGAGGAATGGGGCCATAGAAAGGAGGGAGAGATGAGAGCATAGTAAGACCACAACCCTGCATGGCAAACATGAGGTATGTGGTGGTGTGATGTGAGCACCAAAGGGCTGAGTGGCCCTGGTCCTTGTGACTTTGCTGTTTGCCGCCCATGAGCTCTTTTAGGCTGGCTGCGCTTGTTGTCTGTGGCTTTGCTCATCAGATGTCCCACATTTTTAGCATCTCCAGCATCCCACTGCAGCTTAAGCTTTGCCTTTACAGCTTTACACATTGCCCTCTCAGGGACTCCTTATAGGGAATCCAACCTTGCTAAATATTGCCTGGCCTCACAGGCTTTCTATAGAAACTATAGTGGAAGCCTCTGTGACCCTGTAACTCTTCCATTCTACCTGCGAAGCCAGAACCATAAGGACAGCATCAGGTTCTGCTGTCAGCTCAAGCAGTAGCCTTGCCCCCTTGGACAATGGCTGCAGTGGCCTGAGAGTACCTGGGTGACTGGACCCAGAAAACCACTTCCCTCTATGGCCCTCCTCTGCAGCCATACTACTGTGGCATCTGATTCTGTCAGAATTCAGAAGCTAAGCAGGGTCAGGCCTGGTTAATACTTGGAAGGAAGACTGCCTAGGAATACTGGGTGCTGTAGCCTTGGGAGAAGGACCTCACAACTCATTCTCTAAAACAATCAGCCACTGAAAACCTTATGCGTAGCAGAGAAGCACTGACAGTGCCAGGCATGGCACAATGTTGGAAAGTGTTTCATTCTGTTGTACATAGGGTCGCCATGAGTTGGACCTGACTCAATGGCACCTAACAACAACAACTTGGCAAAAAAAAAAAAAAAAAAAAAAAAAAAAAAAAAAAAAAAAAAAAAAAAAAAAAAAAAAAAAAAAAAAAAAAAAAAAAAAAAAAAAAAAAAAAAAAAAAAAAAAAAAAAAAAAAAAAAAAAATTACCTCTGCCAAAAACAAATGTTAGAATCAGAAGATATAAATAGGGATTAATATAGTGTTGATGAGAATGTAAAATAGTACAATCACTTAGAAGAGCAGTTAGGCAAGATCTAGTAAACTTGAAGATAAACTTACAGTACAAATTTTAGCTGCATTTCTATGTGTAGAATCTGGAGAAATTTCTAGAATTCTAGACATTTTTTGAGGAATTTCATATATGCATAAGGAAATATATTATGAGTTCTTTGCAACTCTTTTAGTAATTGCCCAAATAAAAACAACAGATTGAAATAAGCCAGATTGTCTATCTACTGGGAAATGGACTCACATATTTATTTTTGTTTACTTGTGTTATAAAATACATGCTACAACATATAATGTTTAAATGCTACTGTCTTCTTAGTATGAAGTGGAATCAGAATTCACATGCAGGCCACAGGTCTCTGAAGTCCACAGCCTGGTCTTTTCAACACCCACCATTCTGCTTAGCACTCAAGGCTCTCCATACCTTCTCATATCTTTCAAGCCTTATTCTCCACTTCCTCCACCCAGCCATGTACCACCTTCTACACATTTTCTCAGGATAGTCTCTATCAAATTTTGGATCAGACTTCTGCCACTTGTAATCTGTCATGTCTACTAGGTAAGCAACTTCCAGGAAGTCACCCTGTCTTCTTTTATATGAAGCACACTACCACATAATTTTCCCTTTTTTTTTTTTTTTTTTTTTTTTTTTGCAGTACTGGGGGTTGAACTCAGGGCCTTGTGCCTGCATGCTTTGCAAGTGCTGGACCACTGAGCTGCACCCCCAGCGCATTTATTTTACTTTTTGAGATAGGGTCTCACTAAATTACACAGACTGCCTCAGGTCTCAAACTTGCGATCTTCCTGCCTCTGCCTCCCAAGCCGCTGGGATTGCAGGCATGCACCACAGCGCCTGGCACTATATTTTTCCATTTTGATTTTCAAGGAGGAGGATCCATTTTTACAAATGAGGTTATAAAGTGCATACTTTCATATTGCATTATACCCTGGTGGAAATTTAGATACCCTTAGATGATTTAAGGTCACTATGACAGTGTTGAGTAAATCTGTGCTAAAGGACCAAGAGTGGCACTAGCAGTAGCTGACATTTATTTGCTATGTGCCAGGGCCTGCATATTATCTCACAGACTCATTTACTCAGTAGCCCCTTTTTATAGATGGGAAGGCTGGGCCTCACCAGGAGGAATTTGTCCAAGTTTATATAGCCAGTAAGTGGAAGAACTACTTTTCAAAACCAGCCTATGTTTTCTGAAACCTGCTTGATTAATCTCTATTACTATACTGCTTTTAGGAAATTTCTTTGAGAAACTAACTGAATTCTTAGTTTTCAAACTCATGAAGTAGGATAGGAAAAGCTGTTCACAGGGGTAGTGTTGGGGGAAAAGTCTTCAGAAGAGTTGAAGTGAACTCCACAAGGGATTTATCTGAGCTGTGAAGTGGCAGAACAGCTGGGGTAGAGAACAAAAATTGTTGAAAGATCCAGGACAGTGGGGCCCAGTGGCTCACACCTGTAATCCCAGCAACTTGAGAGGTGAGGCAGGAGATCACACATTCAAGACCAGAGGCAGCCTGGGTAACTTGGTGAGACACTGTCTCAAAGTAAAAAGTCAAATTATGGGCTGCAGGTGCAGCTCGGTGGTACAGCCCTTGCAAAGTATGTAAGCACAAGGCCCTAGGTTCAACCCCTCAGTAACACACACACACACACACACACACACACATACACA